>BGZK01000077.1:600000-823203 GCA_005406025.1 Eumeta japonica | reverse complement strand
ATGTAAAAACATCCTTTTTTTTTCCAATGAAATACATATTATATTACATTACACGATAAAGTTTACCATATTGTCAAATGTTCATTAAAATTTATTTAATAGTTTCCCTACATAAGAATAATATTAAAAGAAAACAAAAGCCGTCTATAACATAATATTCAATATTACACAATTACTCTTACAGAAATGTCAGATGTTCATTAAGAATTATTTGAGTTTTCCTAAATAAATCTAATGATGTATATGACAGAATACTCTTTATAAAACGAAATATTAGATATTGCACAATGTATTTTATAAGAAGATAGACATTTATTACGATTTTTTTAACAATTTCGTTAAATATATTAAATATTCAAAACAATAATAAATATACAATAAAAATAAATAAATCTATATATCTGTGGTTTCTACCTACCCCTTTAGAAAATAGGCGCTATCTTGTAACAATAAAGAAAAAAATTATGTATATAAATATATAGCCTTTCAACTACGAAATATTTAATATCACACAGTTAGTTTTACCTGAATCTCAAATGTTCCACAAGTTTGGTTATATTCATTGTCTCAGTAAATAAATTTCAATAATGAAATATTCTGTCAACTTTGTCGATATCAAATGTAAGATTGTGGAAAAACAATCGAGCAATCGCAACTAACTTTATACTTACATATATTTAATATAAGATAAACAATTAGACAAGCACAAGCAAACCGTCACTGGAGATGTATGTAAATTATGACAAGTATGGAGAAGGCGGCGACCGCGAGACAGAGGCGCGCGCGTAAGCAGCCCGGGCGGCGCGCGTCCGTCGCCGTAAACCCGAAATCGTCATCCTCATAGCAACTACTGAAATCGGTATCGAACTGTGTCCTTACGTAGTCGAAGGAGCGGAGCAGGTCGGGCGAGGACTCGCGGCGCGCCATAAGCGCCTCGGCCGCGTCCAGCGCCGCGCTCGAGCGCCGCACCAGCGACACCACCTCCTCCGCCTCCGAGTCGGAGCCGGTCCAGGCGCGCTCCGAGCCGGCGCTGCCCGACGCTCGTCGCAGCTCCGTCAACGCCACTTTGTGCAACTCCGCCTCTTCGCCGGCGCGACGCCGTCGGCCCACCGAGTCCAAGATGTCGGGCTTGTTGGCCTCCGTGTACTCGAGCGAGCTGTTCACTTCGTCGCTCGTGAAGTTGTCGCTGTGCCGGCGCCGCCCGCCCGCCGGCACGTTCACGAGGTCGAACGGCTCGTTGGGTGCGCGTTTGCTCGCCTTGCGATCGGCGTCCGCCGGCTTGCGGCGTCGCGCGCCGTCGTTGCTCTCGATACTAGTGTTATTGCGGGAACGTTCGAGGCTATCGAGAAGAGATTTTTTTCGTTCGGCACTAGACATTGATTTTTTTGGTTTCCTGGTGGGCGTGTCGACGGGCGAGATTCTGGTGGGACGCTTGTAGCGCGGCAGACTGCGTTCGCGGGCTAGATCGGTAGGTGGACGGCGGCGGCGCGTGCCAGTGGGGCTCTGGTCAGGGTCAGGATGTGCAGAGAGGCTAGAACAGCAATCTGACTGCGAGTCCAGGAACGCGCGGTAATCGTCGCCAAACTCGAGTAATCGTCGTGCCGCATCCGAATCTGGTGCTTCAGAATATGGCTCAGAGTTGTATTTTTCCTGGAAAGAAAATAGTAATAATAATTTTTAGTGTCAGATTTTCGAGCTGAATTAAAACATCGTTTCATTCTCTTTGTTTGCTTGTTTAGAACTAAGTTTTTGGTTTACGTAATACTAAAATGTCCGAGTAATTAAACACGATGAATTAATGAATTACCTGATAGAAATCCCAAGCCTGTTCGGAAAACGAACTGTGTTCCTCTGTGCCCGCTGTATTTACACTTTTATCTATATCGGAGTCTTTATCTATGCTCAGGTCCCAAAGTTCACTAGGATCGCCCAGACTTAAGCCTAAGAGATTTCTTTCTCTTTCCATACTTTTAGCTAGACGAGGTCTGACAGGACCTCCGGCGGGGCCCAATTTGAACGTAGGTGCGGCTTGTTCGAGCTCATTTTGCTCAGGAATGGCACTGTCTTGCTCTTTATTATTAGATATATGTGTCTTTTCGATACTTCTGCGCAGGTGAGCGATTGTTGCCAGTTGCTGTTTTATCAGTCCTTCGTCGCTCTCATTACCTGATGTAGAGGTTGTATCAAACCTAAAATTATTTAAAAAATATTAAATTTATATAAATCACTTAGTATTTCAGTGATTGCTAATATTATCACGTAAACCAAAATACAAATTATATTTATAAAATGTCTAACAATAATACGGAAAGGAATTATTCTAAGCCCATTTGAAGAGTGATATAACAAGAATAAATTTTCGTGCCATATTTCTAGAATCAGTACAAACTAATACAGTTTTTGAAGAAAATAGACTTACATCAAAATAAAGTACGTTTCCGATTATGTGATTATTATGTGTCAGCAAAGAAAATTTTGAAGAGATTATATATAATACACATTCATCAATTACTTCAATATTCAAACAATTTTAGGATAGATTACTGATTTTACACTTCATCATTAATACCTGTGCTTTCTAGAAGTAGCAGGATCACTGGCAGTGCTACGCTCATTTTTGTCTTCAAGCTCTGGACTCAACCGCCCGCAGAACGATGACGATTTGACCAAAGCTTCACGGTTTTCGACGCCGTCGCCGCCGCATCGCCGGCGCATCTTCAGCCGTTTGCGCCGCAGCCAGCATTGCTTGTCGTTGGTCTCGACGCATGATGTGCAAGCCTCGGTCATTGTGTTCGTGCTAGATATGTGACCCTATGAAAAAACATTATGTTGTGCAAAATATACCGTTTTATAATCATAGGATTTCAAATTCATCACACACAATTTGGAGTCACAGAATTTTCATAAACAAAAACAGTGTACGTGTATCAGTGTACACGTGTAAGAAGTGAAACTTCTTTAGGTTATATATACATTTATATTTAAATGCATCATGATAGAGGACGTGTGAGGAATATACATTTCTTTTACGTTTTAAAGAAAAGCTATTTTAATTGATAGACAAATATGTACAAGCATATAATATATTGAAATTTGTCATTAACATTGTTGTTGTTATTATAAATTATTAGTAAATTTCGTTTAAAATGATATAATTAGTATACTTATATTAATTTAATAATAAAAAAAAATGTAGAAGTTAAAATTTATACGTTTTACATTCAACATAATTCAGAAGCCTCATAAAGAGATAACATGACGAGCAAATGTGACGAGCGAATGTGATATTGTTTTAATATCGTACTAAATTTTCTTCACGAGTATCTAAAGAAGTCTCACTTCAAAAATCGTCGTCTAAATACATCTAAAAACAAGCGTACAATACAAAATAATATTTTACTTTTATAATAATAAGAATTTAAATTTAAATGACAATAAAAGACAAAAAACTCCCCGGCTAATTACCAATCGGTGAATCAAACTCTGCGTTCATAGTGATACCAGGTATTTCCAAACTTACAGAACTACAAGGGGCGTATGAAGAAAAGCGCATCAAATATTAGACGTAAGCGACTATGGTATGAGATATTTGGTATTTTAAGCAAGAACCACGATTTGAACCTATTGCTGCTTCATTTTATTTTGATTGAAAAAAGCGTATTTCGTTTTTCATAAAAGCGCAACATTAACTACTTCTATGCATTCGGTCTTCAGATAGAAAAATAATTAAAAATTACGACACTAATTACGTTTACTGTGACTTTATAATTTTATAAGCACTGTGCAATTCTCGATTAAAAGTTCATTCGCTTTTAATGAATTCCTTTTCCTGAGATAACTCTAATCATACCGATTATAACAATTACGTTTACTTTGTCTTCGTCATTCTATATGGATATTGTATAATTCTTATAAAAAAGGTTGGTTCACATTCCAATGACTTTGTTTTTCTTTTATAAAATTAATTACGATGTTTACAATAATTGCCTAACCGCCTTTATCATTCACCACGGGAATTGCTCGATTTTTCATTAAACCAGATTAGTCTGCTTGCCAACGGGTTCGTCCTTCTCATATAGAATTAATTACACTGTTTACAATAATGCGCAGATAACGTAATGCGCCGTCGGATAAGGTTCCTCACGAAGGCTGTTTTCATTAATTATTATGTCACAACAGCAAATAATTTAAAATGGCCCGCTGTTTTCAATTTAATTCCCCAATGATACTACTGAAATGAAATCGATAACGAAAGTATTGACGAGAATGAGTGCACTTAGATAATTCTCTTCTTTTTTAAATAAACAATTATTGCATACGAATTGAGACGACGATTCGGAGGTGTTTCCGCTTTTATTATTCAGCAATAGGTGGCGCTAATAAACGAAAAACCTAATTACACGACCGTAATACGAAGCATTTGATACTGCTTTACGATCGAAACATTTTTTATTATTGGTTTTAACTATATTTTTTAGAATTAACCGTTTCTATATATTTTATTTATATAGTATTAAACAATTTTTACCATCAAAAAATCAACAGCTTGCCATCAATATGTTTCAACAAAAAAAAAATACACATTGCATCATCGACCGTAAGAAAGAGATGGCACAACTATTACTGTCTCAGAAAAATGGTATCTACTATAATATTAGTCATTAAGTAGGAAACAAATAAAGACAAGAAATACACATAGCTGTGAGCCGGCTGCACCTTTACGTTCGGTTAACTGTACAAATTATTCGATACCTTCACCGAAACATCCACACACGTAAACAAACCTGTACAGTGGTTGCGCTGCCGCGTAGTTTAGAATTAGAGTTAGCTGGCGTGACCCTTTGCGACGATGTTAGAGTGTTGAGAGCGGACCTGATATGGATGTTTGGGGCGCCCTCGGCGCGGTGGCGGCGCAGTAGCGCGCCGCTGAACTGCGACAGGCAGGACACGGACTGTTGTTGGCGCTGGTGCTACCGCGTTTCGCGCAGCTAAAAGCAAAGATGGTGTGCACGTGAGTCAAGCGGTAACGTTCGTGACACGGATCCAGAAAGAAGGCCATCGAGCTAATGGTATAATGTAGTATGTAAAAAGAATAGAATCGATTGAATCGGGTTGCCAACCATATTCCGATTTTTAATTTCCTTTTTTAGATTTTCATAAGGTCTATTCATGTACAAGCAAATATTTTCAGTGCACAAAAGTATATATAGCTTTTAGATCTATTAAAAGATGTTAGTACATTTTCATTGTTATTATATCATCTCATAATATTAATTACAAATAGTGAATCTGATTATAAGTATAAATCTTAAAAACAAAAATCAACCACATCTATTAAAATAATAATACGAGAAACCCATCTAAATGGAAGAAAAATCGTAAAAATGGGAGTAAAAAATTTAAAAATAAAAAGTTTTACTTTTTTTTACTAACATACATATTTCTTTAACGTTTAGAATAAATTAATGAAATCATATTACAATGTCAAAAACAGAAAGACGTCCGAGACTATATTCAATATTTCTCATAAGTATATCTTTAAGAACGTTAATGTTTTTTTCCATACGTTGAATGGATTTTTAGTTTTTCCCTATAATAACAATATATTCACAGTATACAAGAACTATTTGACTTCTGGATCCATGCACATACGTTTTTATGTAAAGTTTAAATGTTACTGTACATCTTTATATTAAGTACACATTTGTTATTTACATATGGAGATGCAGAAATACATTTTTATCACAACAATTAGTTATAACATAAATATATAACAACCGAGCTCGATATCAGATTAAATATTCTATAGTAAATATTCTAGAATGTTGTATACTTTTAATATATTGAATACACATATCCCTTTATCAATGTTTATTTTATTGTGTATATTATTATCATGTACGAAATGTTAACACTCACTCACCACTTTGGAGCGCTGTCATCTAGATTGAAATTTATAAATCCTCTCAATTTATCAATTAAGTACGCCGCTACGGCGGACGAAATGGTGTAATCTGTATCCGACGTACAACGAAGCGCTATGTTCTATATATTAATTACATGGACTAAGCAAAGAATAGGAAGATTTGACAGTCGGTTTTGTTATTGAAAGCAGACATTTTATTAAATATGACTAATACTCAATATGGCGGGTAAAAAGGTAAGTATTCGTGTTAATGTAATGAAAAAAAAATTGTGGACGGACAAAATGGACAGATGGATAAAAAAGCACTATACCACATTCTATTATGATTGACATTTATCAATTGTCAACACATATCAGTCGTTTTTCTTTGTAAATTGTGAAACGTTGTAGTATTGTAATTAGAAAAATTTTCATACAACGGAAGTATTAAAGTAAATCATTTTTTTGATTTTTTTTTTCTAGAATCCGTTTATTTTTTATGTTTTTTAAGGTGTGCCTGGAATAAAACATCTATTTTGACAGTGAATTGTGTTCTGTAACTTCAATTATATTTCAATATCTTCATATGCAATAATTTCCAATTTATGCTAGTAATTGATGTCACTAAATTCATTGTTAGATGGTTAGCATACACAACATTTACATTTTTTCATTTTTTAATGATAAACATTGGTAGTAAATTACTTTATATATAATTTTATCATGAGAAACTCCTTCAATTCAGACAGTGAAAATTCAAAATTTATGCGTTTTTTTATCGTAACTTATCAATAACTAAAAATAGCAATATATATTTCTTAAATATAATAAACCTTTCCAGAAAAAATGTTTGAAAAATCAATAAGAAGAAAAAAAAACGAAAAACATAGAGAAATATTTAATTATTTAAAGCACGAAAATGTACGAAAAAAAGTACGATCATGTTATTGTTACAATACGACGCACGGTCTTTGCTGCTCTTAATCGCCCGCGACTCGTGTCGCACGCGGTATTGGACGATCATAGCGAGAGGCGCACGCAGCGCGCGTCTACGCATCCGCTACCAGATTCCTTGTCACTTAACTTACCACATCCCACCTACATCTCAACTCCTACTCATTATACCACCCCAACTGGATAGATACTTTACAGCAGCAAAGATGCGTGTGCTGTATAGTAAGTGCCCATCATTATTATAATATAAGAACATAATATGTGATGAATATACATTTTTATAGCGGCATTCATATTTATATAGTTATTATTATAATTAGTATATATGGGATAATTAGGTCGAGGGTCACATATTTGCTGATCAAAATTACCTTAGCATGATGTGTTGGCGTAACGGTGCATGTCGACGTGCTCATGTCCATAGACGAATGGATATTTCTTTCTTCGGACGTAAGCGACGTGTCCACCTCGCTCTCTGTCGTATATTCGCCGGAAGCGTCGTAGCTTTCTGTGCCCTTTTGAAAAGATGATCATTGAACACTTTAATATTCCTACGGGTGGGGGACGAAAGAAATATTTGAAAGTTATGAGAACGAAGAATGTATATGACAACGTTTACGCAAACGCTTGATTTGTTACTTTCAATAAATATATAATATGATTATACGAAGGGCAAAAAAAAAAGGTTCTACAATCGAAGGGCAGGCACAAATTAATAATGATAAACAATAAGTAACCGGCATTTGTAATTCAAAAATAACATTCCCAAACGAAATGACGCCAGATCGTTGCAATTGGATCGTTAGTCGGAACAATGTTATAAGCATTCGAATACAGTACAGCGTGAGCTCAGTTCATTATTTCGGTACATATTTATAAATTGCACGACATCAACAGTCATAACACATAAACTGTCATTAAGATTAGTGCTACATAGGCCATGTTCTAATACGGATAGTGTTATGAAATCACGGACATTAGGAGGGTGAATACCAAAATTTGTAAAATTCTATTAAATTACCTGGTTACCATCGTTTTTTCCATCGGGACTTTGATTCAACCATTCTTTAATTCTAGACATTTTAGATCTATTTACCGATTTTCCTTCTTCTTCGAACATCAGAGGCTTGAAGCTCCTCGAGCCCTTTGATTTCTTTGACATATGTTGCTGCACCTGTTGTTGGACCAATTCCTCGGCTTGTAAGACTAATCTTTCTATATCTTTACTTCTGTTATTCTGTTCGACGCGTAAAAGATCCGGCGTTGATGATTCTAGTTTCGCTTCCGCACTTTTTATTGGCTCGTTGGTTTTTTCTGTTGTTTCCTCGCTTTTATTGCCCTTTTCGATAATTGACAAATCGCATTGTATCTCCACTGACGACGTCATCAAGTCCGTTGAATCCTCGTTAGCGATTTTAGCGCCGCCTACGTAAGTCCATTCCTCTTCTGATGATTCTTCTTGGGATTTCTCATCTTCTATCATCTGCCTATCGGAGTCTGTGTCATGGTGTCTGAAGTAGAACGTTGCACAATTCTTGGATTTCCTGTTCGATTGATTGAACTTGGAAGTGTTGACTGGTTTTTTGCGTTTCACAACCGTCGGTGGCGTTTTAACCGCATTTTCTTCTATTTTAGGCGACAGGTTCTGTATTTCCACTGGTTCGTGACCTGAAATAAGCGAACAATTCTGTTAATGCCCAAAACGCACTAAACGGACCGTAATTTCGATAAGGCAAACCGTTTATTACAATGTGTTTCCGTTTATTACATTTCTGAGTTTTTTCGAAATTTAATGTCCAAAATCGCAAAAATATAAATTACTTGTTAGCATAATTATTTAAAGAACGTTCGGGATAAAATGGCAAAACCATTTTTCAGTGTCGTATGTTTAGAATAGAAATAGACAATAGTTAATTAATTAAATTATTTAAATTTCGAAGGATAAATTAACTTCAGTTAATTGACCATAACAATATTCCACAAAGTTATGTTATGAAGCATTATGCTATTCCAGTAGATAAAACGTACAAAAAATGTATATTCAAGTCTGTTTCATTTGTAGAAGCTCCACAGTTTTGGATATGCACGGAAAAACGCAAAACGGAATATAAACTATTGATTCAAAAGCAAGGATTTCGAAAATTTATTTTTTCTTCTATATGATTCTCTTCTTTATTTCTTGTCGTAGACCGCTTTTAAATTAACCGTTAAACCGTCGATAATTTAGTTGCTAGTACTAACAGTGCCTAAATGAAGAAGATAAACAAGGTATACCTTGTTTCCTATAGGAAACGGCGTTATTGTGTATGTTACATTCGTTAACAGTTCATAAAAAAAACTGTACATTCTTTTGACGTGACAACGTCTTAAATTAGGTTGCGGCTGGGAGTCACTTATGAAAAAGTGTAACGCTCGGTAACGTAACGATGAGTCACCGAACGAGAGAGAGGCCCGCCGAATGCCTTGCGTCTCTCTCCCACTCAACTATGATCGGTCTGCCGCGCGCGCAGCACTAGAGAATTAGTGCATAGCTTGCAAATGTATTGCAAGTTATTGTATGTATATTTGTATATAAATACGTATGTATGTGTAAAGGTAAAAATAAAATTTTGTTAATATGAAATTCAGTGCGAGATTCTTTGTATAAATTAATGTTTTAAATATAATTCTTTGTATAAATAAATGTTTTAAATTGTTACTATTATTTCATCCTTCTTCCTACTATACGAATGAATATTCACATTAAAATGATTTTACCATTCAAAGTCGTTGTCACGTAAAACTTTCGCCCGTATACCGACTTTACAGGCAACCAAATTTTTTTTATTTCATATCAATTATTTTGTTACATACTTTCCGAACCATCATCACACCAACTTCTCGTTAGACAATACTACCAATGAAATGAAAATTCGAGTACGAATAGATTATATAAAAATTTGTAAATTGAACACGTGCAAGTCTTGAGATTTCCAAATATTATATGTTGCTGGTCGTCACAATGAACCTATACATAAGATTTAATATGAAAGCGACACTAATATAATTAAAGAAAACAATATGAGCGGCGTTTTATTTAGTTCTGGTCAATCAGAAAATAAGAATGCAAATTGATTACTAATTTTATATAATCATTGAAAATCACCATCGAAATGAACGAAAAGCAAAACAATAATATACAGATGATATTCATAAAATTAATAAGATTACATATGAATAGGAAAGATTTAAATGAGAATAAAAAATAAATAATAATACAAATATCGATTATATCAGCATAGAAAAAAAATATTTTAAATGTGTTCGTCTGTTTGCGTGTCTACAGACATGCGACGAGACAAATCACACAGTGTTTATGCTATGTACTATAAATACAACGAATACATTCTTACAATGAACGAACAACAATAAATAGCGGTCTATTCATGAGATATCATCGAGTATTATTTATTAATTGTCATGTTTACTATCGGATAGAAGGTATGATAGAAATTTCAAATCGACCGAATCGAATCAATCGACTATATAGGGATTTCATGATGACAAATTTGACTATGAATGCTTTAAAATATGATCTTACCATCATGAGTTTCCATATTTTCCGCTGCAGGTACTAGTTGATCGGGCATCGGCGAGTCCCTCGGGCAAGTGTGCTCTTGCGCACCCGGCACGCGTCGTTCCATTTTATTTAATTCCGGCTCGGAGTCCGATCCTGCCCAATGATTTACGCCGTCCACTTCGTCCTAAATTAAAACAATATGTTACCATTTGATTTTGAGGAAACTATTCAAATTTGTCTTTCAAATTTAAACTATGCTTGACTTCCGTCATAGTCGGCAAATATAATTATATAGGTCCTATTAACGATTCCTATTAAAAGGTTGAATTTCCTGATCCCTAATTAGTAACTACAATGTTCTTTCTAGCCTTCTTTTTATGCCTGTAATATAATTAGACGATTCAGTCTGCTTTCCTCAAGAATATTAAGTTCTGTAATATGATTTCTATTATCTATGTCAATGTGTCTGGTTTTTCTTCATCCTATTGAGATATACGCCGCAAAATTGTTTATTATTTCATATCGTGAGGACTTGGAATTAAACGCCTCCATGCTCCATGCCGGCCCAGTAGAAGTCGGGGGTGGCTAACCACCTTTGCCATCAATACAATGACACCATCTAGGGTCGAAAGTTGAAAGTACTCGTTACGTTATGTGAGCAAATCTAGGTAATTAACTACATGTCAGTGTATTTATTTATAGAATTATCTTATGAAAAGAATTTCCGCTCAAAAAAGCCAAATAACAGTATGTATGTTTATATATTTTAATGTTTTTAAGCCACATTATCACCTACAACTGAAATAGATAGAAAACCATGCAAAAAAAAAAACACATACAGATACGAACAAATGGTGTATTTTACATCAACAACCTATATTATAGTGTATTTTACAAACAGAACACATACTTGGCAATCCAAACGTGAATTATAGTATAATAGACTTCTTTTGCTTGAATAACGTACATTTTACGCAGACAATTGAAATTTGAGCTTTCATCAAATAAGCTACGTCGATCTTCATAAGCTTCTCTAGGGTGCCACTTTCTAATACTCTACAACACTTAAACATTCCCTCTGTGTATTTCTTTCATCCATTTAATTTCATTCATCCTTTTCAGATTATGCGTAATTACATTTATTTTAAAAAGTTTCCTGGCAGACAGCGAAACTTACGCCAAAATTATAATAAAAGTTATGTTAGAAAAAACAATAATAATAGTAGTGAAAAGTGTATTACTACTGAAAGATTTATTCTAAGAACATTTATTTTCTTACAAAATATGAGAAAGTAATTTCAAACAAAAAACAGCTCAAAGTGACATCACTCCATTATACACAAAGTAGTTGTTAATAACCACTTACGAAGGCAAAGAGAATAAAACCGTGTATAAATATTGAAATAGAAATGTAAAAAATATTTATGAAACGGAAGAGGCTTGAATTGCGACAAAAAGTTAGAATTTAAAAAGTATTTTCTTGATGGAGCACCTACTAGCTTATGACCTTCATAAATCTGTTATTGAGTCAGGTTTCAATGCGGGGGCGGGGGTCTGCTAATGATGACGTCCGCGACGAACGGATTAAATATGTAGTATTATTTAATATTTTATTGTATTTCCAGCTATGCCAGGGACTCCGCTCGCATGGACTACAGAATTGTTTTTAGATGTTTTTATTGTTTAATAAATATAGTGGAATTTTATTTGGGTATGTTAAATATTGTGAGATACATGATGATAAGACAAATATTTTTAATTTAAACAATTTTTTAAATATTCTGTGTATTTTTTTGTTGCTTAACTTGAAAATATATACTTTATTTATATCAAGGTCTCTTTGTGTACAACACTCCTCTTCTTCCATTATATAAGCACATTAATTTTATATATTTCTTATGATTAACTTAGCGTAAGCCATTTAAGCTCCCCAACAACGTTTTTTCCCCGACTTATTGTCACTGCTTATTTCGTACGTTACCTTTATGTAACACAATATATCGTACAACTCAGATAACATAGTTATGAATTATAAAACAACTGTATGTAAATAGATAAGTCGTTCTCGCGTGAAAAGGACATAAAAGGAGAGGGAGACAGAGAGACGTTGAGTTTTATAACATGTATTGGTGGAAACTTTTAGATTTATATAAATAATGTTTTCTTTTGCACAATTGTTTGTTTGCTATTGTATGTTGTAGAAGATTACATTTCCAGACGGCGTCAATGTAATTCTTTTCATTTCCCACAGTTAATACTGAACAATTAGCAAGTCGTTAAAGATACATTTATGTAAGCGTGCATTAAATATCATTGATTTATCAATAAATACATGAATGGCGATTGCGCACAGAGAAATGAAATTTTCGTATGTTTATTCTAATTTTTGTCGATGTAATTCAGTTAGAAAATTAATATAACTTTTTTGTTCGTATACCGGTTATAATTAAACAAACACTAACAGCTGTGTGCCTCAAACTATGATTTGTAATAATTAACTGTTAAAGTTAACACGTAAAAATAAATTGTTTTAGTTTCACAACTGGCAGTTAGCTAAGATAACCTAAAAGATATTAGCATTTGTGACATTAACTTAATATCACAAATATAAAATATCTCTTAAGATTATCCATATTTTGACATGTAGTTTTTAACTACATTATATTGCATATGACAGTTTGAAGCACACCGCTATATATGTTACGGGAAGCTAGCCACAATACATCAATAAAAACTGGATTCAAATCAGTTAAGTCGTTTCTAAGATTAGCGTGCACAAATGCACAAACAAATAGACAGTAATTCTAAAGACTATTTTTTGTCATCGGTAAGATAAGTACATAAACTGTTTATTTGAAAAAAAAATAATGTACCAACACGGCTCGTTTACGATTTTATTATATGTACTAATTATATCAGATTATCCATACTAATATTGTAAATGCGAAAGGTGTCTGTCTGTCTGCCTGTTAACTTTTCACGCTTAAACCCGTGAACTTATTTAGACGCAATTCGGTATGAAAATAATTTGTGTCCCGGAGGACATAGGCTACTTTTTGTTTGTGTGTCTGTCCGTTCGTTTGTATGGTTTTTATGGCTCAATGATAGTCAAATTAATTTTAATGAACTTGAGTGTACTAATAGTAAGTCATTGTTTGTTTATCTTTCAGTCTGTTTGTTTGTATGTCTATTTACAATTCAACAATGACACAACCAATTATGATAAAACTTGAAAACTGATATGATTAATTGGTAGATAAAAGATAGGTTACAGTTTATTTCTTTGTATGTTTATTTGTATTCCTTATAACTAAAAATTTTGTAAGCATTTATTTCATTTTATTTTATTGTTTGCTTTGTTTAGAGAAGGAACGGTGCTAGAGTAGGCGATGAGGATTTAGAAGGAGACGGGAGAGGAAGATATGACGTGAGAGGGTGAAGTGAAAGAGAAAGTAAGACACAGTGTCAAATCATATAATTACAATCGGATCGTAATTATATGATTAACAACAATAGATTAATGATAAGAAATTTTTAAATAAATTAAAACAAACTATAGGGTTTTTACACTGCAACTTTTTCAGTATTATTTCTCAATATTATAATATTACAAGAGTGATTATTTGTGTCGATATTTGACTGTTTGTAACTTAATCGCGCATAAACGACTAGACGGATTTAAATAAAATTTGGCATCCAAATAGAATATTTTGGATTCTTATTATATCCACTGGATAATATGCATTCATACTTTATATCTCCCCCTCATTATGTGTTTGTGAAATAATTCACAAGAAACCGGAATCAATATCGAAATCGGGATCGGCATAGTAATCGAGAACGATAACGCGACTGGAAAAAAGAGAGTCGCAGGATTGGAATAGAGAATAAGATCGAATCGGTACTAACTGTGAAATCGGACCTTAAATCCGAGACGGGATCGGATTGGTAGCGATGATAGCAACTACTTGATATAAAAGTCAGGAATTAATTGTGAAAAAGCTAGTATGTAATAAAATACAATTTTCCGTCGCAAAAAGTGCAATTTATTATGTACGACTAAAAATGAAAACATTATTCCTATTAATATTATTATAAACTCATGCCTATTTCTCAGAGGAGCGAGATAACAGATTTTTAGACGGTACGATACATCCACATCTCTCTGCTTCGCTGACATCCATCGATCTTATTCATGCAAGCTCGTCGGCTTCGGGTGCTTTAAACTTGGCTTTTTTTAATATTCCACTAATTTGGTGTGCACATAATTTTCGGTCGACATTACCATCAGACACGTTCGCTCTATAGACTCGTTCCGTCGGTCTTCTTCCAATCATCCCCACCAGACGACCAAACCACCGCAACATACACCTTTTTCCACTCCAGTCACTATATTTCCGTCCAAACTACACCGCTTTTTGGTATCGTTACTCCCACGTCTGAGTTTAGAGGCGTTTACGCGCGAACTTTGATGAGTTAACAATATTAAATAAATTGATTGTGTATATTTTGACTTTCTTGTTTATTGGTACAGCCTTCAATTTGTACACTAAAAATATATAACTGTGCAAGATTTTGTTTAACCTTTTCTTCAATTTGCATGCTGACAATGTAAGATTGTTTTGTTGTCGGTGTGCATTAGACATGACGGGTCTTAGTCTATATTCATATCACTACTCCATAAAATATTATGTATGTCTGTTTGTATCAGAACTAATTATTTCTTTTTTTATTTCGAATACAGTTTGTATTATATGGTTGAAATTTTGAAAATGTCGCAATAAAGTTCCATTTTGGAACGTGTAAAGACGTATACAATGATAAATTTTCATATAGCTCTATAAATAATAGAAAGTATTTGAAATAGAAGTAAACTGAGAAAGCCACTTTGTCCCTTTAAGTACCATTTATAAAATATTACGATATATTAAAATTACCAACCTCGGAACAAGATTCCCTGCTGTCGGCCGAGTCCCAGCGCCGTGCATGGGCCCTTTGACGCAGCACGCGAGGGGAGCGTCTCGGAGACCCGCGCCGATTCAACCTCGGCTGTTTCAATGCCGGTTCCTCGTCGCTGTCGCTCGCCGGTTCCGACGGAAATCCGTTCTGGAATAAGCACAAACATTCATTTCATTTTAAATATCCCACGAACAATCTTACAACGAATCGTATAATAAGCTGCGTAAAAACAGTGCACATAAAATGTGTATTCTTCTACTTAACGTCATAATTCATCGTATATTAACTTTCATCCTCGACTCTGTAATATCGAAATGCAATAAAAAATGAAATGCAATAACGAGATTTATATACTTTTTTTGTGAAATTCCCCGTCACAAATGCTCAAATATTAATTTACTTTTGAAAAACTTGTGATGATATGGACAGTTTATAAATTTTCTTTAATATCAAGGCTACAATTATTCTTCTGATCTCTGTAGGCCATTGAGTATGGTAATTATTAGCTTGAACATATCGAAGGTCCAACGCGATACAGACTCAACATGATCAAATCATGAAACTCAGCGTCATATTACGCATAAAACCATAAAAATAAAAATACAATGTTCTTTTACAAAAGTAGTTGCAATGGACCAGCACAATCTCTTTGTAGCGATTTTTTTTCTTTAAAAAAAAATTAATGCAATATTATTATGTTTCCTACAGGCATAAACAAGGCAATGATCTAACATTTTATAACGTCATGAGACACGAAACTGTTCTTCCTCGAACTACTCACTCACTGAATCATGAAAATGTGCGTCAGTCGCAGCTCGGCGACCACGATCGTTAAATGTTATAATAATACAAACACTGAACAAAAATTAAATTAAACATTTATAGAGTAATAAATCCCAATACCGTAAATGTGAAAAGTTAAAAAGCTGTAACCATAAATTTATAACGTTAAAAAGACTAAATTCAACAATGAAAGAATGTCCCAAACAACCGTATATCACAACAGAATCCCAGACAAACATAATAAAATGAAATTTATACATACAAATGGCACGCGTCACACAACCCTTTACTAAATTGGTCATGAAATATTAACCATACGGACCCCCTAACGGGTCACGAGGCATAGAAATTGAATTATTGCCATCGAAGTCCTCGAAACTTAAATGCATTTATGGTATGACCCTGTCGATTTAAATTGGCCGTTTAGTATTCCAGTGGGGCGACATGCATTTTCGCGTGCGAAATGTATGGTTTTGCGTTTGGCTCGCTTTAGGATTATGTTTGCAAACAAGAGGGGTGGCAAGCGACGGGTGGGCGATTGCCTCATTGTGGTCGCGCTCGCCGTACGCGATGTGGCGTATTAATACAATGTGATGTTAAAATCTACCTACCGTATCTGCGATTGAGGACCGATAAGAGTTGGGTAACAGTCGTGTGCGGGATCGATATTTCGGTGCAAATGGCGTTCGGTCAAATGTAAAGAAAAGTATGTTTGTAAAGAATATTTTTAATCTATTGAACGTAATAAACAAACATATAGTTTTAGTAACTATGAATTGTAATTTATTAATTTATTTGTCGTTAAAAGAGATTAGATATATATTGCAATGTCTAGACTACGTATTCTTTTATATAGATAAATACCATTTCAGTTTTAACCGATTTTAAAAAGGAGTAGGTGTTTATATGTATCTTAGTAGCCACAAAATGGCCGAATAATAACCAGCAGACCTAGCATGACGCCTTAGCCTTTCTCGCGTAACGTTATGAATGAAAGTGATTAGATAGACTTGTCTAGGGCGTCATGCTAGGCCTGCTGGACGACATTTCTTTTACAGAGCGCACTGCTTCTGTAATAACAGCAAATGACAACGCTATAAAAGATTTTATACAGCCAATACATTTTGCAAGCTTGGCCTCAAATTATGCAACCTTTCTATGCATCAAATGAAACAGCTTTTATCGAAATATATGGTGAAACAACTGCATTTCTTACACCGCTTGTTTTTATGTGGAGCGTGTTTGGAAACTTTTATTCGGCTTGTCGCCGTATTGCAAATATTTATCAGGTAGAGACCCGTCTAATTAAATATAAAAATGGATTATATATAATATAATAATATAAAAATATAATTTTTGATATTTGGTCTGATGGGTCGATGGCCGGATTGATGGTCGCGTGGATGGTCAGTTGGGCGAACGGCCGAACGGACAATGATGAACTAAAGCAGGATTGGGATCACAATCGAGAGTAGAATCGGCCTCGAAATCGAAGCGAAACTGAGAAAGGAATAAAAAATGGTATCAACAAAACGAGAACAAGATCATTCGACATAAAAAATTAAGGAATTCACTGTACATAGGCCAGATAGCGTAACCATCTCATTGTAGGAATGTGGGCGATTATAAAATAAATAAAGTAAGTAAGAAAGTAGTAAATATTATTTTAATTCTTTGGTAACGTTATATTTATTTTCTTAATTTTTAAAGCTATAAAGACTTTTTTTTAGAAACCAGTCTTATTATTTTTGAATTTAAAAGATTCGAATCTCGATTTTTAATAATAACTGGAAGCTAATATCAAACGGCCCCGAATTGAGCAACACATTGAGACGAATTTTTATTACCATATTTTTCGTAATTTATCAAAGAACAAAGTTTAACAAATGTTTACTTTTGTTCGTTTTTTTTTATGCAAAAAACACAAAGCTATATTGACAGCGCAATAATAAAAACATATTAACGTCAATACATCTTATATAAGTTACGGTTTGCCGACAGAGGTAAATTAAGATAAAGAGTAATCTATGATATGACCTTAGTCAGACGTTCACATTTTAAATATCAATTCGCATTGATATTTAAAATGAGATGTGTTGTTTTGTTCAGTGACTTGATTGGAACACGTAATTCGAAGCAACGAATTCGGAGATGAATAATATAATACAAGCCGCTCGTGGCTGACTTTCAAGGCTTATTATGCAGAATTGAGTTTAGACAAACTGAACGTAGCACTATTGTTGTAAATCAATAAAATAATAGTAGACGTTACAAAGACAGTAAGTGTTTTGACTTTATCTTACTTTACATTATTTAACTATTTAATTAATCATAATTTCAATTTGTTACAAACACAAGATGATTTCTTCGAGCGATAGCGCATTTGAAAAATTAGTGTGGTTTAGATAAACCAGAGAAGCGCACTTTGGAAAAACATAATGAGTTATAAGTTGTCTTCTCAATTCTAGTTCGTTCTCCTTCAGTATTTCGTTCTAGAAGATAACGCACTTCCTTCTACACTAAGGTGTTCTAACGCAAAAGTTGCATTCTTATGAATACCCGTAACTAGTCCCCGGTTAGTGAATATATTTTGTTGAACTTACCTATTTGTTTATTTTTTTATTCAAATTTTGATAGCTTATGTTTACCCTGAATAATCTCACCTGATTATCTAACTTCGCCAAACAGGCCTCCAAGTGGCACTGCCACTCGATGGCGCGCAGGTAGAGCAGGTGCCAGCGACGTTCGAGCGCGCGCGCCGCGTCGCCGCCGCACACCCGCACCACCGAGCTCACGATCCGCCCGTGGCACTCCACGTCACGTTGCAATACCTGCAACAAACGAATTACTAATGTTATGGAATGTATTGATTAAGGGTTTATCGAGGGTGACCGTTTAAATATTTGACAATAATTTCTGAATTTCTAGTTGGTTGGATCAATTTTCGTGACTCGGTCACATTTTTTAGACTTGTACAAATGTATGAAAGTTAGGTTATTTTAAAATACAACATAAATATAATAAACTCGAAAAAACATATACATTTTTTTACATTTACATACATTTAATAACTTACCGATATGTTTATTTTGGGAGCTTTAAGCTTGAAAATATAGGGAAGTGGTAAGTTTCAGGAATAGTCCGCAGGGTTAACCGTTCTCCAGATTTTTTACATCTATTTTTGAACATGTTCAAATTATTTGTAAGTTCATTATTATTTTATACGGAAATAGTATTAGAAATAAAAAAAAATGGCGATGTATTGAAAATTGAAGTTTTCTACGATTTCTAACCAATATTTTATAAGTTTATTGTTATCATTAAAATATTATTGTCACCAAATACAAATATGTATACAGATAGGTATAAACCATTCAAGGTCGTGACATCGAGTAAATGTTATTGATGCTGAAACAGGAAAATTGACGAGAATTCAGAAAACGTAAAAACACGCAAAGTATTTTCCTAACATTCAATCTTCGAATAGAATAATAACACGTGGATTTCTATCGAAACCTTTTGATTGGAACACAACAGGAAATCTGGTCAGAGTGAGGTGACAAAAAGCACCCAATCTCAACTTCACAATAGACGTCGCCACGAACAGAGCGGACTGTTTATAGCGATGAAAAAGTTTTTTTACATGTATCCGAAAAAATAAAATAAACCTACACAAAGGGCGGAACGTGCTGGCAGCTATTGCGGCGATCAGTAAGATATTGCCGTTTTTATCGATTAAAAAAAAAAAAAGCACTTCTATTGCTCAACTTTCAGTTCCGTTTGAAGATTCTGTTGATTTCGTGATTTATATTCGACAAGTCAAGTTTTCATTTAACGACAACTATAAATACGTAATGAATAATTTGCAATCAGACCGCTATATAAGTTTAAAGAAACTGGCAATAAAGCAAACGGTGAATTATTATTATTATTTTAGATATTTGCGATGGTGATTGTTCTTCCATCCATAAACGGTTCATCAGAAACTATCACGAAATGTATCTCATTGTTTTAACATAAAACGCGATGCATTCAATCAATGTAGAAACTTTCAGATTCATCAATGCATTTCAATACCATTAAACAATGGGCGTACTAAAACTAATGAGCTCACATGACGTAACAATCAGTCCATCAACAACGAGCATTGTGATAGTGGGCCTATTTCGCACTTGTTTAAAGCAATCAGATCTAATCTAGTCCGACAATGCAGCATACAATGGGACAAGATGACTCGCCGAATGCAGCGGCGAGAGCGGTGAAACTGCATCCGTAATAAGTGCATGCCGCTTTTATAACGAGAAAAGCCGTAATTAATAGAGACACTACAAAAACATCCGAATCTAGATGAATTTTGCTGCCTTTCACGGCTAATTAGAAAGTTTGTGAATAATATGAAAATATTATAATCGCTCATTTATTTCGGTACGTCTAACTAACGGCTTTCTTCAGTACGAGCGTACATTTCGTAATAATCGGTACACGATGTCATCGACCCATCAGAAATTACCATCCGACGAAATGATCGACGACGAGATTCATTAAGATCGTTGTCTATGGTGATTTCTGTAACATGAGGAAGCCTATGCAAGCCGACCTTTTGGACGGACGTTAGACGGTCAATGTGTTGATTTTAAAACGTTGAATTGACGTTATTTGTATTTGACAGATTTTCTTAGAGACATAGATTGATGAAAGTACTTAGGAATGCCGTCAAGCGGTAAACGGTTTCATTCGTTTCGCCACCGGGCATAGGTCTTTTGGGTCATCTGCAACGAACAGTGGCTCGCGATTTCGACCAAGTCGTGTAAATCCACCTAGCAGCAGACCGCCCCACGCCGCGACATCTAGCTCGGAGTCGCCACTAGAAAACCTTTCTTCTCCGGCGATCATTAGCTCTACGAGCGATATGGCCAGTCCATTGCCACTTTAACTCAATGATTATGTGAACATATTCTTTAAAATGGTTCTTCTAAGGATTTCTTCGTTTCGAACGTATTTATTGATTTGATATCCAAGTCATTGGCAATAAAAATATATCTGCAGCCAATTAAACAATAAACGAACGTCTATTACATACTCGATACGCTAAAATCCAATTTCATCAACGTTAACTTTGACAGGTCGTAATTTAAATTTAAAACTTTTTCTTCGTGTAAAATTGTTCCTAATTTTCTTTTAAAAGTCTGTTAATTTTTGACTTTGATCAGAGAAAATGGATCTAAAACAATGGATTATTAACGTAACCGTCGTCCTTGTATTTCAGTAGTGCCGAACGCCTCAGTTGTGTCGTTTCGTTATATCTTCAATCGAGAATTCAACAAGCCGAAAAATTTAGTTTTGCGGTGAAAGCTTCGTGCTTCTTGTGGCATTGGACGCGCTTGTTTGATTCTACAAAATCACTTTCGAAAAACGATTTAAAGATAGACACGCAAATAGTCAACGTAAGTGTAAAATTTGAGAACTGTTGGACAGCCTATTAAAGATTTGACAGACTGTCCAACAAACAGTTCTCAAATACCGTAATTTCAATTTTCTCGTTAACGTCAAAATTACGATAGGGTGTTGTATATTTTCTTTTGGTACAATCGACCGTATGCATTAATTAAAATTTTCGTAAATTTTAATAGCAAGAATGATTTGTTTTTTTCTTAAAAAAAAATAAGATCAATTAGTAGAATTCCGTGGTTTAGTTGGTAAAGTGCTAGTTTAATATGCGATTCAAGATTCAGTTACTGACTGGGTTATAATATGTTTGTCACTCAGTTTTCCTAGGTTAATAACAGAGTCTAGGTGTCTGATAAAGGTTATCTTTGTACATCTCCATATGAAATACACAACTCCCTTCTAAGAAATGGTGGTTTATGGCTATCTTCTATGATGCTGACCCGATACGCTGCAATCTTGCGTATTCGATTGCCTTGGTGAATTATCTTCGACGCGCTAATTTCTGCACAATGCTTATTATTTTGTAGTGAAGATGTGTAACAAACGTTCTAAACAATGGACAGCTTAGCCTACTATCAGAAATATGCCGTTTTCTCGTTCATATGCGAGATAGCGTTATGTGTTTTTGTAATTAAGACAAGAAAAAAAAAGTATTGCAATCTGCACGATATCTAAACCAGAACAAAGTAATGTAATTGCAAAATTGGTAATTGTCCATTCTTAAATAGTTAGAAATAAATTAAATTATTTTCATAACAAAACAAACTGCATATGTAAACATATACGTTCATCTAGAAATTATGATTTAATTTAATAAAATGAACGAAACATTTTTTTTAAGTACAAATTTTATTTTATTATAAAGGGAAAGTTATGTCATTTGTAATTTAAAATATTAAAACTTAATTGACCTTTTTCAATATAAATTTTGCACTTATTTATTAAACAAATAACATTTCTTATGAGCCAATAATGGGATTATTCCGTGGTAAATAAAAAAAAAACTGTTTGTTTTTTGACTTTGTTTGTAAGTTTGAATGAAGGTTTGAGTTCGCAATTTTAAAAAGCGCTGTGATATGTTCATGCTTAGTGGAGGTGGTTTAACCACAAGGGTCGTTGCTCTATAACTTCGACAGTCATACACACATACACATATTTATATCACACGCACGTTTAGCAGATCGTGACTTTCAAATGGAGAAGTTGTATGTACTACTTTATTGTATTAAGATTGTCATATAGTTATAGATCATTATTTAAGGCACCATTAACAAAAAAAAAAAAGTGGAAAATTAAATATGGAAGAAATGATAATTTATAAAATTTAGAAATAATGGATTTACATTTCGTAAAATCCAGATCATAGGATTTGATTCCAGATATATCCGAAGCCGATTTATAATATCAATTCGCCTCAGGCAAATCTTCTGATTCGCTACAAGTGTGACGTCTAAACGAATCGAAGTGAACGGGAAAACGAGTCACGTGTATGCGGCTGACACAGCGATGTCATAGAGCGAATATTGACAGCGAAAGGTCGGCCGCGCGTTGCCACACACGTACAATTATTTCGGTTGTACGTTGTCGCGCTGACATTTGGGATGAGAATTGATTTCGTGATATGCCGTCATCGGGTCGAGACGTTAATAATGCATTTTAATATATCATAAATACCACGTCGGCGCATGTTCTCATTAGAGATGCACAATATGTGGCGCGTATTGATGGATACGTTACGATTCGAAACATTAGAAGAATATCAGGTGTCTACTTAATCCTCGTATTTTATTTACTTTGTAAAACTGTGTTAAACGTGATATGAGATAACATATTTACAACACTATTCAAGACTTGAATATTAATCGAGCATCAGTATAGTATTTGTCCATCACATTTACATCACCTTAATGCCAATCTTCCTACAATATTTTTGTTTCAGATCTAGAAATTCGGACCTTAAGACCTTCACGCTGGCCCAGTATGGGTCGAGGTCCTCGTAACGAACGTCGTCATCGTCATGATGACAACGTCCAGCACAGACGGCTTATCGTGTTCTGCGAGGTGTAGAGCTGAGTTGTAGTGGATAAATTTAGAAAACTAACGAAATCGTAAAATTTTCATTACATAGTTTCATTAAATAGAAATGCAAAAAATATATAGTACTTTCGAACAGAATCGCTTCATATACATTATCATATATTTTAATCCGTACGAAGGTCGAAGTCATCACCGGACAAACGGCAAACCCTCCCAGCCCCGAAAGCAGCCGCGTCTAATCGCGTTCCGCCTTCCTCGACACGATCGAGTTTTTTTTTCCACGACCTCGCTTAATGGGTATTCAAAAAACGTGCCCGACTTTTGATGGACGCGATTCGATGTTGTTTTTCCTCGTCGATATTGCGTAAGTTAGAAGTCTAAGATCCCGAAAAATAAACCAAACAAAAAAAAACTCGCATGTAGTCATCTAGGCTACAGAAACTAAATACATAAGTCAGTTTCTATAGATATCTCAATTTTGTAACAAAGTTTCAGCTTAATTTTCTATAATAGTAACTTCTATCTGTGTGATTTTATAGCAATACAAAAATTAATATGTAAGGTAGTACAATAAACTGACCAAATTGGAACGAAGAAGAAATAGACTATAAAAGCGAACGGAACCTGTTAAACGTGATTTTAAATTTGAGATAAAAAAAATTGTTCATAAATCCATTCAGTGTCAAATGCGGAAAAATTGTGTACTGAACAAACAAGAAGTAGAGACTTTAGGTTAAGGTGAATAGCAAAATCTTTGTGTTGATTTTTATACACCTCACTATACCTCCCACAAGCTTTTAATTTCAGCGATTGAGAGCTATAACAAAAGACGGCTTATCGTGTTCTCCGAGGCACTGGGCAATTGCTCTAATTTGACGTAAATTTTTAATAACTCATTAGTCGATTCACCCGTGGTTAGTATTTAATCGGATGTCTCCTTATTTCAAGGTAAAGCAATGATCACTGTGCGGCCATCGTTCTTCACTTTGAGTTTAACTCGTGCGCATTATTTCATGATTCATGAAATTAGTTCAAAACTAAGATTAGACGTAAGGTCACGTATTCAGTAACTGCTATTTCTTTCACGAGCATTATTAGATCACAGCGTATTCTTAGAGATTGCACATTTGGCAGAGCATCAGTGTTCGGTCGGCAGGTTACTCGTATAAAAGATATTTGACCGGAAATGCAGTAATAAAGAACAGCCACGCAATGGTTATTTCTGATTCGTTATATATCATGCACATTTATTGTTTTTGTTGTGTGCACTGTTATCAATTAACTATAAACAACGACGACTCACGAGTTAGTGACTGGACTCCGCACGCATATCGACGCTTATAACAAAATTTAGTCATTCTAATGCGTGGAATATTCAATTTAACTTAGTTGTATATAAATCGAATATTCTCATGACTTAAAGCATAACGTGATTTTTTTTAAAAGTCGATGTGTATATTAAAGTTTGAAATGCAAAAATAAATGAAGCCTTTTAGTTTAAACTAAATAACAATATTGTGATTGAATTTCATTTAAAATATACTGTATTAGCATGTCTGTTACGCGGTGATGTGAACTCATAAAATTTTACCTATCCGAAAATCACATAACGTGCCTGTAGAAGTTTTAGTTCAATAAAAAAAATAGAGGCAATGATAATTTTTTTCTTGTGAAACGCGAATTAAGTTTTCGTTACTGGTAATTTTATAAAAACCTCTAACATTTGTAAAATTCCTTGATAATATTTACTACAATAATACCAATTATGCACTAAATTTTAGATACAATACAGATACAATACAATGGACATAACATTATTATTGGGTCAATAACGAGGTAAATCACGACGTTCTCAAACGTTCTCGCAACTGCATGAGATAACGTAACATAAAACATACCAATTGCTGTTATTATTCATTCCATTTCGTCAATACCTGCGCCTGCGCCGACTTCACATTGTTTAACTGCATAAATTCTCGTTTAGTGTTGTTCAATGGTATGTAAAGTGATTACTTTTATGTTACTGATTTTGATACAAATTCTCATATGTTAAAAATAACTTTATCTAACATTAATACTATATTACTAGCTAATGCTTATTTCCCACAGGGATGGGCAGAGAACACTTGTTACCGTATTAGTATCGCGCCAATCACTATTTGGTACTATGCTACACATCTCTTTGCTTTGTTGGTATTTATGATTTGTGTCTTCTGTATAGATGCATGAAGCCACAGTATTTTGTTATTAGGGATAGGTAAGTACTTTACATGTTTAAATTGTTTTACATTATTCATATAAATATTTAAGGCCCATAGTACACTCAAAGGCCAACATTTTAAGCCTGTAAGTAAAACAAGATGAGACTATATTTCATGTACATATTCATATAGAGCGAGTTAAACTAATTTTTAAATTTCGAAAATTCTAAAAACGTGTAGAATTCCATTATCAATGTTTATTAACAGATGTTTCATAGGTCACGAAGCAATTTCACCGATCAGGTTTAACACATTTTCCACATAAGCTTAAACAAAGTACGCCAAGGTCCACGTCGTGTGCGGCGCCGGCGCATGCCGTCGGAGTCATCGGCCGATCGCATCGGCTACGTATTTAGACGGACGTGTCGCCCAAAATAGAAAAGACCAGAAATCCCGCCCGGCATTCGGCAAACATCATATGAAGTGGGTCGCCCGATAATCGCGCAACGCACAGCACTCGAGTAATACAAGAGCGATTGTCGCGTCAGGTTTTTCCAATAGCTTCCATCGCTGAGGCTTGCCACCCGGCGACATTTTTTTAATTTCAAATCGATAGGGTTGAACTTTGAACACCTAACGCCGACTCGGCGCGGATCGGGGGCCGCTGACGACCGTTACGACTGCCCGATCGGCGCAGTCGGTGGTGACCCTACTCACCGGGCTGGGGGCGTGGGTTCGATTCCCGCACAAGACAAACATTTATTTATTTGGTTATAAAATAATGTTTGTCATGAGTCTGGGTCGTTGCTCAATTATTATTTCTATTATTATCACCTAAGCGTTGACACTGTACGGGACCGATGGTCTCAATATGTCCTCCGACGCATTTAACGACTCGTTTGACTTGAATTAAAACTCATTGGTCACTTCGCCCGTGATCAGGATGAAACTCGATACTTTTAATACAGTTCGGAGGCTTTTAACTATATCTAACTAAATACGTTATGTAACTACGCCACCACCGATCTCGCACTATAGTATCGATTATGACATAATTTTAGATAGGTCTATTATTGCGTTCTGCGCACATTCGTCGTTTAAAAATGATGAAAATGATGTATGATGACGTAATATACGTATAACGATCTGCAATGACGAAAACTATAAGGGGCGTTCAGTAAATTCTCGCTATAGATAAGTCGACTTCCTTTTTATATTTTTAAATAAAATGAAAAAAAAACCGATTTGTTGTGAAAGTTGAAAATAAACACAACTAAAATGAGCAATTTTACGTTTTGGGTGAAAATAATATCGCGTTGTTATTAAAGTCTTAAACAGACAAGGAAAAATCGAAAATTTTCTAAAGAGGAAATGAACGCTGCTTACGGAGAGTTTGTCTCTTCATTTCAAAAGTAGTCCAATTTTAAACGTGGGAAGGCAGAGCATCAAAGGCGATAGTCGTGTGGGTCGGCCGATGGAAACTTCTTCTCCGGAAATTGTACGAAAACAAAAGGAGAATATTATTTTGGAGGTCTGTGGTGGAAGTCCAGACGTTATCATCAGGTTGGAAGGACAAAGGCGCCATCTCCATCCCATCACCATAGGATATTGGTAAAGTAATTAAAGGTAATAAAAGTGTTAATATTATAAGAGTGCACAATGTCAATATTCTATAGTAATCATAAGCAGCCATTAAGAAACAGGAAGGAGGCATTAGCCAAATGTATGCCTTTTTATATGATAATACTTCAGTTTACGCCCCTTAGACTGAAAAGGCTTGTCGTGTCTGACTGCAACTTGAAAATCACAGACCACTCGCCATACATTCCAATCCTAGTATGCAGTAATTACTTTCTATTCTAGAACCTGCAAAATTATCTCCGAGAGAATCGAATACGGCGTTGAAGCTCTGAATACTGAATAATGAATTTGGCAATTGTAGATTTTTCACATATATATCAACCAATTAATTAAAACAACTATAAATTTTATAAACTTTATAAAGATATACTCGATTTTTATAAATCCTAAGCGCATAATTTGTCGGAGTCGCACAAGAACTAAACGTGGTCTCTCCGCTTTCTAAAACAATTAAGGTTCATTGTTCGCCGTGTCGCGACGCGTCACGTCATCTCGTATGACGGCGCTGCGACAACGCGGCCGGCGCGGCGCCGTGCGCTGACGCAGCCCACCGCTCTTGACATTGACATTTTTATTGATGAATCCGACCCACGCGCATCTAAATGCAACGTCGTACATTCTAATACATTCTAATTAGATTGATAAACATATGTAGTAATTTGAAGTATCATTTTTTTACATTTATTAAGTTTTTTTTTTCTATTTTTATTAGTACGCCGTATACCAAATGTTAATTTCGATCACTTCAGTTTACATTACAATATCAACATATCGCAATTGTTTTCACAGAGAGGATGTTAGTCTAAAGTTGAAAATTCGAATATTTGAAAACGAATATAAAGTGCAAAAAATTTTAATTCTGCAAGTGGAATTGTAAGACGGTATTAAAATATTCCTATGCAAAGGTGGGATACCAAACAAGAAGGGTAAGAAAAAGATAAGCAAAATTATCTGTGATGTGTGTAAGATAAAATATTCACTTACAAATAATATCTTATCAAAAACTGCCGAAAAGTGTTTGATCACTACTCGACCTTCAAAAGGCTGCTTGAAAAAACCTACACAAAATCAGAGACAAGGAGCGGAAGTGTATTTATTATGTTGCAGTCGATTTTTTTTTTACATTATATAACTAGCGACCCGTCCCGGGTTCCGTACGGGTAGGATTAATTAATTATCTATAGACAGATGACTTCTGGTGGACGGATGGCGGCGGTTATGTGATGAAACAGATATTTATAAATAGGTACAGTGTCTTGCTAAACCAAAAATAAAAATTGCCAAAAACTTAAAGAAAGTTCGTGGTGATTCGATGGCTCCCAAAAGTATTTCAATTATAAATGTTCAAAATTCAATGAAGGTAAAAAAAAATAATTTTGTATTAACTTGTAGGGAAAATATGACACGAAACTGCCAAAAAGAACAAAAAACATCTGATCCCTACCAAAGCTCTTTCAATTATAATTGTTCATAAATAGAAGTAAAATATAAACAATTTAATTTCGTATTATTTTGTGGGAAGAATATGACACAAAATTGTAAAAAAAAAATTGTTGATTTCATCACCAAACGTCATGGTATCACAAATCAGTCGTCCATCCGTTTTGGAATCTATAGGCCATAAACTTGCAAGTAAAGTTTATCACGCATGATCCGATCTCAACATCAATACATACTTACGAACGTTTTCATATCGTTCAGTGTATTCATGATCTAAGTTTGTTATTATTATGAAAGGGCGTCCCTAAAGACTTATTTAATAGCCATTCAGAGCATTTATATTTAATTTATACAAAACGCAATGGAAGTTAATATGAATATTCATTCAAAAAAAAAACACTGGAATATTAGATCAACTTCAAGGTCCCTTATATACGGTTGCGAAACGAACGGAAAACGCAAAGCCACAAATATTTTCAACTGAAGGTTTTTTTTTTATATCAAATTGAGGAAGTAAAACAACAATGGATGTTAAAAAACGTGAGATGTGTAGTAAGTATAAAAAAAATATACGTTTAAAACAAACAATCAAAATGTTTATGATAATGATACCATAGACAAAGAAAATATATAAAAAGTAGTGATAATCTAGTTGTCAGTCACGGCCGTCTGATTGCGACTCCGGACGAGATTTGCACCTATGACACAAACTGGAATATCAGTAATAAAATTGAATTGAATTAATTTCATTGGATTAATTTAAATTTCTTTTGAGTTGTAAAAAAAGAGGAAACTTTTATGCCGGATAAGGTCATTGCGATTTATAAGCACGTGGTATACGTAAGCACTCCAATGCATGAGATGACGTAGTACTATAATACTAACTCTGGGTTATACTTATAATTTATAAGCGTAAATGCATAGGATATACTGAAACTTTATAGAATTTGAGAAACAAAAAAAGAAAGAAATAAAAAGGGTATTTGTCGATTTTCGATGTATATATTCCGCAACAGTTTATGCATTTTTTCGTGCGAGAGAACCATTGGTTAAAACATAATCGCAATGCCTGAGAGGAGATTCCTTCAATTGCTATACCGTTTAGTAAGCGTTCGCTGCATCTTGAACGTTTGCAAATCTGTCTGTCAACTATTCTACAACAATTCCTTAATTTTTGACAATAAATGAAAACATTAGGTTGCAGGATCCAGACTGTAAGACGAATGAGTCGTTAATTCAATTATTGAATAGCTCAAAACTTGATAGTAAGCTGAGCCACGTGACGAGGAGTGCTCTATTGATTGGCGGGTTTATTTTCAGGTCTTTTTATTTTCAGTTTTTCCTTATAGCAGGCAAAAAAACTGTTTTGAACTATTCTACATTGGACGTTTCCTTGGCTATCTAACTGCACAGTAATGCATAAAATAAAAAAAATGATGCATTCATTTTCTTCTCTACGTTTCGACCTTGTTTAATTTTGATCCTTTTCAAAACTCATTGAGCCGACTCTCGCTCTGTTCCGCTAACATCGCCTGTTACGATATTATATATGGCAGTTGACTCTCCCCTTGTCGAATTTTTTTCACATTCTTCAGGACTAATTTAGATTATCTTATAGATGCTGTCGTTTTTGAGCTTCAGCATAACAATGAGAAATCCATCGACAACGAAGTTTTTTTATCTGCAGGTGATGATATAAAATCTCCTGCAATTATCTCATCTTTTATTATGAACAATAAGGTATAAGTATGTTTACCACATAATTTTAACAAAATTGAGTACACACATAGCAGACAATTATAGAATCTACTATAATTAAGAAATAATTATAACAAAATTTGATATTTAATGAATAATTAAAACATTCAATAACAATCAGCAGCATTATAAATGTGAAAAGAAAATGTGATACGCGCGCTAAATGCAATCCAAAAATTTTGTTTAGGAAATATCTTTACAGGCGAAGCTATAAACAGCGCTTTGTGGGTGACATTTACATCACTAGAAGTAAGTAAGTAGAAGTAAGACATATAGCCTCATGTAATGATGAAGATAACGAGTTTCTTTAAAAAGCATACGTTTCACGCAGTTTTCACGCGCGCCCCGGATCGCAACGACCGAGCAATCGATCAACTTACTTCTAAAAGGTAATGATTAAGGAACGCGCCGTATTTAGCAAGAATTTCTTTGAAAGGCCGACCGGCCACAGATCAAACGGCTGAGATATCCGTTTAACCGACACCTTTATAATATGGGTTATGGGCCGTAGAAGGAGAGGCGCCCAGACGTGCGAGCGCCTCGACGATTCGACACGGAATGCGAAATTGTCCAGTTGGTATATAAATAAACTACATACTACGTTCTTCGTTTCGAGCGTATCAGTATTGATAGCAATAGGGTTGGATAACAGTACGTCGAAGGTTAACGTTGCAATGAGTCTGTTTAGAAAATAAAAACGATTTAATTTTAATTCATGGTTTGGCTATGTAGGTCATTTTCACTGAAAGTAACATGGTTGTTGTCAGTTTTTTGTCAATCCAACTCAGACAATCTCTTATAATCTTTTTATTTTTGATTCAAGAGCTAGGGTATTACGAACTCTCCATGCCAGCCCAGTGCGGCTCAGCGAAAGGTTATTTTCGATTTTTGGTTATTCAAATGCAGTGAAATAGACCTATAGTGCCAAAAAATAAATAAAAAAAAGACTTTAAAGTAAAAACACAGACAAAAAATTTGTAAATAAAAATGATGAGAATCGTGCTAAATGACACAAATTTTTCTCTACGAAATTATCAAATAAAAACGACAGAAGTCATTAAAATTGTGATAAGTTTATGTTTTAGAGTCATTAATTTGTGATAGAGTATAAGAAAATCGTAAAAGTTATCCTTAACGATTTCAGGTTGAATTTTAACCTCGGAATAACTTTTAAACCAGTCAACTTAGCAAAAAATCATCTCAGACCTTTTTTGTAGATCGTTAAATTTCCTACAAGAATATGTTTTTATTTCCACTAGACATTTATTCGTTTGAGTGCATTAAAAATTCGAACAAAAATTCCTATGTTATTTTAATTGCAAATCAAAAATCACAATGAGTCACCTCTTAATAATAATATTAAAGGCTGTAACTTTAATCAATTTTTTTTTTCTTCATCTCAGACGATATTTTCATGGCAACTAATAAAAAAAAGAGTTTTTTTGGTCCACCCTACTATCTCTCTCTCTCTCTCTGTCTATATATATATCGTCATTAAGGTAAATATGATGTATATTCGCTGTACTATCTGATGGATACTGAGTTGGTGAGAAGTTAATTTGTGTACCATTGGAGGTATTGTTCACGAATACAGATTGGAAATACGAGTTAAATGCTATGTATTATCTCCGTAAGATATAAAAAGTTTTTCAAAAACATCCTTATTATTAAATTTTTTGGACTTAACAAAAGACCAAAAATCTTTTCAAATAACCTTCAGACATAAGTTCTATGATACTGCTGCTCAAATTTACGAAATCGACTCCTAAGAATAGGAAAGGTAAGATAATCATTATAATCACCATAATGTTTCCATTTTATACAGACTAATAAACACTACTCACTTTCATGTTACTACTACAATACCAGGAATACTGATAGTATCCACATTAAAAAAAATTACTACGAATCATAACTCATTCGAGCATACACAATGTATAACTTTAAAACGGTTCAAAGGCAAAAACGAACTTGTGATTCGTTTTGAATTAGATATTTTATTGTTATTTTGTGATATGTACATGTATCGAAAATTCGTTCTTGTAATCTATTTTGATTCATTAAATAATCTTGTCTAAACAGAGCGAAACCAACGAAACACAAAATTTAATTTATTATATTATTTGAGTAATAAAGATGATTTAACAAATACATTGCTAGAACTACGCATTAATTTTTACTGTACTGCTATAATCTGAATAACATTACAATAATAAATAATAGAAACATCATATGGAGATGCACACTCGAGATATAGAGCAATTAACAAACATGACGCGGTGACTGGGAATAGAACTTAGTACGTCCATGAAACCTCGATGCTTTAAATATAGGTCGCCGCCGGCGCCGTTCAGATGTTCCATGTACTAAATTATTGTTTATTAATATTAATCACGTTTCTTTAAAAAAAAAAATGATTATCAGCTTAAGGTAAAAAAAAAAGGTAATAACCCTTTGAAGGGTTCCTTCCGGCGATGTTTCAATATACATTAGAAATTTATAACTATCATTTGATTCTAATACGAAAATACTTTACGATATTTCTATTTCAAACTGTTACTTTAAATACCGCTTGAATAATAGAAAAGTAAAAAAGTTAGGCAAAACTGTTAAATCTAATTTTCCACAAATGCTTTTAGCACTGAGAGTTATAACATACATCCACATATAATACGCCATCACAGATAATTGCAACAAACTGTCTTAGAACTAACCGTTCACGCATAGCCCGTCCGGGTCGTGTGCATTCGGCTCATGCACTAGGGGTGACGAGTCTCAAGTTGTACATTATAATAATATTTTATTATAATAAACATTTAAAAGACTTAATAATTACATAATTATCTAATGCGTATTTGACATATTACTTTATATTTATCAATATAATATATTATTATATATCCTTATGGATATATTATTAAAACTGTACTAACTACTGGAATTAACTTTGTTATACCTATGTTAATCGTCAAAGTATTTAATTAAAAAAAATATTACAGCGATTTCTTGAAATTCTACGCGCTCACAACTTTCATCTATTGTAATTCTGATTACACGTATTAAAATTTGTTTATTAGATAAGCATGGAAAATATATATCCATAATTTTATTATATTAAGAAACGGCTGACATAAGTCTGTTTGGATAAGATATACGAACAATGTATTTGTGTATGTGAGAGCAGGTATAGGATATGGAGGTACATTTTTCAAAATTCCTATTTTGCCAAAACTAGGGATAACGTCTTTTTAATTTAATTCAATAATTGGGGCAGACATATGTTCATAAAATTTCTCTACAGATATAATAACTAAACTTGACCTATGTTTCTGCATATTTATTGTTCACACATAATTGAGCATAATCATATGCCGGGAAGTAGGTCGGTATCTCTAGTCGCAACTAAGGGAATATTCTAAAAATATACATCCGTACATGCCTACGTCCACAGCTTCGGTTTGTTTATCATAATAATATTATATATATCATACATATCGTAAATACATGGTTTACGGCGGCCGTCTCAGAGTACGTACACGATCCGCCGTGTCATTTGTAAAATTCAAATAATTATGCAATTAATTATTACCATGTTTATCGCATAAAAACCACAGTTTCGTAACTTAATTTAAACACTATTGATTCCATTATGGTAAAACTGATTATTTAATGTATTCCATACACGCTGATCCGATACAAATCGATAAAAAAAAAGCAGTTGAATAGACTCAGCTATAAATAACTAAACAAATTATATTTTTCATATCGCCTGCATTGAAAATGCCTAGTTTCATGCCTGTTCAGCCGACAGAAACTAGTCAATTTCAGACCAATGCGACCGTCGCCGCTGAACGAAGTTGCAAATTTATTTTCAATCCTGTCAGAGTATCTTTTGTTTATTTCATGCCTTTATAATTGTCATTCTAACCGTCGAAATCGAAAGTTCTTGAGTTGTAATTTTTGATTTCCTCAATAAATTTACGTAATAAAATGGTATTATCGCTATTTGTCTGAAATAATCTAGTTCTTGTTGGCTCCAGACAATGAAACTAGCATTTTCAATACAGTTGATATGAAAAATATAGTGTGTGACGCGGGATAGTAGTGGGCGATATAAATCGATATTTAAAAAATATCGATATATGTACGCGATATATCGCTTCAATCCGATATTATCGAATCATCTAGTATCGAATGTAATATCGATATATTTCATCCGATATACCAAATATCGTGTCACATTCCATTTTTTTTCTTTTTATCTACTTATTCACAGCCGCACAGGTTCTTACACAGCAGAGAAGCAGATCGCAAGCCAAAAGGGTAAATAAAATTTTGTTTTTGCAAGGTGTAGAGAAAAAGTATTGGGATTTATGATGCTAAACATGACTTTTGGGTCGTATGGCCTTGTCTACTTTTTTCGTATGATTTATATGTAAAGTTGATTTGTTTCTTCTCTCTAAGTGTTTTGACTCATATTAACCTGATCCCTATATAATATTATAGATAGACTGGCCAAATACAAATAATTACTTACGTTTCGATATTTTTAAAATATCGATATATTTGTTCGATATATCGCAAAATATCGATAGAACACTACGATATATTATATCGAAAAAAATATCGATATATTTTCTATATGTACATCCCTAACGCGGGATGATACACAATTTCAGACCGAGTGATGTGAGCCCTCGGGCAGCCAACTTCACTCTGGTCTGAAATCGTTTTGTTTCACCCAATGAAATGTGAAATGTAATAGTATATTTCACACAATATACTATTACAGCGTGTCCTTTATTCACACAAAACATTAAGCTATATTAGGCCTAGACGGCCGTTCAAAAATTGCCATAGCGGCCGGTATTTCACGGCCACAAGGCGGGGTATTGGTAAAGTTTTCAACTAGCAATAATCGCACCTCGGATTAACCTCATCGGTTACGATATTGCCTCTGCGCAAAGTTGATCCGTGAGCGCTCGGACCGAAACACTCCGCTGTGGGGACGGCTCGGGAGCGTTTGCGAAGCGAGGCGACATGAGTGACATCAAGCGGTCGCTGTTTAAAAACTATATTTTACGCTTTCCGTTTCTAAGATAGTCCAAGTTTAATTTGTCCACTGGATTTATTTCGAATAAAATCAATATTTCGTTTTTAATAAATCCCGTTAACAAAAACATCAGGTATTAGAAAACTGATTACACAATATAGAACCAAGAAACAAGATGGCATAAAAGCTATCTTGTTTCTTGGTTTCACCATTACTTTCGTCTATGACTTTAAAATTGATTAAGATTTTATTCCTATAATATTTCTAATGATTGCTGTTTAAAAATCATTTATACCGTTTACCGTTGTGACCCAATGGTCAATCGGGTCAATTTTGATACCCAATCTGATACCTATTCAATAATAAGTATCAAAGACAAGGTGCCTTCTATCGGGAGAAATCTGCGATTTTTAATTTAATTATAGAAATTTTCATTAGGTACACAATCTCATTACGACATTTTCATAATTCTCGTAAATCATGAAATATAACGGGCACATCTCAAAGGTCCTTTTCGATTTATGAATTCAGTTTAAATCCAATCCGTTTATCTGAACCGGGTTGAAACGGAACGAAAACACAAAAAAAAAGATGCGAACCGGGCACTACAAAACGAATCGTTAATGGCCGTAACATTCACCTCAACGCGAGACAAATAATAATTACAGCCGAGGTCCACTTTGCATCAGATACTGAGATTTTCAATTGCGGCTCGATGATCGCGGGCTCGTTAAGAAAAAGTGGAATAGCCGCTCGGGACCAACTTGGACCGCGGGCGGGGCGGTGGCGGGCGGGACGATTAACAAATCTTATTAAGATTAACTCGATCGACTTTCAACGTTCTTAACCGCTTTCCGTTTATAGTCGATTTATTCATTATATTTTAACAAATCTAGATATTGCCTTTCGATACGAAATGATTATGTAACAAATAGTCCTGTTAGTAAAAGATAATATCAGTTTCGAAAAATCACTGGAAAGAAAAAGAGAAGAAAGGGCAACGTATATTATAACTCCGAACGCAAAATCTGTTTATATTCGAAAGAAAAAAAATCTACAAAACGTACAAAACGGGTATGCTGTATAATGCCAATAGAGATATGAAAAAAGACGGTGCCGAGTGGTAAAAACGTTTGGCTTCTGATCAGAAAACACCATAGTTCTGATCACGGGCAAATAGATTTTTTAAGTCAAATTACATGACTCGCTCCGTGCCCGTTATGCTGTCGCTGTCTTGACGTCATCATCGTATTTTTACGCTCGAGCACTCTAAATTGGGGCCTTTCAAAGTCAATAAAAAGATTATGTGAGGGTGCGCTTCAAGAGTAATATATGATAGTTCAAACTTCGGTAATATTTTAAATAATTTTCACGAAAATTAAATATACACCAGTATAACACTGTACATATTATAAAAGATATACATATAACTTTTCTATATTATATGTATACATCAGTCATAAATGGTACCTAAATATTTTTTTTTACCAATAGAGCTCATCATAAAACACTTTTTGTATCATAGTATATGTAATTTTTTTTATATACGAATACAACAAAAATGTATCGGAGCATATTATAAAAATAAATAATATACACATATGATTAATGAAGGCATACGTAATTGAGTAAATATTACTTATCATGATGGAAACGAAGATAAGAAATTTCAAAGGAAATGTCCTAGACGTCATTTAAAACATGTGTGTCTAATTAATGGGTACTAAAGAAAAAGTACTATGGTTCAGGAGACTTTATGAAAGTTGTCGCTAATAGAAGTAACTTCGTAGAACTAGTTTAAAAAATCGTAAGTTTTATGATTACGTCACGAAGCATATTTAAAAGTTGTGTCACTTTATAAAAAATATGTCTCAATATTCTAACACTGTATGATATTTTGTATTTAGATTGGACTTTGATTATTAAAGTAATGATTGGTGTCAAATTGTATTTTATTAAAAATATGTAAGATAAATGAGAAATAATAATCAAAATATCTACGTAAATAAAATTTAAGTTTTAATTATTCACGTCAAAAGTAAAAAAAAACATTTTACCTCCGTACGAGCAACACAATCGCCATTAAGCAATATAATGAAAGACACGAGAAAAACGATACAGAACTGTCACGTTACTAATTCAATGTTACGTAATTTTAATTCTGCGAGAAACAAATAACGAGTCATGCTTAATCCAATTTTCAAAAGGATCGTTCTCCGTTGATAAATTGTAAACATCAATCATGTTGCACTACGAAAGCATATAGCGTGGCAATCATTTCTCACAGTGACAGGAAACAACGAGAGGAATTGCCTCAACAGGTTAAGTCAATTGCGATAAATTCGTCAATCACTATCTAAAAAGTTGTATCACCGTCATCATTAAATATTCATTGTGCGAGTGATAACACGCGTGAAAAATTGACTGCTGATGCAAATGCTTATACGGAATAAGGTTATGTAATGTGTAGAAAGGTCGATTTTGCTCAATGCCAAAGTTGCATTTTTTTTACATGTAAAAATATGAAAGGAATACACCAGCAATTGTTCATTACAATACGCGGAAGTGTATGGTATAAACGAAGTATTTGATGGATAATCAATATTTAAGTTTGTATAAAAAACAAACAAGGATTATTTTTTGTTATCTAATAAATATAAAATATCACCGTCGCTGCGGTGGAAAGTTTTTTTTTTAAATTATAGGATTACAAATATAGTTTTTTTTTTAAATTATTTTATGGTAAATGAAAAACATAGTTTTAAGAGAGCTGTAATCAGGAATATATCTGTACAGGAAAAAAATCTTTGACATTTTAATATTTTCTTATAATTTTATTTTTAACTGACAATCATTAACAAAGGACATTATTATTTGCAAAGTGAAAAAAAAAAATAAACAAACGCAGCACAAATAAAAAGTGACAGCCGGATAACCTTATCCTTTTTAAACGGTTTTTAACCCTGGTATTCAATAAATCGACAATAATAAACAGAAATAGTTGTAGCAAGCGAGCGACAGAGCAGCCCACTTTAAACGAGAAATTAAAAACCGACCTTCAGGTCTATTTCTATTCGCCCACGGTTCGAGGTTTAACCTCCGATTTCCATTTATCTGTCGAGATGGCTTCGACATATCATTCATTTTATGAATGAAGTTTCTCTCCTAACTTTTATTTTGAAGCTCTTCAAATGTGTTCCAGATATTAATTTAGTCTACTTCATCATGAACGACTCGGTGGGAAGACCATGATAGATGTTTGTAATTAAGTCCATCTTAAGTTTTAGTTAAAATATTCTACAATAATTGGGTATTTTATTATTTATTTAAAGTTAACGTCATAGATGTATTCAAACATTGCAATATTACGTAGCAATATCGCTAAATAAACTTAAATTGTATAATGAAATATATGTATATATTTAGATAAATGTAGTGTGAGCAAATGCAAAATTATAGTTTTTGTTAAATTAAATAATCCAAATACATTTCCGATAAAACGATATTATATTCCATGTGATATATTAACAAACGTGACGGCAAATAAGGTAACATAGGATAAATACTATGTATTCATGTTATTATATACAAAGGCAATGTATGATCGCAGGCATTCGGCGGTGGCCCAGTGCGCCACAGCGTCGCTTTCGTGGGACACCCGGCCATGGGTGAATGATTAATGGGTAATTAATTTAGTGAAATTAAACCGCTCGGTCCGCACCTCGAAGGACCCTTCAAGCCGTCGGCTCCGGAGCAATTCTCAATTTGCAGTGGGCCAGCGCGGAGAGCTTAAGGATCAGTACTTAACTACTTACTAAGGGACTGTGGGCCTCAGCGCCGCAACAACGGCAATGAATGAAAACTAGAAATGCATCAGCACTATAGCGTTATTGATCAGACTGACTTCTACAAATTCAATGAACACTTTAAGACTAATAAACCTTACTGATTGAAGCATTTTGAGCGACAACGTCTTATTAGGTTGGCTGGAGTCACTTGCGAAAAAGTGTAACGCTCGGTAACGTAACGATGAGTCACCGAACGAGAGAGAGTTCGCCTGAATGCCTTGCGTCTCCACCAATCATGATCGGTCTGCGCGCGCAGCACTAGAGAATTATAGCTTGCAAATGTACTGGTTATGTATGTATATGCACATAAATACGTATGCATGTGTAAAGGTAAAACAAAATTTTGTTAATATGAAATTCAGTGCGAGATCTTTGTATAAATTAATGTTTTAAATATAATCTTTGTATAAATAAATGTTTTAAATTGTTACTATTATTTCATCCTTCTTCCTACTATACGAATGAATATTCACATTAAAATGATTTTACCATTCAAAGTCGTTGTCACGTAAAACTTTCGCCCGTATACCGACTTTACAGGCAACCAAATTTTTTTTTTTAAGTTTGTAATTTCAAAATTTTGGATTTTGTAATCCTTATGTGTTCCAGAAAATTTCTTGGAATGAGCCGCCAAATTATTTTATATAATTAAACGAAATTTATTATTTTTGTTTTTTCTACATCAATAGCAACATCGCTTAGTTTATGAGTCGATCCATAATTTATCATACAAAATTTTGGAAAAATATATTTATTGATAATTTTGCATATTCCATCCGAAAAAGGTGAACCTAATATATGAACTACATTAAAAATGCTGTACTTTAAAATATAATAATGAAATTAAAATTAAATTAATGAAATCATTTCGGTAACATTTTAATAACAAAGTATAATGAACTATTTTAATTCTATCTCTGTGAATTTACGGGAAATAAAAAAAATCGTATTTATTAATTTATATATAATATGAAAGGGATTACGTAAATTTTAATATTAAATAATCGTGAAGTGACATGTAAGCAAAACAATGCTTCTAAATATACGAGAATAGCACGTAATATCATAGCATCCATAAATTAATATTCACAAAGCATAATCAACGCATGATAAGCCGCCATATTGGAAGCGTTATGCGTGTAGCTCACGATCTTGATATGGAATAACGACGTGTTAATGTGAAAATAAACGGTGTTTCATTCTAAAATGGGTTCATTTAGGTATTATGGATTCCAAATTTATGGATTCATTCGTACGGCCAGAGTAAGGTCTCTTTTGATGCAATTTCACATGTGTAAAGTAAGCTATGTGCATCATCATTACTACGAAATTGCAAGTTTAAAGAACTACGTTTTCTGCGTATTCAAGTCGAAAATTAAATCTTTCATCTCATGCCAAAAATAAGCTAAAGCCGTACGAACGCGAGGGATTGTGCAATTTTATGAACTGGGAGTGAAAAAATGCACATCTGCAAATCAGCTCGACCGCATCTCGACGAAATCGCCGGAGAACCGCAAAATCGAGTTAAACTTACGAAATTGCCGCCGACACGTCTGGAATGTTGCAACGCCAGTCGACGCTACTGCACGCGACCGCCGCCGAAATTGTGCGAGCTTGGTGCCTTACGATAACTTCGAGGAACAAACATCGTATTAAGAGAGGTAAATAAAATATTAGGCTTATAATAGGATTGCATTAAAAAACAAACTTCGAACAGACTGTTAATTTATCTATGGTCTAAAAATCAATTATGAAATTAATAACTATAGAAATTAGGCGTTGCACCGAAGCAAGAAATGTTTCAGATGCGAAAATACGACACGCGTTTTTAAAGACTGTGTTTTACAGAAATCTTTTTCAGATCAAATACAAAATAGAAAAGCATAATTTGTAAATAAGGTGATGATATTACGTGACTATTTCTGTAAAATTACGAATATAATTTTTATTCTATTAAGAATACGATGAGATTATCATTGTTTCATTATTCATAAATCTTTAAATATTACACAAATTAAACATTACAGTACGTACATGTCAAAGATAAATCAATTTGTTTTTATTCCAAAACAAAGTTCCTTACTTTCAATAATACACCACCGTGTCACATACATATGTATTTAAATTTCCCAGAAAAATATATTTTTTTAACTATAAAAACACAACTGCCATATTATTTACAATATTGTTTTCTAATGATCCACAAATATTGAAATAAGAAATCATATTACTTTATTTGTACATCGATTTGAATACAAAATCAGTATCCAAGCCAGGTGGCGACGGGGCAGGAATTGTAATTTGTGCTTTGTCCGTTATCATATTGTATATGATAAATAATTAACGTGCAATCAAATTGACCAACTTTGATAATGTTGTTACTAAGCATAACTTATTTTAATGAAGGTATAAAATAGAACTGGGCATTCATTTTGCGGCATACAGGCGACTACATATTACATTTCAACGTAAGGTTAGTGGGCATTTTAACGACTTGAAACTTTTTTATAGCGGACAACCGAAGGTCTCGCACGACCGCACACAGACGTCGCGCTAGCCGACTGAATAATTAAAAGTTTCGGCCGCGCCACTCCGAAAGCGATCTACCTCAATATGTTATAAATGTATTGCATTATTATTTATTTTAACTTAAACACTATGTAGCTAAGAATTTATTAGAGATTTGTATTTATAATTAAATAAAAATAAAAAACAGAAATTTTGATACACTGAAATCCGGATAGAATATAAATACACTGTTGGCGGTATCTGGTTTGGTCAATCCATTGCGACGGGATAGAGGAATGAACTGGGTGAACCCGCTAACAAGGAGAGACTGACGGACATTGATTAGTCAAGTAAAGAAGAAAGAAAGAAAGAACGTTTTATTCGGCATAAGAATAATGTGGAAATACTAAAAAAGTAGTCGCATGGTCAATTAGGTCAATACCGTATCGGCTCCAGCTCAGCACACACCACCGCCGGGGCTGTGGCGCTGATTTTCAGCTGGAGCCGTTTAGGATTTGCGCTGTTCCTTACACTGAAAGCAGTGCTTAACATAACTTAAAACTAAAATAAACAATATAAGCATAATAAAAATAACATAACGATATTAAAACAATAACAAATATATAGATTAACCTAAATTTAAACAAAGGAAAGAATTGAAAAAGAGGTGTGTATTTGATTTACAAAATTATATTATACTAGCTTTCCGCCTGCGGCTTCCCCCATGTGGGCATAGAATGTGACACGACCTTGCTGTCAATTCCAATCTCGATCCTGCTTTCAATTGGTATTGTTTTTGATTTCGATCCCGGTCACGCTCCTGAATCTAATCCCGATACTACACTCGGTTTCGACTCCAGTCTCATTCTCAATTTCACTTCCCGTTCGGGATCTCCATTCTGCTCCCCGACCGTTTTCGATTACGATACGGCTCACGATTCCCATTTGTACGAAGCCGAGAGAAAATAATACTAGTATGAAAATTAAATATAGATTATATTACTCTGGGATAGTGTCGCTTTTTATGTGTAAAAGAATCTTTATATTTCATACAATCCCACCACCCTCCAGGATAACTTTTTCCTATCATTCGGACATCCGATTCAAATGAATTAAGGCCTTTATTCTGTTTAAAGCCACGGTATTTCTACCTGTGAAAACAGAGGGACAGCCAGATAAAAATATGAAAATCGTTATTTTCCCTTATATTCAGTACAACGTACGAAATTCTGCCGCTGCGAAATTAGTAATGAATGCGTCGCAATTACATAAAATAGGCAAGCGAGGAAGAAAAAGGAAGGGTCGGGGAGCGTTAAACCTGCGCATTATATCATTCGCAGGCAATTCAGAGCGGCAGAGTTTGGTGCTTTGTACTGTACCTTCAATGTACGTACGCACCCAACTCCACTGCTTAGGTATGTGTTTTGATTTTTAGATACGTTTAATGATTGAGTATCGTTTATAGTCAATTTTCAAATAAAACTTAATGACAGATAGGGAAATAAAGTATAATACAAAAAAAAAAAAACATATATCACACGCACAATAACGGGAAACATTTCAAAATTGCGTACATTTAGAAACGAAAAAGTGTAACGCGACCGCCGAGCGCACGCAATCATAATCGGATTCACTACAATGGCGGTGTTCAAAACGGACGCGCCCCAAATCACGACGGTGGCACGTTGCGTCAGGTGAAACAAAGCACCGGATAATGCGTCCGGCTGTAAGCGTTACTTAGGTCATTACGAATGTTTTCAAGGTTGATCTTAAGTTGTACCTTTGTCCCTATTGCTGTTTCAAGATTCCCTATGTGCATTCTAATAAAGTAATCTTTTTGTAAAGGGCAGGTGGCCATATTCAAAACGTGGATATTTCGTTTTTACTATCACTTTACTCTATCCTTTACCTTTTTTGAAGTTATAGTTCTTTTGGCGCGTTGAGAAAATAATGATGAGTGAATTTTATCGGGGTGCTACGAAAACTACAGTATGAAGTTGCTCGCAAGCGGTTTAGCGAGCAACTTCGGACCACTAATAATTGATGTGTCAAACGTTTGACCTGGAGCTGTTATTTATCAAAATATGGACGATATTATAAATGTTATTACTCTGAATATTGATATAATTGTAAGACAGGCGGAATTAGCACGTTCAATAGTGACATGAGTCGATGAGTTTTGTGTAGTTGAATACAAAATGAAAGATCGTAACAACGTTAACACATTCCATTTTTTCATTTAATATTTGTTACAATTTGAAATAAAAACATGAAATTAATATTACGCTTTGTTTAAGAAAATAAATATTAATTTAATTCATTTTTCAATTAAACTTTATGAACCGTATTAACTTATCCCACTCGTCCTTTTATTATTTTGTCGTAATTAATAATTATTTTTTTTAATTACGTAATTAAAGTATAACTTATCACGAGCGTAATAAATATAGACACTTTTTTTTTGTTATCTCGTTTAGGGAACGTCCATAAACCACGTGGTCATATTTTAGTCTCTCTAGGACTCCTCCCTCCCCCCATGTGGCCTCACGTAGCCTTTTCTATGACACCCCCCCCCACCCCCCAACCCAATGGAACGTGGTTTTTTTCACGATACATTAATTTATTTATAAAATAAAATAATTAATAATAAATTAATTTATTAACAGTTTATTTTTTTTCAAATAATGTATTTAATTATTTGATTCCTCTTGTTAAATTAACATCGGGAGGGAGGTGTCACTCAAATTATCTTATTCAACAAAATTTTCATCTGAAGAAAACCACGTAGCTTTGCTCTCGACTCCCCCTATTACGTGCCTCAGCGTAGCGCTTAAGCTTATCCCTCCCCCCCCTTGGTCGAGCTACGTAGTTTATGGACGCTCCCGTAGCAAGCCCATGCCACTTTGAGATATAATTTTAATATTATTTTGTTGTCTAGTGTGCCCGTAATTTTGATAGAAATACACATATGTATTACGTGGGAATACATCATAACACATACGATCGTTCTGTCGCTAATATGAGAAACCATTCCTTCCGGTAATCGCTCTTATACCGCAAGATAGAAAAAAGGAAATGCTATTCGTTATAATAAACTGAACAAGGGAAAAGATTATAAAAGTATTGATTAACAAAACTTTTATATGGTAAAAATACTTTTGAACGTCGAATAACACGGTAACTTATCATTTCCATCAGCTTCTAAAGGCCAGGATTCACAACGGAATTACGAAAATTTGTTACCGAGTTAATAATACAATATAATACGATCAGAAGACAACGGTGGTGGAGTGTTGTCTTCCGTAGAAAGAATGGAGACTGTGTTTATACAATCTATTTTGGTACTTCACACGATCTCTTTTCGTTTATTATATTACGATCTGCATACAAAACCCGCATTCAATAGGCATAACAGTCAAAACCCCAAATAAAACACCATTTATTCTCAGAGTGAAAGGTGTAGCGTCGATTTTCAAAAAAAACTTCATACTAAAATGCACCGAACAAAGGGCGCGAAGCAGCGGAACGGCACGAACAAAACGGCACGTCGGAGACACGTGTCCGCCGCGAGCGCGCGCCCCCGGCGCAGCTGCGTCTTATGAAATCGGGCCCTACAAGAAAGGACCTAAGTTCGACGACTCAAGTGACGTGTCGCACAACCGGCAGGGTCATTCGCTACGTATCGGGTTGAAGGTTTGTTTTAAAGCAATCGTAGTACCCATGAGAGTATAAGGGTAAACAGCATTGAGGCTATCACGCAGGGAGCGGGTTTTGGTGCGAGAGGTGACGGTTTATCAAAGGATATGCTTGCGCCGCGAATCAAAACTGTAAAAAATAACATGAAAAATTAAAAAACCCGACTGGGTAAAAGTGAACGAAAAGATGGAAACAAGATGACGTAAAAAATATTCCAATCAAATATCATAAATATTTGCAATCGGTGGCGTACATGTAGCCATAGTCCCAACAAGTAAGCAAACGTGAATCTGATTCTTCCGACTGCAAATATTTATCATATTTGATCGGGATATATTTTACATTATCTTGTTTCGATTTTTTTCAATTCACTTTTCGTCAGTCAGGTTTTTAAATTCATTTATTTTTTTATTTATTACTTTTTAGTTCTGTTTTAAACACGTCCTAAGATTGCTTTCTTGTTATTAGTGGTGTCAACGACGTGTCTCAGTGTACACGTCTATAAATCGTGACAAATTTCTTTTGTCGATATATTGTTATCAATTAATTATTAATATTGTATTTATTTCATGTTTATTTTTAATAAGATTTTTTTTTCTCATCGAATAAATAACGCTTTAGATAACAGTCGTTAGAATTATCTGTCAAAGTAGTAACATTATGCGTTAGTCTTTCAATTTTATGCATTATATTGAGTTACACTATAACATTAATTATTTTTAAAAATAATAACACCTATTATAAGATTATATAAGATCTGCATCACATCCTTATTATTTACAAGTTTTTAAAATTTAAATGAGAATTGTTGCTAAACAATTTTTGAACGTTATATATCCTAAATGGTCATTCGAAATGAAAAAAGATTACAGAAATTTAAATGTGATTGTCGAAAACCTATTCTACGAAGCCTCATTTGACATTCTTCGTCGATTTTTATTTTTTATTTTTTTACAATATGACGTCTGGTTGTCGCCATAGAAAATTTTGACTACTGTCATGTCTTTAGTGACACTCTCAGGATTAAGACAAATCGATTAACGTAAGATTCACCAAAATCGGCCCCCGCGTTTGGTCTCTACATTGCCACAAAGGAACATATATAAATATATATATAAGATGATAAACATATTACCTTCCTTTGCGTCGCGCAGTCGGGTAAAAAGGTGTCGCAATTTTATTTTCTTAATAAGATACTATAATAAAATAAATTAATGGGCCCTTTTACATTATTCTTTCAATTCATCTTACATTGCATAGCATATTCATTCTTTTAATATAAAGAAATAACGAATTTAATACATTGGAAACTTAACAAAATGCAAACGGTATAATGTATTCGACGAATAATAATCAAATATATTTAAATCTTACAACAGAGCCGTAAAACTTTTGAAACTTGAAAACAATACGTAGAAATTAACGTTTTATCTTAACTCGACCACGTTTCATTGTTATAAATGTAGCGTTCGTGAGGAAAAAATTAACAATAAGGTCTTCTTAAGACCTCAACCTGAATTAAACTTTTGTTTCTCAGCTCTAGACATAATTTACAGATACATTGAAGAATAACTTTTTAAAATTGTCTATGCGCATGCTTGCTCTTTCGAATAAAATTTTACTTTTGTAATATTATAACGGAGATCACATAAAATTATTTTTCATAAAAAAATGGTCTAGTGAAACAGTATACGACACTAATGACGTGATTCACGGATAATTTCGATTTTTTGTTATGCGTTCGTTTTCTCGCAAAAAAAAAATGTAAAATCTAGCAATCGTGTTGCGTCAGATTACTGAAAAGCCATACCGTTCCATATTTTTTAAGAGTTCTGTAGATTCGAATAAACAAAACGAAACCCTCTTAAGTTCACTCGTGTATCTATTTATCTGTATTTCACATCCAATTTGGTCCGAATCTACTCGAACGATTAAGTAGTGAAGTTGGTACACTCATTAATTTCTGTGACTTAAATACGAACGTGTAACGTTATTAAATGAGTTCTAAATCATATTCAAAATTCATTTAATGATGTTGAATTTTAGGGGAGCAAATAAAATAATTTAAAAAAGTCTTGCAAACTGTACCACGTGACAGATCGAGCAAAAAAGTTTCTTGTGAGGATATCATATTATTTTAATTTAAGAGGAATCACTGCTTTGCCGCCGGCTATTTAGGAAGGAATAGAATATCGGATAGGGGGGAGAAATGAGATAATAGAGAAGGAAGTGGTCTATCGGAACTCTCATTTACTGGAGGAAAGCAACGGCAGTAGTTGCTACTTCATGACTGTATTATGTGAGAGTGTGGTATTTCATCAGTCAGGCCGATTTTCATGTTACGGCTAAGTTGGTCGTAGTGGCTTTATTACCACATAATTTATTTTGCAAAAAACATATCTAATTATTTCATTACATTTACAAAATAACGGGAAAAGTGAATCCCAATATAGCATTCAACTTTTAGTTCTTTAGCCAATTGAAAACAAAGACTTAAAATATGTCGTGAATATAAAAAAGAAAAATGAAATATAAAAGATAATCTCGATGATAAGAATACAATCTTAGATAATCAAAATTCAACGAATATTATCAATAAGAAGAATTAGCAGAAGAAATGTTTCAAATAAAATTATGTATTTGTCCTTACTTACGTATTAAAATTTTGTTGGTACATTATATATTCCAGAGTTTAGATCATTACACGTCGTTCGTTTCCAATTCTTACCTAAAACAAAAAAAAAAATATCATATAGTTGACAGTAAATATGAAAATTTAAAGAAATAACAGAACAACAAAATATAACATCATAAATACATATTTCTGACAGGGTAAAAACCACATAAAGACCACAGATATTTTATTGATATAAATATACTATCAACGATAAAATTTATAATTTCGCATATTATGAGACATAAATGTTAAATAATTAAATATTTAACATTTATATTATTAACGATTTAAATAGTCATACTTTTCAGGATTTTTTTGATATAAGAACACAAAACGGAACCCTATTACTGAGCTTTATTATTTTTCACAAAGTGTATACCTATTCTGTTCTGTAAAATCATAATATAAACAGATAAATTGGTAGCCGACTGAAATACAAAATTTCGAGTTAAATAGGACTACAACGAACCGTTACGAACGCGCATTAGTTTTAGATGGAAAAAAAAAATAATTTTTCGTTTTCAGGAATTTGAGAAAAAAAACTTCCTTGAAGAGTAAATTTCAAAACGAATTCTACTAAGTATATCCGTAGTGAACATTTTTTCCTGACAATTGTACTCGTATCGACGGGCACGAAGCCCATTCGCACTTCACCGGTTTCAAAGTACATTACTTCTGTCGCTACGTATAGAGTATGGGTGCTAGAAAATGAATACTCGTTACAGTCGGAATTTACAAATACAAACAAAGTGTGGACGAGGCGAACTGTGTACATTGGAAATACCAAAGAACTGGATTTTTTTAGTTTTTTGTTCTTGAGACGATTTCAAAAAGAAAACAGACGCAGTACTGATAATTACATAATTAAATTGTATATCTTTTGTTAAATTGTAAACGTACTAAAAAAATTGTCTAACTTATCATATTGTAAGGACCCTAATAAATTATACGGTGCACTGTTGACTATAACCAGGTCTGAATGCAGCAATGTTTTTAAATCAAAAAATATAATTGTAAATAATACTTTATCGTTTAGTGATCGGGCGACAGTGGGCATTCATAATAGCAGGCGTAAATTATACACTTTATGAGGAAAAGTCGTATAAAAATTCGGATAATTTTGTCAATTATGTAAGAAAATATTCCAAGGTACTTAAACGTGTATGTGCAGCCGCGATAATAATAGTTCAATAATAAAATAAAAAATAGCACTGATACGATAGAAACTACTTGGAATATAATCAATAGAGAAACTGGAAAACACACACACCAACATACAGAATTGAAATTACTAATTGATGATAAAATTTTAAACAAAAAAAATGAAATCGCTTTTGCTTTTGAAAAATTGTTTGCTAGCATTCCAGTTAAAACTACACAATCTCTAAAATCATCGCCCACTCTCGCTGAACTTTGTTGAAGCGAAGCGTTGACACTTGTGAGATTATGTTTGAATTTACTATGTCAACTACAATGACGTTATTAAAACGTATAACCTAAATGTATAAAAAGAAAAAAAAAAACTGCTGACGTTAATGGCCGTTCTGTAAAAATAAAAGATTAAATAATAGACTGCCTTGCTTCATATGCTTAGTAGTGATTTTTAATGATTGCGTTCATCGTGGTGTCTCCTGATCTAATCAAGCAAGGTAAAGCTTAAATAATCAACTATTGCGGTATTTTTATATAAATAACTCAATAAATGTTAAACAATTCGGATTCACAAAAGTGTCGAAGTCGCTCAACAACTGAAGCCGGTGTTGAGCTTATTTGACAGATTTTTGATGTCTGGTTGGATTCACGGGACGCAATCGATGTCTTTTGTGATTTATGCAAGGCTTTTGATTGCGTTCATCACGACACTCTGATCAGGAAATTATATCGTTATGGTGTTAGGAATCGTTCACTTACACTTCTACTGTTATTTAACACAACATGAACACTAGACAAGAATAATCTTACTATTTATAAAACACGTCTAAGCAAAGTTAATAAATCGTTTAAGGGGCAACGTGCGCGCTTTTATAATAAGATACCAGCTGAAATTCAAAATTTGTCATTTTATGAATTTAAACGTTTCGTTAAAAGAAAGTTATATGGCAAGGACTATTATACTGTATCTGAATATATTAAATAAAAAAAGACATGGGATTGAACTGCTCAACTAAGTGTTGTACAAAATTATTACTTAATCAATATTTTGTATCGATGAGTAAAAAAGAGCAAATCTTGAGATTCTTGCCCATCTTCTTATGATTCTGCATTTGGAATGGGTGGTAATTATTTAATGACGAAATGCGTCATAAACAGTTGTTTATGACGCATTTCGAGTATAATTTCTATTACCTACGAAACAAAGTTATTTTTGATTTAATTTGATTATTTTTTTACTACAAACTTTACGGCAAAATGTGTAATAAAATTTCATTTTTATTATTTGAAAAGTAAATACAATTTCATTATGCTAAACGACTCCGTACAAATTGTTTGCTTCCTGCACTTATACAGGAAATAGGTATGCACAATTTTGTATTTTAACACGCTTTCTATATATTTACGAACCGACTTCATTATTTTGTAGTTCAATAAGCCTTAATATCATATTTGAAAATAAATTACTTCAATATATTATTATTTTAATTGGAACGTATCAATGTTGCCATTGTTTGAAAGCAAAAGATTGATGGTTGAAAGTAAAATACTAATATAAAATTGGTAGCTTATTTATGTATAAAATTTAATTATGTATTAGATGTATTTGCAAGCTTAAAATAAAGAAATGTTTTCAATAGCATTTTACATTCAATAAGAAATGACTAAAATGCCTTTGATTTTTGGGAAAAGAAATCAACGAAATCCAGACGTAGAAAATCTATGGCAATCTAAGAGTTTGAAGAGACGAATCGAAGCGCGTGCGCGACGAGTTAGCGGCAACTAGAACCAGTTGCCAAGAAAAAATCGCGTACAAGGTCGATATCTGGTTGTACCACATTCGTAAGAGAAAATCATCGTAGAGTAGCCGTCCGGTTCAGTTTAAGAATGAAAGAAATTACAAATAGTTTAACGTCTTCACGTTATATTTGTACGACAGAATGCTTATGAAACTAGAAACATATAGCTATTCTATTTATTATTAAGCTATTACTATCAACTAAAAAAAGGCCCAAATTTTAAGCATTCGAAACCTTGCTTTGAAAAAATTGATGGTGATCAGCGAGGCAAGAGAGATATGCAAAGACCGTACCATGTAGAGATCTATAGTCTGCCTACCCTTCTGGGAAGTAGACGTGAGTTTATATTACTATTATTATATCATCATTATCAAGTCGGTGTAATGTATGATATATCATACCAGCTTTCGCCCGCAGCTGCGTCCACGTGGACAGAGAATGAATTCCCACTTGTATATGTATCGATGACACTGTCAATCATAATTGCGATCTCGTCATCGCTTTCGATTCCAATTCTGGCTTCACTTTTGATTCCGATTTTAGTCTCGATCTAGCTTCCAGTTCTGTTCAAAACATATATAATGTTTCAAAAAAATAGCACCGAAACGATATAAAAACTAAACCGGGGTGTAAACTATTATCATACTAAATTGCATCAAATTCTGCCCAGTACAAGTTAGACAAGAACTCTAAAAACAATTGAAATGTTTTCTTTCGAAGTCTCTGATACTCCCTAATTTACTCCCTAATCTACTATTAAATATCTTTAAACTACAGACTTTTTCTCTCTCCTGTTTCATTATATGCATTGAGTAAATTATTATTACAATTAGTTTATATTATCATTTTCGATACAATTCACCAAATAACAATGAGCTTTCAAAAATATTAACGGACGCTATATTAATTATCTCAAGTTTTCTTTAATCTTTTTCAAACGTACCTTTGTTCGTTTGAAAAAGCAACTTTTTGCTTAGGTATGTCTTTACAGCATTGTGATTAAATTAGCTCTCGCTCGGTCGCACATGACCCGACAACGGCGTCGTTAAATAACGTATTCTGTGTAACGAACTTACACAAGGTCGGTTCGTTCACCCGCTCTAATAATAAAATTACATTCAATCGCACCGGACTCCCACTCCGTTTACTAATGCATTTACGATCTCGGCGACTGCGCGCGCGGGCTGGACCCGTAGTATGCGCCCACGCACTAGCCGGGAGTATTAGTGATGTGCCACATCTTGATAAAGATCGTCTTGAACGACACTTATTATGGATGTATATAATAATCATTGATTGCCAGATGCGATGTTAAAAAATAGTAACCGGCGAAGTTGTAAATATTTCGGCCACGTAATGTGCACGATGAAATCAAATATCTGTAATTTTCAAAAATTTTAAATACAGCCTGTACTTTGTACACTTTTTATAAAATCAAAAAGAAAGAGGAAAATATAAAAATGTTGATTTTTGTAGTATTTTTTTACGGAGCAATATTTTGTTTATAGAAAAAACAGGCGAAGAGTTTCATTTCGTGTTGGTATCTAAATTTAATACAAAGTATTCGTTATTCAACAATCAATTGCAAGTGAAATGAAATAATTATTCATATATTTTTATTGAGCTAAAATATATGAATAACGGGAACAGCCATGATTAATAGATGATAACAAGCGGGGAAAGGTTGAACGATAGTATGTCTAAGACGCCATCATTATTTTTTAGATTAAGTATTGCCTAATTTAATGCTTTTGTTCAAAAAAAATGAAGGTAAAATATGGAAAAAATGATAGTCAAAATACTTTAGTTTAAGTAAAGTAAAGCGTTTTTAAGTTACAAGTGTATAAGGTGCAGGCTGAGGCTCCATACATTCGTGAAATATCTAGATGCATAATATTAATTAATAATAAATCTACGTGATTTCATTTCGTTTACTTGAAGTTAGCAAATAACGGAGTAATTTAATAAATATTATTGTAATGGTTACTGATATTAATATTATTAATAGGACGAAACTGAATCTTAATATATTGAGACTGTCGATACAAAAAACGTTTATTTGTATGAAATTTTGCTCATTGATAATAAAATACAAATACTACCCAAGTGTAAAAACATATTTTTATAATGAAAAGCATTTATTTTTTAAAAGATGTGGATTTAATACAATTTATGTCTTTAAAGCTTTATTTTCAATAATTTTTTAGAATTTATATACAAGTTTCTTCATGCAGACGAATCTACATCCCATAGATAACAACTTTTTCAATTAAGTTCATTTTGGGCGTTATGTCGTTCAACAGACATTATTAAAACGATATAAAAATATCTTCACGAATAATTAAAACACAATCTACAAGACGCGAATCAATTTTTTTTTATTGAAATCTAGATGATATTTAACACAGAAGGGTAAATTACCTATCTACCTCACAAAACATTTTTTAACCGATACCGATACAAAATAGGGACAATATAATGAGTCCATCACTATCTGGAACCCATTCATCACTGCCCAATGATGTTACACGCCATGCTACTTTTTAGGATTCACTACGAAAGTGAGATGTAACGAAAGTGAAGTGTCATTTTACATATTCATAATGGAACCGGTTTGGTGTGGAACTAATGAGGCCTTTATTTTTGTCGCTCCCAAAGAATGAACATAATATGTATATAATCCATTGTGCATATTTAAATGGACGAAGAAAGTTTAGAAACCGATGAAGAACGATGGAGACCGATGCATATGACTCGCTGCGGTAAGAAAAAAAAAAAGAAAGTGAAGGCGCGGTCAATGCATGAATCTCTTTTTTTTCATATCACATCATGGTGTTGAACACCATATGAAATTAACGAAAAGGAACTTAAATACAGATTTTCGACATAACACAGCGTTTTCAATCGAAATTTTTTAAACTGAAGGCAGTATAATGATATTTAGTTTTTAGCTTCCGATATCTGGTTCATTTCGCTTCCGTCATGTCGATGAATAATAAAAAAAAATTGTTAAAAAAAAACCTCATCAAATTAGTAACGTCCCATTTCGGGCGAGCGTTAAACGTTTGTGAAACTCCGAGGCCGTACGACGACCACGCTTTTTCGTAAGAAGTGAAAATCTAAGACGGCAGTGAACGGCGGCGACCATCGCCAGTGCCGGCAACTTTGACCGTTATTGCCGAACGAGGCGGGAGAACGTGTCGCGGCGATTTGTATGAACAACAGGCGGATTTGTCTCTTCTTAAACGCGACGAAGTATACGTTCTAGAATTGTCTATGAAATAAAATATACCCTTTTCATAAAATCAACAAGTAAAGATCAAAGTGTAAAGGTGACAGAGAATATAACATTTTTAGTTTCTTACTATCCATACGATTTTACATTCTGCAAATACTTTGTAGAAAGTCATTCGAAAATAGTGTCATAATTGCAGCATCTAGACATTCTAGGACTGGTGTATTACGTTTTATGCTAACAAAATAGGTATTTATTGTATCTATTTTGTTAACCTAAATTAAAACTTTGCGCGTGACTTTAATTAATAAAGATAAATCTCGCTGCATACGTAACTCATGTGAAAAGGCACGACGATTTACAGTAATATAATTCATTATTTTGGCTGATTTGGGGGCAGTACGCCTCTATATAAGTCTTATCATTGATTATTTTCAATGACATTTATAATGGAAGACGTACACTATATTTTCTATCCATACTTTCAATGCATTTTGACTGTGTTCATTTCACGTTCTAAAAGCTATTAAAAACAGAGTACAAAAATTTTGTTTTATGCAAGACAGACTTGGAATATTTTTGAATAAATACACAGGAAATCCTCTCCCATTAGCGATAAACATGTCGTACATGTATCAGAATGACACATAATATTGAGACGGCGATGCTCACAAAACTACGCCCGGAGCGCTAGGCGCAGCGGCAATAAGAGCAAACCGCAGCACAAGACCACGCGGCTGGCCCGACAAGCGGCGTCGAGCTTTCGAACGAAAACAGGAACGACAGTAACCTATTCACGTCTTATTAAGTTACACGATCGCTATTAAGATTTATGCGATTTTTAAGTGATGTTAATGGATGGTGTAGAAAAGAAAGTGACGACAACAACCTGACTTAACACCCATTCCGATGGTGATGTCTATCGATTGCGCGGCGGTAGCGGTGCGGGGGCCGATGTAAAATTTAATCCAAAAAACGGCGGTCTTGTTCAACTAGTACGATACAAAACAATTTGTCGATGAGTCGATGAAATAAAATTTATTAAGTATCCGCAATTTAATTTTTAAAAAGAGTTATGTTAACTCTATTTGCAAGACTACAAGTTACATAAAAATAAAGTAGTAGATGTTGTACGTTCAAATTTCCAATCTAACATTATGTTGTTTGTCATTTTCAATTTTAACTCCAATCTCATTCATCATTACCTTATAACTCCTTGCTAAAGTATTTTTTTTTAGGATGATAATTAGAAATCTGAGCAGAATCTTTAATTTTTTTTTTTAGAAAAGCCGAAGTTGCTAAAAATGCATAAATATATAATTATTACATACAATGTACACGATCACAGAGCATAATTGATAATTCCTCAACCAATTCACAAATACAAATGATTAAATAGAATAAATGACACATATTCATCGATTTACCTGTCACACGAGTTCCGATCTTTCCTAATTGTGTATTTTGGCAACAAGCATTCTTCTACAACGTCCACAAACAAATTAGATGCACAGTTTTACAATAAGCTCGGTCTGCTCGAATAATTCGTTCCTAACAATTATGACGAATGTAATTCAAATCCATTATATAGGCCAGTACAAATCTCCCAATAGGCTACGTTACCATCTATAATCAACAATTCAGCACGGTGAGCGTGTGAGACGCAATAAGAACAGCGACAGAGACTGTGATTTAGGTGACTCACAGCGAACCACGCCGTCTGCTAGACAAATTGAACTATTTCAAGAGTTCAACGACGCGGTCGTACTCGTGTCGTGTACCGCGACTCCAGCTCTTGTGGTTCGCCAACGAATAATAATGAAATGTACCCACCGAAATTGGCTATGCTATAAAATGCGGAATTTTTAAAACGACGTTCAATGTATTTGAAGTTCTAGTTATTCTCCGTTTAGTTATAATAAAACAAAGTGTGATATAATTTTATTTAGGTACTTGTACAAACCATGTAGTCAAGCACGACTAGCGCCACGCTGGTCGAATGCTGGGAACCACGCATTTCCTTTCCAATTTAAGAGAATGTGTTAACGGTTAAACCCGATCTCAGGTCAAACTAGTTTATCCTACGCCAAACCGGTTTATCTTACGCAAATAAGGATATACTAGTTTGAGCCAGGAAAATCTAGTTTGGCCCAAAACGCTTTAGGCTTAACTAGTTTGGTCTAGGCCGAACTAATTGACAAGAGAGGCAAGTAACAAAATAAAGACGTGGAAAGCTGTTAACATAGGGATTCTCCCACCTTTTATAGTTCTGTACAAGTGTCACATCACATTATTGACTAGACTCTTCGAAAAAATTTTATTCATCTAATTGATTTTTTCTTAACTGCAACCGTTAATTTAGTTTTATATAATTTTAGTGTGATGTCGCTTCTAACCAATGCTGCATTTTACGAGTAAATAGACTTTAGATAACTTTTGTTCATGTCTTTAATTGAGTGTCATTTAATTTAACCACTAAAATAATTTTATTTAATTGTAACTATTAATTTAGTTTTATACAAGTTTAGTGCTGTGTTACTTCTAATCAATACTGTTTTTATTCATATATATGTTTACGTAGACTATGTTTGATTAGATATTGTTTATCTAATTCTAAATGAATGCTTTTTAATTTTCACTATTAATGTATTTGAATAATAATTGAAAATTAATTTGGTTTAGGTCATACTAGTTATGCCTTAAGTATTTAGGTCAAACTAGTATATCCTAACACGTGTAGGGTAAACTCGTTTGGCCTAGAACAAAGTGGTAGACCGGAAGTTTGTTAAGCTAGGAGCTTTTTACCAGTAAATAAGTATATGTTAATTACTTAATTTACATACAAACGAAATTTTAATACAATTCTTATTATTAGTCCTTTATAACTTACTTTTTAAAATATATTACTAACTTCGTACTTAATCAAATAAAAAGGTGAAAAAAACCAAAGCTGGAACTCATACTATTCTAACCTTATTTTTTTTTTAATTTGAAATCATAAATATTGTAAAGGTACTGTAATAGAAATACAAATCATTTTTATTCACACTACTAATTAGTACATTTGCTGAGTCATGAGCATAATATGACAACACCGATAATTCGATATTTCGCACCAAGCTGACATTCGACACTTGTAGCCCAGTGACCATAAGTGAAATTTGATACACATAAAAAAAGTGACAGCGTTTCTTGTGGATACTGTGACATGTTTAACGCTTTACTGACACATGTAATTGTAAATGAATAATGGCATTGACGTAAACGTATTTCAACTGAGGCAAACTTTGTAATATAAGAAGTTGTATAAGTTCAAGTTTGTTCATTTGCATTTTAAAAACTTCCAAAGTTTTTAGTATTGTTTTTGGTAATAACATGACCCAGTTACTATACACATTGTCTGTACTGTTTTTACGGATTTGATATTTTAATAATGAAAAAGAAATATCCACATCAACATCTTATGTTTCATTTTTTATATATTTTTTAATTCACACTACTTCGTAAACTTCATTTGCTTTTTTTTTTGAATACCATAACATTTCATATAGCATTCACATGACAACACTAGTTTATGACAAAAAGAAACCTAACATTCTAATTTTAATGTTATTACAATGTTATTATTTTCATCCTCATTGATTGATCCTGATCATCACAAAATCTGTCAAATCTTTTTATACTTGTTTAAAATTTCAATTTTCTGTATTAATATGATTGATGTAAAAATTTGACGTAACAAATCCGGGGTCATTTTTAAATTTTGAACACATTTTGTCTTCAATTATAATGCATTTTCGTCATGTAATTTACGTTATTTTCTAACTTTTGATCAGCATCACAGAAATAGATGCCCTTAAACAACTTCTAAAACATGGTAATTATGTACATAGAAATATTAATTTACCTCTATTTTTCCAATATTTTATTTGCCTTCGAAGAATAATGTACAAACGCAGTGCAATTTTCATAGCAATGATTCAATTTACGCGGTTGATCGCATTTTTCACAAATAGGAAAATACTAAAGATAGACGGTTAAACGCATGATATGCCCTTAAAAATGATAAACATATGTACAGACAATGGGACCCCACTTCGTATGTATTCCATTTTTTAAATCTCAGTCAAGGAACATCGAAAACCTTACAGCAAAAGCGATAATCACATTAAGCGCGATCCGTTATTAGTCGTCGTGCCGCTGGTCAGTCGTAGCAACAATGTAAACTTAATGTACACATACATGTCTATGTCTAGTAATGAACGGCCTCGTCCCGCCGGCGTCGAGCTCCTCTCCGCTCGAAATTCGTACTCGCGATTCCCGCACTGGTGATATCATCGGCGAATTGCTGGAGGTCAGACGACGTTCAAATTTTTGCACGCTTCGCGTTGTGAAGTTAACTAGCGTTCGTTACGTGCAGCTAAGATAATAACAGGCACTCGAAACAGTTACACAAAAATGTGTGTGTGCATGTGTGTGCGTGGATGCGTTGAATGACACAGAGATTGCTGCCGATGTATTTGGTAATGAATTGTTATCGGATTTATTCGGGCAATTTTGCCTTTTAATGTTTGACTTGCAAACGATTCATATAAAAGTGCACAGTTTCTAGACAATTGCATAATCCTTTTGTAATAATCTTTATGGACTAAAATCAATATTCATTTTGAAAATAAAGATTCGGAAATAACATCTAAAATATTGAATTATTTTATTTGCTTAATACTAATACCAAAAAGAACCAATGTCTTTATACATTTTAAAACAGCAAATTAAATAGATACATACATTTATGACGGCAATATGAATAACTTTAATTTCAAAGTTTTTATTTCGTTCGATTATCGCTTAACACCTCTTAACTGAATGCAAACCAATTAGCACGTGAAGCGGGCTAGTTGAAATTCTGCATATGTGTACAATTTCGATGAAAATACAATACATATTATGAAATATGAATTTGATGGAAATCTCATGACAAACACGTATGACGATTCAGTGGCTGCTGTCTCTTGTTTAGACTTACTGGACTTGTATGAATAATCACTTCAATTTTAATTAAGCAGTGACTAGCTTTCAGTGATGGAGACAGTAAGTTTTAATTTAATATTAATTATTAATAAAATGCTATAAACATTTCTGATCGAATGGTAATCAAGACTGAATGGTATAATGATGAAGACTGTAGATGGTTGAGAGAACTTCTTGGTGGTTCCCACGATGGTTAGATGGGGCTTCAGATCGAAAGTCTGATGATGGAGACAAATGACGATAGAAGAGTACGGAAAAAAGCACAACCGCATAGAAAAAAAAGACCCGCAATCGAGAAGCTTTAGCACGAATGTACAACCTTTAAGAATTTAATGGGAAATTTTCGGCAGACATCTTACCGTTTCAGATGTTGGCTATTTCCTCCGAGGACGTCGGTCGTCGGCTCCTGCGCGCGGTACCGCGGGCTAGGGGCTGCCGACGACCGTCGCCGTTAATGCGATAACGACATTCCGAACCGATGGTCGAACACGTGATAAGAGTCGCGGAACAAGTGGTTTTTAATTTGACTCAGATTGAAAATCTCTGTCGATTCGTCGGTGGTGGGGATCAAACCCGTTTTCTACTTATTTTATTTTAATATTCTTTCAATTCTCGTTTTATAGAATCTTTACCGCTATTAAAATAAAAAATTAAGTACTTAAAAGTCTAATAAAACAAAAACACATGATTGTATATTAAGTATATTAGTAATAATACCTGACGGCGTTCTAATCCAAGAAAATGTTATTGTATACCGTTTAATTTAATTCCCAATAGCTTTTTTTTTTCTTATCTATTTTTTAATCATTTTATTTATTTGACCTAGATAAGATAACAACACGGTATATTTTTTCATCTAAATTCTACCATTAAATTCATAAACACTAAGTTTCTTAAGACGCGCACAATTAATAATCAATAGACACAATACAAATACCTGAGAAAGCTGTCGTAGTGTATTCAGTTTCATTTAATATTAGACATTAAATGAAACGGAAATACTTCGAATCTACCGCATGAATTTACACAATGTGTCGTATAAAATGGAAGTCGCCCTAAAATCTACAAAACACAAACGTAAACAAAATAAATGTATCGTACATTTATGTTGTTAAATACTAAACTAAATTATTATCGTAAATTTTATCTGACAAATTGTATAGGTAATTTCATTTTCCAATCAGAGTGCTGTGCACCATAAAGTCAGCCATTCTTCGTTTGTAGCGTTTCTTCAGCTAAGCAGCATATAAACTAAAAATTGAAAAGGTAATACGGGACTTGCCGTGTGCCTTATAAATTAAGCAATCATCATAAACGTGGAGTTGGCGAACAAAACTGAATAAATTAGTTTCGAATCGCAATTTTTTTTTTTATATTCGGTGTCTTTGACACGTTCTGCCACTGTATCAACAAAGTCAGGAACATTAACAGGTTAGAAGTATTTTTGAAGTGGCTCAAAGGCTGATGTTTCGGAGGAAGATTATAGCTTAATTATGTCATAAATAGAGCAAACAGATTTTTGGCTGTCCTAGAACATTTGTAAGAGTGAACGTAAACATCTGTTTTTGTTAGTAGCTTTTCTTATCACATTAACGATATAAATTAAGAACTAGTCAAAACGAGGCTTTCGTCAGCAGTCGAAACGATGAGACCAGAACTGAGTCACGTTACTGTTTGATTAATGTCGGTTGAAGCGTCCCAACCAGTTTGTTTAATCAAACCAACGGCATTGACCTATTTAATGTATGAAGTAGCTGACGAAAATATACTATGAATTTGAAATCATTCAAAGACATTACACAGCTCAAATTCGTTTTGTAATCCCATATAGAGTTTACAATAAACAGCAGCTGCATTTAATAAATGATAAAAATAAATAAATAATATAATAAATAAATAATAGTTAAATAAGTAAGAAATATAAGCAATTACGAAAGGTATTTATTTATTATTTTAAATATTTCTTTAAAATGAAAAATATCAACTATGGCTAAGATAATAGATAGTTAACCAAAGGACCACTTCAAACTGAAAAATGTCGACACAGATTTATTTGGTTATGGACGTGAACAAAAGCTCCCAATGTTGGCCGCGCTGGGCTGTTACAAATTAACCCAGTTTCACGGTGGAGTTGCATGGATACTGATTGACGGATAGCGGTAAACATAACAATAGCGATTATTAGTCTAATTTCTACTCTTCATACGCATAATATATACGTATAATTTTACATGTGGCATCGTGATCATGAATACTGATAAACTATAAACGGATTATCGGGTTTAATCTTTGGTCGAGATAATGACAATTAATGCACATTAGGTCGTTGAGTGCAGTTTAAAGCAATATTGGCGGATTGGTATATCTGTAGAATGAAACGAAGACGGGTTTGATTCTTGACCATAAGCGAAAATAATGAGTTTTAAATTTAATCAAATTAAATCCTAAACTGCTGCTAGCACTGATCATCACAGAGTATGTTAAGCAGTCAGTATCAGACATTATTATCGCATTTGTGACATTCATTATTGATGACGTTCGAACTTCTCAATTTAAAACGAAATAGGGGGACGTTTTTCCCCGATGCGGCAACAAAAGCTTGACAGAACAACATTAGTTATATTTTTATATATATTCACTAAGAACATGATAATTTATTTAATTGTAAAATAATATGATGCAATTTGTTTCGAAAGGCTCAAATCAAACAAGTTTATAGTTATTAAATTAATGCACAAAATTCAATAAAATGTCGTAACATATTAAAAGACCATGATGGCATTTTATTTATTTTTCTCATTAAAACGATAGTATCAGATTTAAATAGAACGGAGAGCATAATTTCTTTATTCATAACGATTCTCAGTCACTTTTTTCATGAATTCCTAACTACTTTTTCATGAACACAAAGCTGTTAAAAAATAGTTTCTTCAGATCAAAATTAATTTTATTTCGTATCTTACGTCAAAAAGGATGAAACAGTGCATCAAAACTTCATCAAACGCAAACTTTCATTATTGCATACTATTAACCGGTCTTAAGTACACGACAAACCTTTTAATTTTCCCTACAAAGTGAACAGAATCATTATTTTTCCATGACGCGACGCCGTGCCACGTAACCCAGATACCTAAAAAACATATCGTGATAACATTCGACGATAAAAGTATTGATCGGATGTCGTTCAACCCGATGGCTGCGGGGGCACAGGCGGCTGTAACTGTTACGGTCCGTTGTACAGTTTCGGAAATAATAACTCGATCCTTTTTTCTTTATTTAACAGGAATTTGCGCGTCAAATCTGTATTATTGCTAGTATATTTATTTTTATACAACTGGAAAAGAATTTATCCAGTTTCATTAATCCCAGTTCTAATTGTTTCCGATTTCAAATTGTAAATATCGAAAATACCATGTATTCAGATGGACGTAAGGTAGAACAAGTTAATGTACGATGGACAAGATATATATGATGTGATATGAGAATGCAGACAAGAACCAATAAAAAGTTTTGTAAAATAACAATGATCATAGATTTGTTCTTCAGCGAAGAAATGTAGTTAAAAAGTTAATACGAAAAAAATTTGCTTCTAATGTTCACTCAAAAATTATCATGGCTTTTTATTTAAATATATAAAGTAAAAGCGCTTAAAAAGCATATAAAGGAATGCTTTAAAATCGAACCTGTAACAAGCAGACGAAACAAATTTTGACTAAACGTCTTCTCCTAACAACGAAACGAGAGCAAAACTGAAGATCTTCAACCTCTCAGTTGACGAATGTACAGAGATAAAGAAAACTATAATGCGACGGATTAAAACGCACACGATGTGATATTACGGTCAAGCAGACGCCGATTAGAGAAAGGACAAAAGATAGAGGTTTACATAAACCATTTATACACATAAATTAATGCATTTCCTAAATATTGCATTTTTTCGTTCAAACCGCTATCTCATTTTGAAAGCAACGAAACAACTTCACGTGTGAAATTATCTCACTACATAATGTGCATTGCGCTTGAAGAGAGCGGATGCATATTCATGCTTTCTTGTAGTAGAAGCGTTGTTATTCGTTTGTGACACCGCAACACCAGTTTACTGCCGCATTTGAACAACGTAACCGCATCGTAAAACAAAACAAAGAATGCACACATCGCATATCAAAACGTCACCGTGATCTGAGAAAGTCGGACGGCAATTTAAATGCGAAATTGTATCAAATGAATTGAATAACATTTCGATTAACAAATAACAGCAGACAAATGCATATAATGAAGTATTACAAATAACTCGATTCATACGTTTTACGTTGAACGTGTTTTCTAGAGCGTCCGTGTTTACGTTTTTTTTTGTCCGCCGTACTTGCGGTCCATCACCATACTGGGTCATTTTGGGCCCTCGAGATGGTTTTAATGCCGGCACTTTCACGTCGGCGCCATTGTCTGCATCGCGTTATGTGTACAGTCGCGCGCGTTAATTATGTGTAACACGATTTCGATTGTAGGATATCGAACGTACCAGAATGCACGGTCGATGATTTATTTAGTCTTGGAACGGGGGGTTCAATAGAAGTGGCCTAAATAGTAAATTTATTGTGCGGCGCGCCCGTTTCTTATGATTTGTGTTTCTACGATATATTCCGGTAACATGCTCGCTTCGGATACGAGACGTTCTGCGATCAAAACCCGGCAGCGAAATAAGTTTGTAAAATAATTATCCTCACTCCGTATACGAAGATTCAGTTTTGTCATAACCCCACTACAATGTCAGATAAAAAAGTCGCACATTTAAAGATCGGAGTGAACAATGCCTTCGTCTATCGTTGTACTAATTATTACATTTTGTTAATAAATTGACAAAAAAAAAAATTGAAAAATATTTACATACTAAATTGAAATGCGTGTTTTAAACATTGAGAACTTAATAACTGTTACTATTAAAATTACGTTTTATATCGACCTTTCTGCCATTATTTTGGAATTATAGACATAAGTATGAAAGTTATGGTAGGTTTCAAAATACAAGCTATTCAATACTATTAATCACTAATGCATAGCTGTCTATCTCTGAAAATTACCTCGAATATTGTTCGATAGCAATAGACAAAAAATAACATGCACTTTTTTAGGCACATTTTACACATCGTGACACGTGCCTAAGAAAGTGTGTGAAAATGATGTAATGACTCACTCAATTTTGATAGTACGATTCAAACGAAGACGCAACGATAAGAAATTGAGTAAGATTATCATAATCGGGTACAATTTAAAGCAGAGCGACTGTCCAGCCGATGGCAGTGGCTTTCTTCTTTCATCGCCGCTAATTGCGCCCGCGACGATCAGACGGCCGGGTCGCGAAACGCGGTCGGGCAATTCGTAACCTTTGTGTAATTTCTTCGAAAACCGGTTTCTTAATACGCCCTACAACTGTGTGCCGACAAACTTGGATAGCGGAATGGGTCGGTATTTTAAGAATTTGATCGTATTTAGTACTTAAAAACATTTTTGTCACAATCAAAAAGCTGTAGTACAGAATTTTTTTTTGACGTATCTGCATTACTGACGTCCGCTTGTTAGTCATTGGTGTGTGCATTTTGAAACTAACATGTAAAACTAACTAGAATACTTCTTGTACCCATAGATCATCCAATTTGTACATATTCATATTATAAATCCGTATAATGTTTCAAGCCAGCCAAAAATGTGCTGGGAAATTAAAATGTCTTCGGAGGTTCCGGCGAGGTCCCTTGATGCCAGTTTCATATTTTTTATAACCTTTAAAGTAAATTAAAGTGAAATTACAGTTAATACTTTTTACTAAAAGAAATTACGTAATAATCAATCCAATAATCTCACTAAAATATAAAAACTAATAGATGCAGTTACTCAATACCATAAATTCCCTCTTCCGTGATCGGTACTAAATCTGTTCATCTGTGATAGTAAAAATAACGGAATAAAATCGTTTTCAAAAGGAATACTTAATTTGGAAGTCGTCTATGGCGAGATCAAAACAAGTTATACACCATAAATTCCATGCAGAAGATGACTGTTTTCCATTTAATTACTACCAATTAACAAGAAAAGGTCTATAAATACCATAAACATTTTATTCGTAGAAGCCGCATTCGCTTTTCTGCTAGCCGCATATCCTCGACACATTAAAGAAGGGCCCGTGAGTTCCATCGACACGAGCTTGGAACTTTTATTACACTGTTTTTCACTCGACACGATCGTAAAAATAACATATTAGTTGCCGTTGGACTAATAGCGACAAATACAATAAACCTACATCGATGTTGCTATAAATCATTATTAACTACGAATTGAATGTTATTAAAACGTTCGTAATTAATCGTGCACGCAGTCGTAATAGCGAATGCACTGTTTTTTTTTTCAAATATGCATCGTATAGAACGTATGAGGATCAACGATGAATGTACTATAGAAATATAAAAAAAAATTACAAAATAATAAGTCTGTTTTATAAATTTACCATCCACATTAATAATTCGTTGATTTTAAAATCAAATATTTCATCGATAGTGCCCATCTACAAACATGACCGTTCACAGTGGTTGCATAGTCACACATTTAACGATTTACGATGCACGAATGACAAGTTGGAAAATAGAAACGGAACCGATACGAACAGCTTGTTGACGTCATGTTTATTGTGAAGAAAGTCTATAAAAATAGTAGATATAAAATTTAGACTATCAAAACAGAGCTATAAAAATAAACAGCTTAATAAAAACCATCAATTTAGCAGAAAATATTTAACTACTTTCTGATATAAAATACAGATTTCTTTATTCACGTCAAATATGAAGAACATTAAAAGAATCACTACTAGCTGGCCCGGTAGACGTTGTTTTGTTTATTGTTTCTTGTGGGTGGTTTGCCCACACAGTTGATGCCCGCCGCCTCCGTCGGCACGGGCATAGAATGAATTTGTTTTCCTTTTGTATCGATCGATGTCCATCTCAAGCCCGATCTCGCTCGTCATCCCGATCCCGGCCACACATTTAGATCTGATCCCGTTCCCACACTCGTTTTCGAACCCAGTCCCATTCTCAATTTCGGTCCCGGTTTCGCTTTCGATTCTCATCTTGGGATCCGTTCTCGATTCTGCTTTCCGTTCCGCTTTCAATTCCGATTACGCTGTCAGTCACAGTTCCGATTTGATCGAAGTCTGAGGCAAATGCTAGATTCAAATAAAGTATAAGTTATATTAATTGAGGATAGTGCAGCTTTCTATGAGTAAAATAATCATTAAAATCGCCTTAAAAACACAGATTCATCGATGAAGCCAGAGTTAAATTTTGGCGGCCTTTTTGTTCAGAAATAGTGAAGCTTATTCTATTATTGAAATAACTTTTAGAAGCGGTTCAGTAATTCGGTTTAGCAGTACAAAAACGTAGACGAAACTAAAAACAAATGCTAGTTTTTTCAGAAACCATCCCAGGTGTGCGAACAACACATCATCAAAATTATTATTTTAATCTGATCAATGTTTAGGCATGTATATGTATAGGACACAGACATACAAATATACATTTTTTTTTATACATATATCAATTCATTTATCTCCTGTATCGATCGATATCAATCTAAATTTTGGCCTCGCTTTTAATTCCGAATAAAAAATAATTACGTATATTCACCGCACGAATCGTGGAATACGGCAATATGAATTCATACATACGTCTCTTAGAGAAAAACGTTTTCTAATTTTCCCGGATTTAAAAATTTTCCAGGTGAATTTTCCAATTTTTCTTACCCTATAAACCTTAATCGGACTATTACGGACGTTTAAAAAAATAAATTAGCCAAGTCGGTCCAGACATCCCCAAGTGGTGCGCTCACCAACGATTAGCTTTTTATTTTTATTTATAAACTAATGATACAGATTAAAATTTAAGTGACCTGAAAACCATTAAAATAAACTTATTATTTTTGATTCAACTTACCACTTACTTAAATTTGCTCAAAGTTATGATACTAATAAATGTGAAGATTATACACATACAGAGATATCTAATAATGTGCATGGAAATTATTAGAAGTTTTTCAAGTGCATATAATTATATCTCAATCTAGAAAATAATACATACAACAATCGATTTTGTGATTCCGAAGTAAAACTCATAAATGTAGATATCAATTAACGGTACAATACTACGAACGAAGCGGAAAGCATTTAAGAAAATGAAGCTCGCATTTTATTATTTAAGGTTATTGCAACAAACATACAAATTACTCTTTATGATGTATGTATTACAAGAAATTTAATATTCATGTTTAAATTTCAGACATTTTCTTTTTTATAATACTTGTATTTATTTATGCATGAATCTTGTGTTGAACTCGCTCATTGCACTTCGTTTAAGTATCACGTCGTCGATAGGAAACAATTATATCGAACACTGCGAGTTTTATGGAAACATCCATAAAATCCGTGACCAGATAAACCACTTTCCTTCCGCGGGGTCCGGTCAGGGTCTGACGGATGTGGAAATGACAAAGCAATGTTCGCGCAAGATCGGCACTGTGTGTGTGCGTGCGCGCGTCTGTGCGTGCGAGTAACAATTAAGAAACCCTGAGTTTTGTAATTATATTTTATAATTTTAAATAATTTATAAGTACATTAGTACGAATAATTTAACAAATGATGTGTAATAATTAATTGAGTAATTTATCCATCTTATGCAAAATAGATACAACTATTTGTTACATTTGTTCAGCGAGAGGAAAATGTCACGAGGAAACAGCAGATAAAAGTTGTTGTAACCTAACCTAACCACAACGATGGGTGTTAGGTAGAAATAACTGCGAAACCTGCACACATACATCAAGTACATATATCATTCTAGCTATATCATATTGGGAACAAGCTAACAGTAATGTAATCGTTACTGGTTGCATACATTAGAAAAAAAATATAACAAACAACTAATACATTTGCCCACAATAATAAAAAGTATTAGTAAATAAATATTTGGTTTTCCAAGTTTTAAACAAAAACTCTTTTCCTATATGCATACATTTAAATGGTGAAAAACAATAACAAAACGTGGCGCAGTAGGTAACAAGCGTCTGCCTAGCTTTGCAAATTTAAACTAAACTCCTGGACGAAGAAACACGCATTTGTCAACATTTTTCAACATATTCTCCGGATGTGAACGGCCAGGTCGTGGTTTCGATACATGTTTTCCAGTGCTGTTACGTCGATAATCACTGAATATATCATCTGCGGTTGTGATCCATTTCAATGAACGTGGCCATGAATCTAGGTATTAAAAACGGCCATTTTTCTCATAACGTTAGCGGCTAAGCATGCTAATTGCGTCACAAACAAAAATATGTACCCACTTCTTACATAATTTGTCGATTTTCAACAACGAAACTCGAAACGGACACCACAACAGGCGCTGTCATAGGAAACCGGTAGCCGGTGGTACAATCTACTAAAAGATCTATCTTATCTCCATACATCTCTCGTACGCGATAAGTTCGCGGAACATCTCAACATTTACATAACCCGTTTAGTGAGATGTAAATCTAGGTCCATTTTGTACGTCTGACAATCTGACGTGCGTACAAGAACGAACGGGTGTTTGGCGCACGCTCTCTCTTATGGTTACGACATAATTTACATCTCTCGAATAAAAATAATTATTGTATATAAATTTTTAAAGGAACTGTGAGAATTTAAATAAATTGATTTCGTACAACACGTTTACAAATAACATTTACAATAAAAAATATTGATTTTTCGACAAAGAAAATGTATATAGAAAGCAGAGATGTATAGAGCGAGCCCTGTTGATATAAAAAAGCATACCATTATATTTTACTAGAAGTTCGTTAATGTCGATACTTTTAGATAAGAAAAATTTGGTTGCCTGTAAAGTCGGTATACAAGCGAAAGTTACGTGACAACGACTTGAATGGTAAAATCATTTTAATGTGAATATTCATTCGTATAGTAGGAAGAAGGATGAAATAATAGTAACAATTTAAAACATTTATTTTATACAAAGATTATATTTAAAACATTAATTTATACAAAGAATCTCGCACTGAATTTCATATTAACAAAATTTTATTTTTACCTTTACACATACATACGTATTTATATACAATATACATACAATAACTTGCAATACATTTGCAAGCTATGCACTAATTCTCTAGCGCTGATGCGCGCGGCAGACCGATCATAGTTGAGTGGGAGAGACGCAACATTCGGCGGGCCTCTCTCGTTCGGTGACTCATCGTTACGTTACCGAGCGTTACACCCTTTTCAAAGTGACTCCCAGCCGCAACCTAATTTAAGACGTCAAAATAATAGAATTCATTCTATGTTCATGCGGGCAAAGCCGCGGGCATACTGGCACATCGTCTATCGGAAAGAGAACAACGTCTGCCAGGACAGCTAATTTTTGATAATGTTTTTATTACATATTCTTATACAAAATGCAAGTTTATAGTGATGTGCATATATATTTTTTAATAAATAAATTAAAAAAAATCTAATTAATTAAATATTTATTTTTTATATAGGTATGCTACTGCAAACAGTTATTTACTTTGGACGAAGTTGTGTTCGCTTTTAGATCTATTACCCTTATTGTACGTATATAAAAAATTTGGTTGCCTGTAAAGTCGGTATACGGGCGAAAGTTTTACGTGACAACGACTTTGAATGGTAAAATCATTTTAATGTGAATATTCATTCGTATAGTAGGAAGAAGGATGAAATAATAGTAACAATTTAAAACATTTATTTATACAAAGAATTATATTTAAAACATTAATTTATACAAAGAATCTCGCACTGAATTTCATATTAACAAAATTTTATTTTTACCTTGCACATACATACGTATTTATATACAAATATACATACAATAACCAGTAATACATTTGCAAGCTATGCACTAATTTCTCTAGTGCCAGCGGCAGACCGATCATAGTTTGGGAGAGAGACGCAAGGCATCTGGCGGGCCTCTCTCGTTCGGTGACTCATCGTTACGTTACCGAGCGTTACACTTTTCATGCGACCTCAGCCGCAACCACTTAAGACGTTGTCACGTCAAAATTCCCACACGAAGAGTAACGATGTCCCAGTGGGGCGGCGCGTTGCCTTCGCAATCGAAGATACTGAGTTCGAATCCTCACCACGGGCGAATACACTACACCATGTTAAACCACTCGCTCCATGCCACGAAGAGCATGTGGAGTAGTCAGTCCCGGACGTTTCCACTGCATTGGTGACAATGGACCCGAGCAAAGCTCAACCCGCGCTAAACCAGGTTGGAGCGTTTAACTTACATTCATCCCCAATCTGATTTAAAATAATTATGAGAGAGTATGTTTTCGCAGTGGGGTGTTACAAGCCCGACACAACATTTTTCACAATGACATATATATACCAATAAGTCCATCTATTTCATTGATTTCGATTATTAAAAAAATATTCAACAACAGCTAAGACGAACGTATTTAGTATAGTATACTAACGCGAAACATCTTGACCAGGTTGAAGTTATAACGAGCATTAAGTTCGCGCAAGTGCAGTTCAACAAAAACCTATTCGTGGCTAAATTCAACCCGCGCTAGAGTCTTCGCGGGTAATCTACTTATTCTTAACGGAATAGAACGGTAAAATACACCTCTGTCTCGACACACGGCTCTCGACCGAAATAAAAATGTCTGTTTAAGAAATAGGTAGGCACTTACTACTCGGTTGATATTCGCGCCGTGTCCGCCTCGAGGCCCTCGGAGGCGGACCGAGACAGCTCCCTCACGTCACTCCGCCGGTACGTTTGCGTAAATACTTTTGAAGTATAATCGTCCGCGGTTAAAATTGATTGTTTTGCACACGCGTAATGAGAAAATAGACACGTTACGGAACGACTAAGAGTTAGTAATATTTCGTTTGTTTTGTAACGGAGTTTTGAATAAACGATCATCGTATGAAGAAAAAATGAATAACATATTTGTACAAAATGGTTACATCTCGTCAGATATTTCGATTCAACACAATGTTTATTTGTTGTACTAAAAATATTTTTCGAGTAAAAGATTCTATTATTTAACAAAATATTGATAATAAATTTTTGTACTTATGAAATAATAGATATTTATAAAAAAAAACAATAATATAACTTTACGTCCATTTCCCAGAAGGGTAGGCAGAACTGTAGGTTTCCAACATGGTACAATGAAATACGCATGAAATAATCAACAATGCAATTAGAGTTACATATGAAGTAGAAACATACTATCGCAAAGTGTACGAGCAACAGAAATACGAAACATGAGAAAATATTTCCCGAGACGAAAGAAACGAATTGACATAGCAAGTGAGCCACTTGAACGGTTTCTAATTCAACATACGGTAGGCTGGTTGCTCGGCAAACTGTTTACATCCAGGGCAGATTCGTTGTCGGAGCGCTCCATCGTGAGCGGCGTGTTTTCGTAGCACACATTCCGAGATGTTTGCTGTCAGGGCGTGCCGGAAAAAGCGAACCTTTTCTAACTTGAACAACGGCCAACTAATGACTCGAGAATCGAGACAAAGGATCGATAATAAAATAATTACACCATTATTAATATCCGAAGTTAATTCGTCGTCTTAAAATTTAAGATCGTGTATGTGGATATTTTCTACTTCGGTTCAAAACGATTTAATAAAAACCCGTATAACATTCATTAATTTTCTACATAAATATTCAACCTGCGTATGTTTGTGCTTGCATAACTCGAAAAGTTGTCGGTCGATTGATTTTAACTGCTTAATATACAGCCGTATTAAACTTACGCATTTCTTACAGTAAAACTAGGATTTGTCCACGACTCCGTCCGCGTATTTGTATTATTGAATTGAACCACTGAACCCATTTTAAAATTCTTTCACTCATCCTACATTATCTCCATTATTCCTATCTATAGTACGTCTGAGTAATACAGTAATTTACTTTATTTTGGCACTAGCATTTTCCCCGACTAGGTTCAAACCGAATTCGTGACCGGTAGCGGAATAGAAATTGTAGAGGACGAAACCGGGGTCGCAACCGAGGTAGGACCAGCATGAAATTCAAGACATGAACGGGATCGTGATCAAGATACTGCTCTTGATTACAATCCCGAGACTGAAATTTGTGACCGAGATCGATCAATATAAAAAACGAAGGAAACATTCCATGTCTATGCGGGCTAAGCCGTGCTTAGGAAATTAGTAACTCGAATACCGAATAAGTTTATAGCTATCGTTTCAGAATTATCAATTTGTATTACCGGTAGACTTATTCACTAAACTAAAAAGGACTCAGTTGATATCGTTTTGATGTAGAAATTACATCAGAATGAGAGAGATTTCGCCGTGCGTCCTCGGTTGACGTAATTTTCACGTCATAACTGTATCAGCTAAGTCGTTTTAAGTTTACAGAATCGACACACCGGTAGTTTTCTCCACCGCAATTTAAGAGTTATCTCGCCCATACATCGCCGATGATGACGAACGTAATACTAGCTGTTTAATTTAATTTAAAAGTTATGCTTTTAAGTTTATTGCTTATTCTTTTATATACGCTGTTGTTGTAAGAATATTTTTTATCAAGTCGCATCGGTCACCCGGGTGAGTAAAATGCTTTTGCAGTAGGGCTTAACTTTCAACGGCCGGGACATAAAACCACACAATGAACATAAAAAAAAAAACCATTACACAAAGGACTCGAAATGGCCGCGACCTCGGCAAAGGTTACGGTCGGAGCTTTCTCTTTTTCAACGACTCCTTTGTATTTTTGTTTGAAAAATCTTTTAATGAACAAGGTAAACGTTTTACTCGCCCTGTTTTAAGTTGAATAATTTAAGAGATTGTTCACGAAAAAATAATTTGTACACAGAAAACAAAAATTGGGCAAATTTTTCTAACTTTTCTTTGCTTACCGAAAAAAAATAACTTCAGTACCAAAGTACTGACATTAAAATTAAAAATTCATTACAAATTCAAAATACAATGACAATACGAAAAATCCATTAATCATTTCTAATAGATAAGAAGTTAACAAGGGATAGGACAATCTTATGTAACAATTATATCTGAGAATTATAGGGTCTTTTTATTCTCAAAATTAGCATTTGGATCTGACTTAGTTTGGGTTTGCCGAAATTTTGAAATATACATCCAATTTAGTCTATAATTTTTATGTCTCTTGTGATGTTGTAAACGCCAGGCTAGAAAGCTATTCTGGCCTGTTGTCTGTATAAAAGGACGGATAAACGGATTGATGGTTTGAAGGGTGGATGGTGAATTTAAAAATAATTTGAAATGCACGACCGACATTGGAATTGAGAAGAGCTGAAGCGGAGACAAAAGCGAGAGCGAGATTTGGATCGAAACTAAGAGCGAAGCCGGGATCAGAATCGAGCGACATCGAGATTGGGAGTAGGCCGTGAACGGTAGCGGTACTTACACAAATACGACGGTAATTATTGTACCTACGTGAATGAACAAAGCAATAAGAAATGGAAGGGAATAAGAATAATTGACTGGTGAAACTGCAAAGCATATAATCGATATAATTCAACGATCGGGATTGAGAGCAGTATCGTGATCGTGATCGAGATTGTAATCAGAATTAGAATCGACACCAGTATTGATTGATGAATAGATAACACAGAGTTCGGATTGAAATCAAGGATAAAATAAAAATCTTTCTCTTCAGATTTGTATTTTATCTTTGATTCCAATGGAATCGGAAAAGCATTTCAGAACGGAATCGGAATGGAGATTGAGAACATCACGTGATGATAGTTTCATATAAAAGGCGAAAAAATTAATTTTATGTCAACCAGGGTGGAGTCGCGCTCGAAAGCTGGTCCTTTATATAGAGCACACCTTCTATATAGAGCAATCTCTTATATAGAGCTTATCGTACTAAGAACACGAATCCCATCTTGTTTTGGATACTGATCGCGATGCAGATTTCCATTCCGATCCTCTTATTATGACTTTAGGACAAAATTAACACTAGCACATTTCTATTATCTTTCAATTGATCTTTTACGATCATTCCTCGATTAAAATGCTACTTAGAGTACGTCTCTACCGAATTATATGAAAATGCGCTTATTCAATAGAAATTTATCCTACGAACATTTGTTTGTCAATTTTCAGTTGAACAGTTATAAATATATAGATTTTGCAGTGTTCAAATCGTAGCAATGGTAAAAATTAACTGTATAATTTCGAAAATCAGACTTTTTTAAATGTTGTCTTAATCATGTTATTATTAAATTATTATAGTACCTATAAAGAAGCGACGCATGGGCAAACACGATAGTCACACGTATTCTAATTCGGCACACACTTGCGTAAGTAGACACGCTCGCGAAGTTGTGCGTGAACATAACAATTTTGCAACAGCCATCACAGAGAGCACCGCAATATGCTTAATGACGCTCATCTGGGTACCAACTTATTATTCATTTGGTCAACGGACGCAACTTTTTGCAACAGCGCGTAAGTGTAAGTAATGAGGAGCCTACACATTGCAGTCTATGATGTTTAGGTGACCATTGATACACATTTTAGTCTATGATGTTTAGAAGGAGACCGTTGATGACATATTTTAGTTTATGATGTTTAGAAAGAAGCCATTGATGACACATTTCATTATTGAAGTTTCCGAGAGACATCTGCCGTAATGCAAGTCACATCAACGGTATTAGTGAGTAATAAACCCACATTAGATATGATTCGTCAGAGTTGCTTTCATCTAGTTGAAAAAAAAAACTAATTTATATATTAATGATACTCGTGACTCGTTAATGACAATTAATTTTCAATAAATTATATAATGTTATTTTATATTCGACTTATTAAATAACTTAGTAGTGATAGTCGATGTAAAACGTATATCGTTTATGATTAGGAGTTCACCGCACGATATAGAAAATTTTTAAAGCAAATTAAACATTTGTACATTAAAAACATGTAAGATTCTTCATCAGAGACGACCCAATAGTATAATTCATTTATTTACATAAAGGTAATAATGATAATAATAATAATTATAGTAATAATAATAATAATAATAATTATAGTAATAATAATAATAATTATAGTAATAATAATAATAATTATAGTAATAATAATAATAATTATAGTAATAATAATAATAATTATAGTAATAATAATAATAATTTACATACGTACTAATTAATTTCCGAAAATATGTGCAAGTTCTTTCTTTCAATGACCGAAGAATTCATTTCTTCCGTGTAGGTACTGCCCAAAATAAGTACACAAAGCAAGTTTGAAGTTGATAACCTCTCGAATGTTTACATGAGCCGTCTCACCCCAGGACGGACCCGCATCTGTGCACGGAAATGCGATAGGCCCGGACAGAGCAATGCTCGCACGTAGAGGTAACTAAGTCGTTCCCACAAAGTGTAAACAGTTAGTTATACGTCAAAATTAAGCCTTGCCCGAGTAAATGTGAATTAATTAGTGTGGTTCGTTTAAGCCATTGCACGTCCAATAAGCCTCATCATCCTGAGATTTTCACGTCGTACAATCTTGGGCCACAAGTGACCAACGATGGCACCGCAAACTTTACTGGTTCACGCATGTGGGAGGTCGTCTCACGCTGCGATGCCCAGTTCGTGATCCTCAATCGAGAACCGTTATTTCCCAGCGGCTATTGGTTCTGCGAGGGATGTGGTAAACCCATTAACCCTTCAACGTACTGATTCTGTGAGCTATGATTGCCACTCTGGTTCATTGAGGATTTCCTCGTTTCGGATTTCATTCCACTGGGAAATTCTGAGTATGACTATTTTTATTGCATGTTGTGTGATTCTGAATTTATTTATGAGATCGCATTTGGCATCAGTATCTAATCACTAACAACTCTTGTGTTATATGTTTAGACTCAAGATGCCGTGTGATTTCACAAGGGCCGCCCAATCGAATTGAATTTTTCTTGTAACCTCTTTATCGGAGAGAACGAACGCTACAGAGTTGAAACTCGCTAGGTTCGCAGACGATGACCTTAAGATCGAGATGGTTATCTTGTAACTGTGGATAAATTGTCAAGAATAAATTTTGATCAAGAATAATCCAAGAAAATATTAAACTCGATTCCAAAATATTCTCATGTTTCATATGTAACATTTTCCTTACAGCGAAAAAAAACAGTATATAGGGACACATAATTGTTTTTCAAGCTCAAGGACTGAACGGACCTTATTGAAATTTACAATAGAAGTCGATTGCGTCGCTGATTACCATATGGGACAGTATCCAGCGCAAGGAGCGGGACCGGTATAAATGTTAATCATAATATTACATATACAGATCAGTATACAACGTTTGTTTTACTTAATACCAATATATTTGTATCGTATTATTAAACGACGATGTACTGAAATTATAACATCGTTATCAAAAATATCAGATATTTTAATAGAGCAATTGAAATACTTTCCTTGGGAAATTATCTTTCTGTTTAAGTAGGTATTTTTCATTTTAACAATAAAATAGAAAGGAACTAAAATATCATACAAAAAGTACGCATTGAGAATAATTTTTAATATTGCAGCAAAAGCGGTTTTGTTACTTTAATCTAATCATAGGAAATAATATTAAAGGTTAAACAAGATCTTTTGTTATACCATAATTTACAACGATAAAAACAAATAATAATACACTCACATTGAAAAAAAAATTGTTTATGTATCATCAAATTGATAAGTATAATGGAAGTTGCGTATTATGTATTGTTGCAAATACAGAAAATATGTTAAAATATATATATTGTTCCAGATACAGTCAATCAGTGCTCTATACCTGACCAATCGGGATTCAACAGATAAGGGAGAGAGCTCGTACCACATCCGTTCCCTCACTAAATCGGTCCAAAATGATCTTATGTTACATCATTTATACTGTTTGCGTTTTGAGTATATTTTTTATAATCATTGAATATCAATTAACTCGAGCCCGTAAACGACAGGAACGCTTTTAAACAGACTCTATACACGAATGAAATAATATATTGAATACCGACATACATATTTTCATTAAATATAATTAAATGTCACTAGATGTAATAAACATTAATTAAACACTGATCTAAATCAGGAAACATTTATGTTTTAATTTATATAATCATGTTACAGTGAAACAGATGAGCCAAAGAAAGAAACCGGTTAAGTAACACGGATTACAAGTGTCAAAGTCATAATAACGTGTCGGTTAATCTGTGACATTATCACCGAAACTTCGAGAGACATCACTACAAACTGCAACTGTCTCTTTCTATCTCACGGGACGGCCATCTAGAGCGAGCTGTCAAAATACAGCGTCTCGATTACGCAACCTGTAAAGTCAAAACCCCGTGTAGTTATTATTCCACAACAAAAGACGGATCCGATGATTCGATCTGAAAAGGTCCGAAGACACTGATTAATTAGTTGAAGATTAAGCAGAGCGGTACAGGTAACACAAAAAGTGACTATAGTCTTTCGAGACATTCAAAGGTATATTAATATGTTGCGCCTACAGTTTTAGTTAGTGTTTCGAAACCGAGTTACTGTTTGAAATCACATAATGACCCTATACGGATTGACGTATTACGTCGGTGACAGTCTAATTTTCCAAGGCATTACTCATGTAATTCTTGTAACTGCACGTATTTCATTCTCTAGTATTTTGATTACCCTCAATTTTATTAGAAGCTCAGTACGTTGCATAGATTAATGATTAATTTTGCACGACTCACAACGCGCAGCGTGTGAGAGTGATTTACTCTCGATGTGTGGTCATACCACAATTTCGCTACATTAAATCCATATTACTATTAATGTTTAAAGAGACATTAAATTATAAAAAAAAATATTTTTAAACGATTTATTTTAGATTAAATAACAAAAATTAATTGAAAAAATATATAGACCGCCAGCCGTAGGTCTATGCGTCGGTAAGTCTTCACGTTTTAGAGAAATATAAACAATAGATTAAGATAAATTATATTAAAGAAGTTTCTATTTATCCTATGGATGATCCCTTTTGTTTTTTGTTATTGAACTCACAACAGTTCAAAAGTTATTAATGAAAGTCGATCGTGTTCTCGGGTTTTTTTCTTGTAGAAATTGTCGTCATTATTTTCATCTCTTTCTTATAACATGTACATGCGTGTATTTTTTATAGTTTTCTCACATATATTTTTTATTATTTCGCTATGCAGTCATAAGGTCTTGGTAAATTTCCTACCTTTAATACAATAAACAAAAAAGTTTTGCATTACTTTCGAGACAGCTCTAATTGAAAATTTGTGAAAGCAATTCGTATTTGTATTACTAGATTGCATTTATATTACTAGATTACTATTTAGCAGCACTAAATTATGGAGTTTACTATACATATTAAAGTATCTAAGTATTATGTTTTAGAATGAACTTAGCATTGAGTCGTACACTTTTGGATTTTTCAAATTTTTAATCTGTGGTACGCTGTTAGGAGTCACGTCAAAATTTTCATTCTCCTGGTGGGGTACGGCCTCGTGCAAATAGTGTTCCATAAACACAACTATTTTAACTCATAAGAATATATAACACCTTATAGAAGGGGAGCCCACGATGCTAAATCGGGATTTACTCGAGAGTCATAGAGACCTATTGGGTTGCGAAGCTTAGATGATAAAAAGAAAAAAATGTCATATAGTACGTATCTTTTCATCGGTGGAGGAAGCAGCTATAGATTTTCAAAAATGTAAAAAAAAAACTGTTGCATGGACATACTCGAGCGCGTCAGATATTGATAGCACCCATGTCCTACGTATTTATAAAAATGTATATTGATATGGCTGTTTCCATGGTGGGGTGGTCGTACGTAAGGGTTGAAAATGAAAAAAAAAATTATCGAGCGCGTCAGATTTTCTAAGGGAATGTTAAGTGAACCTAAAAAAGCTCTTATATACTAATCTGACGATTTGGATGTGACGCAAACTCGCGGCCATTATTAGAATGTGCAAAAAAAAAAAATCGCCATTTTGAAATACTCAAGCGCGTCAGATTAAGATATATATGGTTCATCTTTATGTCCTAGACGTGCTGTCTCATAATCTGACGATTATCTGGTGGCATTCGCCTAATTTTACAATTAAAAAAAATATATTTCTTTTTTTAAATTATTGAACTTAATTAATTAAAAAGCTCAAGAAATAGCATGCAAATAAAAAAGTATATGTTTTTTAAGTAGAGTACTTTTATTTATTTCATCCTCAGAGGGGAATAAAGGCGCGCAGAGGGGAATGCATGCAACACGCAGCTGCACGCATTAAACTTTATCGATGAATTTTTGTTACTTCGGCTTGAGGAAATCGTCAGATTATATGTTTTTGGTGATTCTTGAATTATTTCCGACAAAATAAAAAAAAATTTAGCCACACTCGAAAATGTCGAGATGAGTTTTTTTTACAAGTTTGTAACCCTCCCACTTCTTTATGTAACTCGCAAATTGTCATATTATTGGAATATACACTTTTTAGTAGGTATGTAATTAACTCGCCCTACCTTAACCTGACGAGCTCGAGAATTTCAAATAATCAATTTTTTTTACTAATCTATTCCTTATCCTTGACGGGCGGCGATATATATGGGGCTCATATTTACTGGAGGTACTCAACAGGATACGAGGATGCCCCTTTATGCTAATCTGCCGCGCTCGAGTAAATCCCGAAATCCCCTCTTGGACTCGTCTACTATTATAAAAAGTAAATCATTGTTTTTCTCACCTTTAAAAGCCTGCCTTATTTTGTAATCAATATTTTATACATTGAAAATAAGTTAAGCGATCTGTTCAATAATATATATGTGCATGTGTGTGCCGCGCGTGCGTGCATATTTGTATTAATTTACAGCGATTCCTAGCTATTGTAATCGGTGAAATTAGAATTTTTTTTAATAACAACACTAATTTCTATTACTATGAAAAAAAACAACTTTTTCATCTGTCGCCATATAGCCTTTAACGAATTGTATAAGTACAAGTGTAATACAATAACTTTTATCAATTATATTATCAAAGCAAAAGCTTTTTTTTATATAGATAATTTTATTTTAATTAAATTTGTACGAAGACGTTCATTTCGTATATATATATATATATATATATATATATATATAGACGTTCGTTACGGACTACGGCTGTTCATCTCTATATTGCATAGTGTTTAAAATATTTCAATTGGAACCAAAAAGAAAAATTAAGGGTCGATTGCACTAAATACCCACTATCTATCAATTACATCGCCCGGTCATCAGCTTATATTATTATTATATGAATAACCGTCGAATTGGTGAGCGACTGACACTTGACGGTCTGTTAAAAATTAAACAGTGTACAATAAATGCGGCCCTTATTCTCGGTTAGCGATAAGCTATACACTATCATAGTTAGCTTACTAGCATAATCCCGCATATATCTTGACCCTCTATATTTGAACCAGTGCAATTTGGGGGCTGCTATCAAATAACGACGTTAATCTTAATAATACCTTCAGACTCGACAACACGGTCGACACCGCTCTGTGGTTTGCGTACGCGAATTACGAATAACACTATAATTATACCTTTTCCAAACGGAGACCAATCAGAAATCTAACCTTCAGATTTTTTTTTGTGCGCACTCGAGAGTTCCTCGGAATTTCGAGTAAAAAAAATTTAAACTTAATCAAGACAAAGGACTTCTAGACTGAAGTTAATTCTCAGTTCATTCTATTCACTGTTGGTTTCGCGCATCGACGGAATATCGCAGCTGAGTAAACGAGTATGAAGGCTGCAGTCGACTTATCTACAACGTTATATACATATATACATTATATACATGTATACCGATTGTGATGAACACAGTAAATGTTAAGTAGGTAAATTAGACTAACTAGAAGTCACAGTAATAATAATAATAATAACAATATAAACTCAGGCCTATTTCCCAGCAGGGTAGGCAGAGACTAGATTACCACATGATGCGATCTTTGCATATCTCCCCTTGCCTCACTGACATCCATCAATCTTTTAATGCAAGCTCGTCGGTTTCGGGTGCTTAAAATTTGGCCCTTTTTTAATAATCTCAATAATCTCAAACAAGAAAATTTCTTTCAGCCTCATAAGTACTATTGAGAGGGTCAGCAAGGAACATAACTTGTACACCCAATTTCGAGGAGAATGCTAGGAAAATTAATTTACAAACATATTGCGTAACCTTACAAAGAATCGCCTATTCTTACAAAGTACATTCAGTATGCTGCGAAAAATAAACGTTTCTTTGATAACAATGAATACATTGGTAACGATGATTATTGTACTTCTCATAATAATATTTAATGAGTTGAAGACAATTGTTGAACCAAAAACTTACTCAGTCAGAATGTATATATATATATATCTACAGAAGCATTCGTCTGATTTAAAAATAAACATCCCCTAACAGATAGATCTTGCTCACATGCAATAATGATTAATGACATTCTACCCCAAGCGTTTCCGTTATTAGTCGCTAATGATTTGCAATCTTCGAACATATTGAAAATAAACAGATTTTTTTTCGAACATAGGCATTATTACTATTATTTTTGTAATAATAATATACGTTACCGCGGATCGATAGGCGTAAACAACCGAGTGCGATTGATGTATTTACCTGAAAAATAAACGAAATTTATGTTAAACGTGATATCTATGAACATATTTAAACATTACTATAGAACAATAAAACTTAATTTCTGCAACCAGTCGTACGATCAAGTATTTTATGCATCTGTTCATTCATTGTATTAGCCATATGTGACGAGTCACAGCCCCAAAAACGTATATTTAGATGGTAAGCAGTAGGCGGCTTGCACGTTGTAACATTATTTCAGCTGTGACTGTCTTCAGTATTTAATTTCGATATTGTAATAAATATTTTTTGCTACATAAATATATTTTCTTAAGATCATTCAAGGTAAGTATAGAATATCTACTTTATAAAATATACATACATATAATTAACAAAAGATAAAATATGTAATTATTGATCAATTTTCAAATGCATGCATTTCCATAATCTAAGCGTAGATATAGAAATACAAGCACACAAAAAAAAATAGTTCAATAAATTTATGACTTAAGTATAAAAATCGAGCTACTGCCTCCTAAGGGTGATAATAATAAGTAAACAATGAAACTATTTGTCGCTCTATAATCCACATACAAATTATCTACTTAATTTCATAACAAAGATAAAATTACGACCGAATTAATGAATGTACAAAGAGACAAAGGAAAAAAAAACACGAAACGTGCCCACACAAATGAATACATTATAATGTACTACTCTCTTCGTGTAGAAGCGTTTCCCTCAAACGCCTAGGTACCCATACGAACCGCAAAAACGATTTAATGATACGGCCGAAAACAAAATGAACGCAACCAGCTCCGGGTGAGCAGCGAGGTCCGAGACGGGTGATTGTTCTCGGAACTCGCTATTATAAAATTGGCAGCGGCACTTTTTGCAGAATGCGGTCTCAACAAGTTTAGCTAAATCCAGTGACACTTCAATAGTATTTTTAACGTGATTATTGCTACTCCCCTGCATCATTTGAAATGTTTTCGAATCGAAAATTGTGCATATTTCGAAAGTATGCAGGGTATCGAGCGATTAAAGATTATCCTTTTTTTTTTTGAAAAATAAAACTGCGTTTTTTAATATTAGAGGCACGAAAACGTACTACATATATGATAAAAAAATAATATATATTTATCGTCGTATGTATGATAAGTACGTACATATAAATATATAGATCATTTTTTTATATACTCACATATAGACTAAAATGCTCATGCTTCAGATCAGCAATACAAGGCACAAGTTCAAAAAAATCATTTATCGCGAGACGTGACAAAAAATCAAAGCACCTGTTCCGATTTAAAAGCAGCTCATTAATAAGGCTTTTTTGCATGCGCGCCCTCACCGTCGCTAAGGTCATTCAACTCTGGCCAGCATACGAGATTTTCAAACTAGATAATAAAAAAGGAGATTGCTAGAATAAGTTACATCACCGTAGGTTATTGCTGACGTCATGGTAATTATTATCGAAATTGTATTATATAGTAAATAAATTGAACTATTTTTGTTGAAACACAACATAATTCATAAATACGACATTAATACTATAAGAGATTATTGCTTTTTTCACAAAATTTATAAAATGACAAGTTCTTTAATTTCATGAATTTTACGTGTGAAGTTTGTATGTTATAAAATCTGAATTAAAAGTGATTCTACACTTGTTGATATATATATATATATATATATATATATATATATATATATATATATATATACACGAAATAATTTATCAATAAGCATTTTGTAAATTTATCGATATATATTTATAAAATCCCTAATTCGATAAATTACATCTATGTATTCAATGAACTAATAAACTATTTGAATGTTAAAGTTTAATTAATACGAACTCTTTATCTACATAAAACAAATGTTGCACTTAATAGTTTAGTGAAATTATAAATACCATACAATAAACTTGAAAAATATTTGAATGAAAGAGATATAAAAAAATATATATATATTCGAAGGACAATCGTGGTAGTCATGTTTTGGCCAACTTGGCTGCAGCTTGAAAATGGGCCGGCTTGACCAATGGGACAGCACACTCCACAGGCACTTACTCGAAATAGCAGATTCCGCTGTCGTATTTCGCCTGAGAGTACCGATGGCCCACTCCCCCCTCCATCAGGTATTCTATTCACCTCTAAAGTTCCTCTAGCATTCTCCTCCCCCGATCAGGTATCCTATTCCCTTCTTCTAAAATGCCGGCAATAAACTAGGAACTCGTCTTAGGTTGTGAGTGTTCACAGGTGGTGGTGGTGGTGATCAACTCTAAGGTGGCTCGCATGCTCGTTTGCCTCTTAAAAGAAATAATTGTGAAGTATATCTTGTACTTCAGTAGTAGGGTGATAAAATCGCTCGGGAGTAAAACCACGACACCAAAAATACGTAACTCAAAAGTCGCGTTACGTCACTTTTGTTTGTACTCCCGTTCGGACTCTCTCCCCTCCGCTCTCGTTTCTCATGAACGCATTTCGTATTCGCCCTCGATGCATAAATGGTGGGTTTAAAAAGCCCGACAGCGTAAATGACGGACAATTTGATAGTTCGAGAAACACGCCGAATTCTAATAATATAGATGCATAAAACGTCTAATAACCAACAGTGGGTGACAGGTAATTGGAAACAGAAACATTTCACAGAAACATTTTACTCCGTCAATCCCAGGGCCAAAAGTTTACTGCAATGGCGAGTTGCATCGAAAGATAATAACGCTGATTTACGAAGGTTCTGACGGTGATTACAGGTACTAACATATTTTTATAAACAAAAGAAGAATAACCATAATAGGATATTATTAATTAATTCACATTCAATACATTTCTGTCTATTTATTTAGCATTTAGCTCATCCCAATTATTTAGTTTCACCACATAAATTTTCTTTGATTAGTGTCTAGAAAATATCTGATGCTAACTGCTATTTTCATTTCGACAAACAACTTGCCTTACATATAAATATTTCCACTTAGTCATACATTTACGTAGGATTGAATGAAAAAAAAATATCGGTGTTTGGATTCAAATAAAATTGTTATGACCCAGCTAATAAAAAACAATTATGGTACTATTGCCAATATTGGCTATTATACTAGCAGATTTGTATTTATTGCATAGGAATTTGCATTAAAGAATATCTATAATTGACCATAATAAAAGTTTTGGCGCATTGCAAACGAATCGCTTCAATAGTACCAGTTCTTCAACACGCATTTCTTTTGTTGACGAACCAATAAAATATCAACTTGAACCTGGCCTACAAGGTTTGCCTTTCCACGTGATATTTTTATTTTTCGAAAGTATATTATTATTCGTTATAAAGTCTTTTATAAGGTACAATAATATGGTGATTGTATGAAATTGTGTCCATTATCATCAGTGTATGCACACGCGCACGAGAAAGTCGCTCGTAGCCGGACCGGTGCGGTGTCGGCTTCTGCAATAAATTTTTAAAAATTAAGACTTTCTATCTCGCACTTTATCGACTGTTTTTATTGAATATTCGAATTCGAATTCGCATCTTCTATATAATGTCATCGTTTCATAAGGTTACGATTAGAGCGATAAGTCAATTATTCGACTATTGTTCAAAACGGAAAACTGTTTAATTCACTTATAACCATATGCATTATTGTATGGGAGGATCTGTAGACATACTTCTATATTTACACTAAACAAAGCTGAAACAAAAAGAAATCAGGAATGCCCTTCAAGAGAGAAAAAGACACTCGGGGACTGTCGCGGTAAAGCTATTGCATAGCATTTTTTATCAACTTATGCAATTATAATTATTTATTTATTTATGCATTATTTTTTTTCTTTGATTTTAATTCAAGTTTTTCATCACTTTCTTCATTAATAAATGCACTCTGTTTATTCATGTTTAAAACACTTTATACACAAATTTTACGCGTATAGCTATTCACCAGCAACTGCTATTCATTGTTATACATAGGTACACCTATGTATACATATATACCTACTAGTATACTTACAGGGCACATGCGGTGAGTGTGGCATTATAAAGATATGATAGATACCTATACACCTATATACTGTCTCACAAACAGCTGCTTACGTATTCGTCCGATTTCGGAGCAGCTCGTTTCAATCCGTGCGAGCTTCGTACAGTCGTACCGTAACCATATATACATACACAGTAAGCGAACGCTAGGCCGAGCTACATGGTAGCCGGAGTGGGGGATGTTAGGTTTTATTTTCGTTACGGAATTTCTTGATTCGGTCGCCGCGCTCAAAGCCCGCGATAAAAGCTATGCAATAGCTTAAAAATAGATAAGAAAATGTACCTATTTAGTAATATTTGCTTTTTTATATTGCTCCAAAAATTTCTCATAACACGAGTTAAGCCAACGAGACAGCTATGACTAACATCTTTATGGCGGGTTATAATTGAAGAAAAAAAAAAATCATAATTTGTAATACATATATTTACTTAATCCTTTTTATTTTAAAGGCGCAGTTCAGACTTTTAACAGTTAAGTACTTTTAATTTTCTCTTAGATATTTTATAGAATATGAAGAAAGATAAACATAGCGTTGATTGGTGTCCTTTTTTTTAAAAGTATTCAACCAATTGAGTACAGTTTTTGAACATTAAAAATGTATGTTTTGAGCAATGATACTTTACTAGTAGACACGTTATAGCCATATTGACAGTAATTAGAAATGACTACATCAAGTGTCTGACACCGTGAGGTTTAGAAGAAAAAGCCCTAATATTAGATACAAAGTAACGTGAAAAGTTCTAGTTAGAAAGCGATAAACATACTATGTAAGTACGTCACGTCGGTGACGTCGAGCCGCCTTGAGACAATTGTCTCGTATTCGCATGGGCATTATAAAGTGTATACATTATAACGTGTCTATTGTGGTGCGCTTTTTATTTTTCAAACTTTATGTAATTTTTAAATTTCATATATTTATTTATTGAAAGCGATAAATATAACAGGTATGATGGTTTTCATATAGGGGACAAACTGATTCTTGTTTATGAGGTCCCAAATATTCAACTTTCTTAAAGAATATTTTGAATAACCGACGGCTCGTGAGAGTTGGATTCGTGTGACCGAAATTTAGTATCAGAATACAAATTATTGCTTTTTTATTGTCACCTCTTCTTCGTTTAAAAAAATATATTTTGCATATTTTAGGCGATATTATAAATACAAAATTCGTAAGTGGTCGTTACGACTAAAAACTGGTTCTCTGTTTCTGGTGTTTCTTTAGTTCTAGCAGTCTTGGCATTAATGTGTGAAAAATGTCGTGAAAAACCTATGAAGAGTATTAACTTGACTTGTCGAATTCTGCCGACAAAACAAGTTATTTGTCAACAAATTCATTACGTCGAATTTGAAGAATTATTAAAATTCGATAATGCTTAAAGACATTTAACGACATTCCAGATTAAACGGTAAACGTTTCTGTAAACGTTTGTATATTCCTTAAGCACTCATGAATTAGTTCTATATATTATTAAGTTGCTGACTTTATTCAGGTAAGCTTCACAATGTGGTAAAAAATTACATATTCAGTATCTATACGAGGGCTGTTATTTATGTATCCAGAATTGGCCACATACAGAAAAATATTTAAAAATTAATTACGACATTTAAAGATGGAACTCCTTCGCTGTAGAATACAGTTTGTTTCATGTAAACGCCAATTGTTTTACCGCTGTGGCGTCATTTTGAAAATTGCGTGTTTTTATCACCATGGATTTAATTTTCATGCGATGATTTATTATGATTTTCGGCGCGGGCGCATCCTAAAACAGTGCATCGATCACTTCGACTTTTAGGGATGAAGCGCCATCGAAACCTACTGTGTATCAGTAGGTTTAATCGTGAGCAATTTATGCTCACGGAGGAATTTAAAGAAGGTCGCCCTAAAGCGGTTGTTGTACCATAAAATATTGACATTGTGCTGGAACTGATAATTTAAGATCGTCATGTTACATATCGAGAGATAAAGGCGTCCCTGACCATAAGTATGACGAGCATGCATAAAATATTACACGACAATTTAGCTGTAAAAAATTTGTTTGCGTTGGATTCCGCACAATTTGAGCATTGATCAAAAACAGGCTCGTGTCGATTGGTGCAAAAAAAAATGATAACAATATAATCACAGTGCGTCAAAAGCTATTGGTAATTTCCACACAGGTTAGGAATCTTGGATCCATGCGTATGACCCCTAAACTAAACAACAGTTCACGATGTGGGTGTTCCAAAATGAGCTGAACTCAACAAAAGTCATTCGCGCCAAAAGAACTTTGAAGCAAATGGTTATCTGTTTTTTTAGGTATAAATGGACATTTGGTTCCAGTGCCACTAGAGAATCGTAAAAATGTTAATTCGGAGTGATACACGACCATTTATTTGTCAGAAATCTTTGAAGAAATAAGAAAGAACAACCGACAACTCGAGTCATTCTTTATCATGACAATGCTAGCTGTCACATGTCGGCCAAAACAACCCGGTTTTTGGAAGGTAAAAAGATCTAATTGACGGGTCATATGCCGTACAGCCCCGATTTTGCGCCCAACAATTTCCATTTATTCCCAAACGTGAATAATAAATTGCATGGTAAACGTTTTTGGAGCCACGAAGAGGTGCGTTCAAAATGCACGTTTTGGAGATACCTCAATTAGAATGGAAAAAGTGCTATAAAAATTGGTTTCAGCGTAAGCAAAAGTGTATCGATCAGCATGATATTTTGAAAAGCAATAAAACCATATTAAATGATAGATGTTTGTTTCTTTTTGATATTCCGGACACATAAAGAGCACCCCTCGTAGTAATTACAATACTATCAAGGTAATATTTAATCGATAAGTAAACGTAAGAAAAATATAATTTACTAAAATACCTGGACAACAGAGCAAAGCTTGGCGTCTTTTTAATTTGTTGTCACAATTTGACAACATCCCAAGAAAAAGTTGATCGAGTTCATTTCTAATAATAAATATTTAGATACACATAATACTCAAAATATACGTGCATATTTATTCATATAGTACCATATAACCACATGTAGTTTGTGATGTAGTGCGATTTATTGTTGAGAAACTAATAAAGTTGCCAAAATATTACAACATTAACGAAATGCGATTAAATAAAGCAATTTTAGAATCTCTTCTTTATCTAGTTTTTACAGTGCACACATCTATGTAGATAACCTTGAAAAGCGAAACTTTCTTAAAATAAAAAATTACATTGAAATCGTTTGAGCCGTTTCAGAGGTACCAATGTATAAACATATATGTATATATATACACGTACGCACGCACGCGCGAACACGCACACACACAGACACACACACACACACACACACACACACACACACACAAAACGATTGCTAACTTAAAATAACATAGGCAGTGCCGGAAATTGCGGGGATCTCTAAGATGAATCCAATCGTGTGCATTCGAGGTATTTTATTGAGATAGCTGAAAAGCGGGTGCGTCGTACCTCGCACGGCGACCCACCGACAGCCGGCTGTTTACGACGTAGACGATGACACGTCGAATGTCGGACGGGGTATATCGTTGAAAACCTTTTACAGACCACTAGCAACCTTCCTTTATCGTCGTGATAGTATTATTTGTGCAGTGACATTCAGTTTGTTTGTTCTTCCGCGCCCTCGCTGGTATGAACAGGAAACAAACGGACAGCAACAAGGACCCGATGTCCTTACTCATTTACGTAATCAGAATCGAATACGTACTTGAACAGACATGTAGTAGCGTTTACATACATTACAATTCTCGTTTATGCGCACATTTTTTTTTGTGCACTTTAAACGATCAGAATAGACCAAAATGTCTAAATGATTGCGATAATAAATCTGATTTCGAATGACCAATACTCAATTGCTAGATGCTGCGATGTGTTCAAAATATTCCAGTCCTATAACTCAAATATTAGTAATGGTGGCTGTTATCAGTAATTGCGAGAATTTCAGAAATGCAATTATTTCGTAAGTCTGGCACTTTGGAATTAAAGTTTATTGCTACAATTTTCTATTTATTTATTATGTACCGTGATGGTTATAAAACACTTGCTGTGAAAGTAATACACGATTAGTGATGCAAACAGTAAAGGCTGGTACAAAAGTAAAAATTGAGATAATTACTTTTCACTTTATATTGGCCGGATTAGTCGTCTATAATAAAATTTCTATTTATTATGATAATGTATCAATTTATTGTAAACAATAAATAGGTTATATGTTAATTCCGGCGCTAATATCCAATGAGAAATTTTTCCTCAGCAGTGGCCAGCAATGGCCAAATATAAGCTGGATAACAACTCCTACGACTTTTACCTTTAAGTATCTTGCTCGTTCTTCTTGAGGGAAAAACTGCCTTCCGAACGGGCGGTAAAGTGTAAATTCGCAAAAAATTATGACGTATTTCAAATGTTATTTTGTAACCTACGAAATAAAAATATTTTGAATTTGAATACGAACGTGAAAATAAATTTTGCATACGTGATGCTTGACCGAGAATCGAACTGAATGCGTATTGCATCCGAAGTATGCATCACATAAGCTAGTCGCTTAAATAGAAAATGGCAAATAAACGCGGGGTCTAGCTTTCTCTTTATTTATGTTGCAATATAATTCAAATGAATGATAATACTTTTCGCCAGCTGTACGTAATTATAAAATCTGTGCCATGTATGCATAACATCATTATGTTTAGGAATAAAAGTGGAAGGAATTAGGAGCGTTCTTAAACAAAGTTGTAATGTTCTTTAAGGACAAAAATCAAGTGCGGTTCAAATGCATGCGGTGAGGGTTTCGTAAAATGTTCAAAAACAAACAAAGACGAGTCTTTAGTAATTTATAAATTTAGTAGATATGACAGGGTAAAAAAATGAATGTTAAACAACTATTTAAAAAAACGGACAAGTGTGAGTTGAACTCGTGTGAAGAGGATTCCATGCGTTGAATATGTTATATACCATGTTTTTGGGGTTTCGTAGTCAAAATGGAAAAAAACAGAATCAAAACTCATATAGTTTTGTCATACCCGTCCGTCCGTCTGTATGTCACAGGTGTTTTATTCAAAAATTAATAGATATATATTGATGAAATATAGAGTATATGCGTTTTGTATAAGCCGCTACTTAGTTCGGTAGTTAAATAATAAAAATAAACATTTCTAGGGGGGGCACTCCATACATGTAGTTCTTTTAAAAACACTCAGGTTTCTAAGTACTTTTTTTTTCAAGTGAATATTTTCGGAAATAATCTCCTCTTAGAAAGTAATATAAATGTAGTAACACAAATAAATAAAATAGCACAAAATTGTGAACACCCTTTTTCTTTTCAACTGCATATCCAATAAATATGAAAAAAATTACGAAAATAACACTTAACTTTCGACAAAAATTGTTTTCAACATGATTAGATATTTTTGAGTTATGCAAAAAAACTGCGCTTCTCGACAAAAAGACGTAAGTGCCATGTCTTTACGCTCCTTTGCTGGTGCACTTTTTCAAGTCATATTTTCACATTTTGGGATTGTTGTGTTTTAATGCATTTAAAATTAAATACATAATTATTTATTTAAGTGAATAGATTAAAATAGCAATGTATTACAGTAAAGTCATTTTATAATAATAAAATATGCTTGTTTTTTTTTTAATTTCAGGGTCAGCAGTTTCGGAGACAAGGGGGAATGACCGATTTTCATCTATTTTCTTAAATAAAACTATTAATTTTAGAATTATAAAAAGTACATTTGAGAACCTCGCAACCGAATTTTCCATTTTTTATGTCGGTGCGGTATATGAATGTTTATTTTCTAATTGGCTTCCAAAGTGACCCCGATATTCAAGATTAATTTATTTACGTCACATTTCTATATTTGGGTCACAGAAGTTCATACGTGTATGTGATGTATCGGATCGATTGAGCCCACTTTTAGGCTTAATCCATCCAGTAGATTTGAAGCAAAGTGGCCGTGACAGACGGACAGACATACACACGAGTGATTTTATACGGGTTCTGTTTATTTCATTTGGATGTACGTAATGCTAAAAAACTTAACGTTTGAAGCTTCGTTTTTCTTTTTACGTAAAATACATCAGATCTTCAACTCTCATGAATTATTTGTAATCGTTTTTCAGCTTTGGTATTTTTTCGCATAGTTTCGGGATTAAATTCAAATCACATAATTCAAGTCTAAAATTATAAAAAAAACAAACATTTCGGACATTGTTTATACATAAATTAATTGTACCTATATTTTTTTATGTGCCACAAGCCTTATTCTGAGAAAAACTTATGAAATATTATAGAATTTGTAACAAAAAAAAAATTCAATGTTCCACAAACCAAATCTTTTGTTGGAAGACAAAACAAAATATTATTTATTTTTATAGGACATTAATCACATTTCACAAACAGAAGGACGCCGCCTACATTCTGTCGGATTGTTAATACTTTCAGCATATGAATCTATGGAACATCACATTATGGTTTCAGAATCGCCCACAAACCGCCCAAACCTGTAAAGATGAAACGCATATGCTACCGCCCAAACCTGTAAAGATGAAACGCATATGCTACCGACTGTATACAAGGGAAAAAAACTCTCATTATGATAAATGAAAGTGTACGGTGTTCGTTCCCCGAACGATTCTGAATAAATTACTTGTCAATATATCGGATTCTTTGACGTGCGGCGATAAATCAACGACGTCGGCGAGCAACTTTTAAGACGAGTAATTACACGACAGAAACCATTCGTGCTCTATGTAACGAGTGAAATATTAAGCCATTGCAGGTCCTGGGTTCAATTTTAATTGAAAAAATTGCGTTAGTTTGAATAATTGCATGAGCAATTTCAAACTTTTTTTCGATGAAGACTGTGAATTAATTTAGCAGGCAAGTTACGTCATAAATGATTTAGAACCAATAGAATTAAGACATATTATTATTTGAAAAGTTAGGAATAATCGTGGATCCTCGTGAGAGACACTCTTTAAAATCCAGATGTCGTCCTGTTCGTTTCTTTTTTTTTTTCTGCAAAAATTTGTAAACGAGTAGGAAGCTATTACTCATCCATAGTTGTGATGATGTATGAATTTTACCTAAAACCAATTAATTAACAAAAAATGACTGTTTTGCTTTTAATAAAAATACAAAGAATCAAACAAATTACCTAGTTTCGCAGTTATCTCCATTCGTTACATAACTACTAGCAAAATATCGTAGCAGGCAAAATTCGCACCTGTCTCTCAATTACATACTTCAAATGCAGAAAGCTTTATGTAATTTTTAAAGCACTCCGTCCGTACGATTGTTGAGTTGACAAAATAGTAATAAAAGAATTACGCAACTAAATAATGTTTGGAAACGAAGTCATTAAGACCGTGGAGAGAAAGAGAACGAATTTCGTTTACGAACGGTGCCTGCGGATAATCAGAATTTCAGATTTTACATTCGGATCTGTCGCAAATAAAAACATATTTCAGAAATTCTATTAATTTTCATCGTTTATTTGGGTAAATATAAAATATAAACAAAATTGTAATTTTGGTTAACTTCTGGATAACGAGAGGATACTTACTGTATTTATCGACATTTATCTATTTAATTAAAAAGGAAACTACTCCGAAAAGAATTGCAACTTAACACGAATTTCAGAAATGAAATATAAAGTACATAAACCCCCATAAACAGAGCACGTCAATAGCATCGAATGCATCTCGCCGAGACATCGTACGTTATTAGTAAACGCTTTCACCTTAAACGTGACGGCGTTCTTACGCCTGTCCGGACCTATCTACCGCACGTCCGCACTTACGCTCCGGACAGTAATTGCGGTGCATTGCGCAATGGAATTATGAACGAGGAGCGAATGGGTTATTAGATATCAGAATTAAGCGTGTGGCCGACACCGAGGCCGGAATTCGCATGGGCACTTTTAGTGAAATATTTGCATGGATAACGGGGTCCGCTCGGAACTCTTAACTGAAAATCGAATAACATTTCAAGGAATAGAGTCAATTACTACTTTTTTTTTTAGTTAAAACAAAGAGAGTTTCACGTTTATGTTTTTTAAGAAAAAGGTAAGAGCTTCCTTTTAAATAAAGTATAGAAGATTAGCGCTGCTTGACTTCGGAGTGAATTTTTTAAAAACAAAAGGTGTCGGTTTGCCAAAACCGGAGATGTCAGTAGCATCTGTCAAACTGATAAGAATAATATTAACTTTAGGTAAACTGTCCAAGCAAACTAAGAGAATCTGCTTTGACTGAGCCGTCAATATATAATATGTAATATTTGCATATGAAGAACCAGGTATTATAAAAGTATTTAGCATTTAAAAGATATTTTGTATTAATAACAAACAAAAAACCATTTTAAAAATGAGAATCACAGATTGATGTTGGCATAGCCCTTAGTTTCTCTGAATGAGAGTTCCTTTTTTTTTTAATGAGAAGCGCGAAGAGCAATATCGTGCGGACGATAACGTAGTTTTCGTATTATTATAACTTTAAATATTTTAAATATTGCCTCTAAATTTATTTTTCTTAAAAAAATATACATAGATAATCTATTAAAAAAATATCAATTAACGGAGTAGTCGAATATAATAATATGTTAAGAAGGTAACTAAAAAGAGCAAACCTAATAGGTTTATATTCATTCATTTTAAAAGAAAGACAAAAATAGTTGAGACAACTGATATAAAAAAATAACTAGGAACTTGGAAAATAAAATTGAAAATAATATGCACTTTATTTATTAGTTTTTATGATAAAACGTATTAAATAATGTACTAAAGAATTTTTAAAATTTGCCTTTTCTTTGAAAACACATCAGATAACCCAAAATAATAAATTTCACGTTGTAATATTCGAATAATAACGTTAAATTAAAACAAAACATTTAAAATAAAATAGATGCTATAAAAAGTAATTACTTTAAATTCTCGGAATTGGCTCTGTTTGCACAAAAACAAATAGGTATTTATTGGAAAATTTCTAGATTACTAAAAATCGTATAAAGCGATAATTAATAATAAAAGCAAATTCATATCCATATGGAAAGGTACAGATACTTATGATGAACCATATTTTCATCAACTAAATCTTTTACCAAGTCCAATACACATACGCGAAAGCATTTAAAAATATTTACGAAGCGCCCTTTGTTTGCCCAACCGACGTACGAGAGGAAGTACGAAAGAGAAACCAAACAAAGCCTAAAAAAACTTTATATCGAAATTAAAAGGTTCAATATGCACACAGTCCCGCATCCGGCTCAGGCGCAGGCTGCGCAGGTGCGACGAGGCACCTGTTTAGGAGACACCGATAAACAAACCATATTGCGTCTGCTATTCTATCTCCCGGGATGAAATCAAAGCACATACTTATAAGGAAATGAGTGAATGTCTTACTTATTGCTCATTATTTTAAAAGCATACAAATTTAGAAGTGAGATATTTTGAAATTTAAAACCACTATATGAACAAAAATTTTTACACACCGTAAACAGAACACTTCTACACGGTCAATCTTGTGTTTTTCTGTTTGTATTATAATACTTCCGAGGTACACGATATGCTTGAACTCGTCTATTATTAGTTTTCTAGTTGTTGCCAAACATCGGCATATATTTGCTTCATATTTTAGTAAAATACTCTCTATAAACTGCTCATGAAATAGAGACGATACTAACAAACGGATTCAGGATAACCGATTGACACTTTTTCCTGAACGTCGTATCGAGTGTTCAGTAGATTTTAATCACGAAAACCACTTACACGGCACACCTAGCATTTGCGATGTCGACAAAAAACGAGTGCACTTTTTTGCTGACGGTCGCTAACTAGACTTAATTTAGTAGCGATTTATTTAAAGATACTGAATCCTTGCAGTGTTCGTTACGGAAAAGAATATTAAGGTCAATACCGAACGCGCCGTTGAATGCGCTCTGTACGGACACCGTTTTGTTCGGCGATCACGCGAGCAGCATTTATTAACTATCCGACCTTACCATTTGTAACTAAGCAACGCGTTTATCTTAATCAGCGTTTTGTTACATTTAATCTTGATTAATCATAGGTATTAAGATTCGTAATGGGAGTCCATTCACAGTATTGAACGCATTTCTTTAATTGTAATGTGAAAAATATATTATTGAAGGCGATGTGTAATAGTTGCGGTATTGCCGTTGTTTATTATAATAAAACGGTCTATAGTGATAACAACAGATGTAACAATACAATTAATTGATTAAAAAAATGAAGGGTAACATTTAATTGATTAAGAAAATGAAGGGTAACATAACAATTAAAAAAAATGAATCTATCTACATCCACATCTTTACTAATTTTATAAATGTTAAAATGTGTTTTTTGCTTTGTCATTCTTTCACGAAGGCAATAAGGCAACGTATCCATGTGATTTTTTGATAAAGATAGTTTATGTGTAAAAAAAAAATACACGTTTCCCATACGATAGTCAATGTAAGACACTTTTTGTACAATCAAAATGTATAGTTTCAGTGATAGCCAAATTTGGCACAAATTTATTAGCAGTCCACGCGAGTGAAATCGGGGCCCGCAATCGATATCACAAATCATCGACATCGTAACAGGCATTGGAGTCAAGACAGTGACCAGGATCTGAACAGGTAATGAATGTAGAACTGGTATTGGGAACAGAACCGAGATCGGGATCACGATTGAAAGCAAGTAGATATCAAACGTGATTCGTTCTAACTCCACAGGCACAAGTTAAAATCGTCATATATTCGGTACATACAATGTTGCTTACATCCATCATTTTAATACAGTACATATATGCAATACAGACCCGGCATTATGCACGCTCGATATTGAGCTTGTCGAAATAATCCATACAGTCGTTATCTATGATAAAAAAAATTTGGCAACTAACTTCCAAGCGGGAGATTAAAAATGTGTAAACAGAACACTATGTTCTTTCTTTGTATAGTTTTCAAAGAATTCTCTTTAAGAATTTGTCACGTTTAGCGAATTGTTTAAAATTACAATTACAACGTTCACGAGCGATGATCTACTGACATCGGATGTATACTCGTGATAGCGGCATGACTGCTCGAAGTTGAATCATCTTCACAGTAATTGTCTTTGTGTTTTTTATCATGGGAGCGAAAAAAAAAAAACTTCGCAACGGTTGACCTTGCTGGTCAGCCCCAAAACTGCACGCATTGTTTTGAGAGATAATGTTTCAGACTCGGAAAACACGAAAAGATCATTTATTGCCCACAATTTCGAGCTCAATATGATTAGCGTTTCATTTAAAAACTTTAGGACCATAAAAAATCTACGAATTGTTATTTTTCAAATATTTTGTCAAAGATATCTTTTAAAGGACCAACCCGATTTGACCGAGACATGTGGCATTCCATTCAATTTTTCAAGCTCAAAATTTATATTTAGTATTTAGATTTTAAAAATCGACATGGAATTCAAAAACAAATATGAAAATGTATTTTATTGAAAAATTTCTACTATTTTCCAAAACTTTTAATTTAATCAATCTACTCGATTTCAACGACACTTGCGACATTTGAAGAAGATTTTAAAGCATACAGGTTTAATTTAAAAGACGATATTTAAAAAAAAATCTGAAAATTATGAAAATAACTTTTTTGAAAACTTTTACTAACAATATTTCTTGAAGAAATCAATCGATCAAATCACAACATTCATTGCAGTTTAATAGAGATGATTAGATTTCAAAATGGATCGGTTCAATCGTTTAAAAATTATAAGATTAAGATTTTTTTTTCAAAATGTCAAAATCTATGACATGGAATTGTCAAATTTTCAGAAATTGAAGTTCATTCAAGAGCAATCGAATACCGTCCGTTTCCAATTGGTCCATTTGTTCAAAAAAACATCGGTTCGCGCACATACCGACAGATACATACTCACACACACGTAAGGAAATCAGAAAAGCTTTCTAGAATTACAAAACGTCGATATTTGATTAAATATCAGTCTTCAAAAAAAAGATGGCCGTAAACAAAAACTTCCGTAACTATACGAAAATTTTCAATTTTGTTAGCGTAACGATAAAAAAAAACCATACAATAATTGCACTTCCCGTCATAATTGTTCTTCTCATGATTCTTCATTTATAACTTGGCTTGATAAGACGGAATTAGATAAGACACAAAACCACGCCCCGGATGTGACCTTGTGCACGTGCGGGCAACGCACACCAATAGTTATTTTTTTCTTAGTTAGAGATCGTGTAATGAGTGTTCTGTAATTGTATTGTTATGTAATGTTACAACAGACGTGTCATATTAAATTCGGATGAACATACTTTTACATTCAAACGATCATGATAGGTAGAAATTAAATGCAATTATTCTGTTAGCAATGGAATATCTGTGTTCGTAAAAAAATTTTATTGAAAATAATGACACATATCTCAATAGATTAATAGATTTTTGAGTCGTCTCAGGAATAATGAGGCTATATTATTGCGAAGGAATCCCGTGTGGGGAAAATAAAAATGAAATTTAAAAACAATTAAGTGAACAACAAATCATTCCTTTATATACTATATAAATTAAGTCTCTTTAGAAATAAGCGCAAAACACACTTATTTGTTGATTTAATAAATCAATCTCGTCACAATTTTCGATCATTTTAAAGTGATCACAATTAGATGATCAAAGTATTGTCTTGTTATTGTATTTCATGATAATTTTACTTAAAAAAAAACAATCACAAAAGTACAATAAGAAATTAACATTAACCAACAACGCAGGTTAGATCTCAAACGGAACAGCTTTCCACAAACAATTCGAATGTTATAAACAAACATAATGGGGACAACATTCGAATCGCTTCCACGGCAGTCATCAACTTGCCATCGTCATTTTCACGAGAGATTTACGCCGTGTCGTCCGGCAGAGGTCAACGGTAAAAGTGATCTCTCGGAGTTTTACTTTAACGTCACCAATCGGTGCGTTACATATATATAGGTATGATAGGTGTTCTTGTAGTTTATTACGATTATCTATAATTTTCTACATGTGACCTAAAGGAGAAAAATATAGAAATAATTTGTAGTATTTTTCACAGTTGCGTGCTGCAGATTTGACTGTTTTTGTGTATAAAACGAAATTCAGTTAATCGTATGACGAACTGTCGTAAAATACGAAAATAACAATCGAAACTTAAAAGGCTCAAAAAGATACAATCAAAACTTTCGAAACATATGGAAATTACAGCACCATTTTGAAACAAGAATCACTGCTTCTACATTAGATACACTTAGAATTACGAGTCGAAAAACAAGTGTTCCTAAAAGGAGAACGCCCACGAAACTATAGACTCCTGTACCATGTTGCATCAAAACCATTCTTTGTTTTATACGGACTATACCTGGCCTATAATCCACTCACAGTAGTTATTTGAACATTCATGCCCTGATTCCAGAGTAATTTAACAAATTCGAAGATAATACAAAAATTAACGTAATGTTCTTTGTAAAAGGTTTTTAAGGGTCTACAACAGTGGAAAAGTGGATTTCAGTGAATATTTGATGCAGCAGCTAATGTCCAGAAGATGCATCTGTTGTTATGGTATATGCTATTTATGTACTTACTGTAAAATGCAACTTTATACATTTAATGCAAAATAATTGCAAATATTGCCGACCAGCGCACTTAATCTCTCTAGTCAGTAAGCTGATTGGTACTGACTGCACTTCACTTATGATATGAATTGGAGCGCGTCGCAAGTGAGACCACGAGGGAGGTCAATCACACTGTGTCATTATAACTATAGGCATTCATAGCGTGTATTCAAAAGGTGGTACTACATGAGCCATGGAAGGAGGGTATGATCTTGAACTGCTGAAAATATTACCATGTTCAGCTTGCCCATAAGGCAGTTACAACAACTTTTATATTACCTAATTGATTGATAAATTGATTGTTAAAACACTGCTACAAGTTTTAAAGTATAACTTTAAAACCCCAGTTCAAAAATTTTACATTTCTTTGGAAATTATGTAATATAATAGACGAAAATTATATTGATAATATAATCTTAACACATGACACTTTTTGGTAGCCTCTGTGGGCATTTTCCTTTCAACGCTCTGTACACTGATTAAAACATTAACATTCAACAATATCAATTAATTTTTATTACTATCTCAAATTTTAAGCATTAAGACCGGAAATCGAAACAGGCTGTCCAGTTTCGGAAATCATATAGCTGATATTAAGGATTCCTATTTAAAATTCAATGAAGCAATTGCTGCAGCAGAATTAATGTTAGAGACGATCTCTTAAGACTATAATCGATAAACTGCTCAATAAGCACGATCGATCGATCGATCGCCGAACGAGACAGCGAACATGAAAATGCCATAAGAAACTAATTTCGAATCGAGAAAGTTGCTTTATAATGTTGCCATAGAAACGATTAGCGGCCATAGAGTAACAATCGTTGGTACAAGACACGTCTATAACAGGGTCAGAGTTCAACAACGTTACATTCGCCTACGTACGTACTTATCTGTTACTTTACGATTTATTGCGTGTAACATTGATTTTATGGTTAGTTTCATTTGAGATTATACGATTGTCTGTGGGCTCAGCGTAATTCGGTCCACTAGACACGACGAAAAAACCAAGCACCCGAAAAACGGATTAGCTCGATTCATCGCTCTACAAAAGAGATGCAGATCTGTGACTTTATAATATCGTAGCATAATTGTTAAGATTTTTCACGGTTTGAAAAGCAATCACTTTCTAAACATGTTTCATTTATCAATTATAAAATGAAACTCAACCGCAGTAAGCATTAAAAGTCAAGGAAACGTTTGGAATTTTTGTTCAATTTGTAAGTTTCATTACCGATACCAATTTTAATTCTTCGGAAAAATTTTTTTCGTAAAGTCCCAAAACAAAGGGACTTCAGTTTCATTATTTGAGAATGGTGTTAAAACTTTTATTACTAGAAAATTTGATATAAATACAGAAATTATTAATTTTTAAAGTTTAAAATTAAATATTATTAAAGTTTGTCGATGTCAAAATTATATTCGATAACCCAAGGTTATGTATTTCGTACAGAAATTTTAAAAACTAACTTGAGTTACTGATGCGTTCAAATAACCGCAGTAACTTGGTATCGTTCGAAAATACATACAACGAACGCTTAATTTCTCCGTACAGAATTAAAGCACGCATAAAGGCGACAATGCAAATGAGACAACGGTAGTCTAACGTCGCGACTAACAAGCTACATCAGTTCCTACAAAATGGTACAATTTAATCCAGCGACCAAATGGAGTACCGCAGCGAGCCGTGTCGTGTCTATTTCCTTGTGTTGCCTTAAGTTTGAACATGAAATTCTGTATATATTTGTATGTCCTGAAAGTACCTCTCAGTTTTTTTTTTTTTTAGTTGACCCCCTGCATTGAGGTGGCGACATCTGATTATGGCGTTTTCGGCATTTATTCTTTCATCCATCCGTTATTTCATTTAAAAAATTGTATTATAAAAATTAAATATATTTTTTCTTCATGTTTGTAAATTTGTAGCCTACTAATTTATAGTATACCATTTTCTTGCCTACTCCCTCGCAAAATCCTAGATATTTAACCTATATTAAGAACCGTGCGATCATCATTCTAGATTTAGGTTGATAACCTACATTATAAGAGGCAACTCAGTGGCGCTCATAAACGTGTGTAACGACTTTCGGGCTTAAAGAGTTAGCTGAATTTTATATACTAACGAACACATTAATTAAACACTCAGACTTGACAATAAAGTAATAGTTTACTTTTTACTATTCGGCGACTTACCGCTCCCACCACCAACACTACCACAATAAAAGGCAAAGCAGGATTTCTTTAGAAAAAAACTAGTCTTGTTAGAGTCGGGTTCGCGCACTGAAGTCTCTAATATCAAGAACTTTTTTTTATTTATACACTTTTTGTTGTCTATTTTATTATCATCGATAATATTGATAATCATATTGATAGCAGTATGACAAATACTGATAATTATAAGAAATACAATCAGAATATTTTGGCGTTATCACAAAATGTATTCGACATTTTTACTTGGTGCCTATGGGAAAAAATCTTGTTTACTTGAATTTTATCATTTATAACAATTTTACTGGTACGAAATAGATCTAAAATGAAAAATATAGGGATATTAAGAAAAATGGCATTATCAACTTTTTTCGAGATCTGTTACAATGCGTTTGGCCGCTGCAGTTTTTCTGTAAAGTGTGCATAAAACTGTACTTACCTCAATTATATGAGAGTTACTGTAAATTATGGCTCCTCATACGATCCAATTAATTTTTTTTTTCATTTTATTATTGACCTTTCTTGTAATTTATCTCTAATAATTTATGAGAAATAAATATGACATTATACTCGACATACAACTATGCACAAACATACATTCCGTAAGTCTGCATGTCCCAACGGTATCTGAAATAAATTCCTGCGACAGACAAATGGAAACACGTGTAAGTGATCTCATAAGATCTGCGTTTTTTTTCCCTTACAAGGTACAAAACATAAAGAACGCTTAGATACACACAATACAACGTCCGTATTGAGACACCTAAAGCGATGACATCGTGTAAACAGAGAGAGGCCTTTACGCAAAAATGATAGATAGCTGCCAAACCGGGGATCAGAAGTTAACGCGGCGCGGCGTGGCGGCGATCCGTCATCGTCAGGCGTCGGACGCGGACGAGATAAGGCGACAAGACAACTCGACAATATGCCTCTTCGGGACGTATGGACGGCGCGACGCGATCCGTCAATTATCGTGTAGAACGGTTAGCTAACGTCGAGACGAAGGAGAAAGTGTTGCAATTGGATTTTTTTGTTTTTGTCGCTTCGATTCAAAATGAAAATCGCTAATAGCGGTCGCGGTAGTTACGATTTTGATTTAGATAGCGTTGTCGCAAATTATACGATTGCAATGGTTTTATTTCAAACAGCAAACGCGCCTTTCAGCGCTCCCGCCGAATCTCGGATTGCTAGAACATTCGATCGATTAAATGTTCGATCACACGTTGTATATTAAAGGTTCACTTTTTCACAAGAAATGAATACTGTGTCCCTATATAAGTGAATAAATGTTCAAAATCCTCATAATTTTAATGGAGATTATTAATTTTCATTTCTTATGATTTTCATGTAAAAATTTTCCGATATTATGTGAGAGATATGAATCGTATGTACCATGTTGTCTAGTACAGGAAGTAGTAACAGCGGAGATATTCTAAAAACATTGTCGACGCACATTTCAAAAAGCAATGAGTACTGTTTTTTAACAAAATGATTAAATAATAACAATAATATAAACTCACGCCTATTTACCAGAAAGATAGGCAGAGACTATAGATTTCCACACAAACGGTCTTAGCATATATCTCTTGCCTCACTGATATCCATCCATATTTTCATGCAAGCCTCTCGGTTTTGGGTACTTAAAATTTGGCCCTTTTTTTATGATTGAATTTGAATGAATTTTAATTGCATGAAATATATCAAAAAGATAAATTGGTAGTAAATATAATTCAAAAGTGTACGGAGAAGTGATATACCTCTAAACAATCTAAGGAAATAATACAAATTTAATAAATTACAGGCACAATATACTGATACAAAATTTGTTTTTAGTATTATGTATTGTATATACCCATAGTTAATAGAAATATATATAATATTTTTATAAGTTTATTACTGATATATCGTCAACTACAGAAATAAAAATATGAATATGGACCAGCGACCTTGTACTCCCGAAATAAAAACCCACTCCCGCCGAGCACCAATTTTATAATAGGTCGACCTAGATTCTCGTAAATAAACTAGGCGTTAAACAACGTGTCGTACCGTCATCAAAGTTGTTTTCAAAACGAACAAATATGAGAAAAGTTAATATTGATTTTTTTATTAAAAAAATAGCTCTTATTTTTAATGAATTTTCTAACGTGGAGAATTAAATTCACTCATGGAATTATAAGAAATGAACTAGAACAGATGTATATTGAGAAATATCCGCAAAATTTTTGTTACCGGGAGCAAAAAGTATTATCTCTTGCTAGTAGCTAAAATTCTTGCTTTGTTATGATACTACCGTCATTCATAAAGATGATCAGATAAAAAACTATGTTAACAGGTTAACTTAAACAGATTAGATATAATACTTGAATTTATTTTTAAATAGATTAATTTATAAAAAGTAATTTAAATCCAAGACAACAATACATATGTTGTTATAAAAAGTCTCGTATACAAACTAACATCGGAAGCTAAACAACCTTTTTTTTTTTTGACAAAAGTGAGTTACACAATCAATTTGGTCAATGAATCGATCAAATCCAATCGCTCAATAAGTCTTCAATACACAATGCATACGTACAACTTGCCACTGTCTATTTTGGATTGTGTAATAGTGTTTCTTTGGCTGCCGGAGAGAATTAAAAATAACACATACATTAAATTGAACTCCGACGAGAATGATAATTCATCGCGATTCATGTTTTAGGATAAGGAACGCACGACCGCGTTACGTGAACGTCCAATAACATATAACTCATATATTGTGGCGAGTGTCGATACGGCAGCTTTAATAATGATGAGATGGACCCACTGTTAATATTAAAATGTAATATTATAAACGTTGCACGTAAGCTTAAGAATATGGCTCAATTTATGTAACAAACATTTCAAATTTGGGCAAATATAATACATATAAAATATTACTACAACATTTTAATTTCAGAAATCGACAAAATCAAAATTTCGTATACGAGTGCTATAGATATTTGTTAACAAAACAATATTTAGTAGAGGAAGCACCACATATTTATCTTAATATTGAAACTTTAGTTCTAAATTACTTTTATTTCATAGTTTCATAATTAATTTCAACTTTTACGTAAATATCGAAACCTCGTCGAGAAGAGGCCACAAATCCTAAATAAAACATTAAAAAATAAAACTATAACATAACGCACCTAACAAAGAGACAGATAAACTCTTGCCATAGCCTGAAGCGATACAGCAGGCAAGAGTTTATCACATTTTTTTTTATTTCTTATCCTCATCAAGGTCTATTACCGCGTTCACGTGCCCTTCGTCGGCGAGGCGAAATCGGCCGATGTCGCTAAACGCCCGTACATCGATCGCGAATCGAACGGCCGCCGAGAGACGCCGCGATGCTCCTACGGCGTTGCATTTATCTCGCGGTAACGGTACTGCACCGTTAGGCGAAATAATAACAAGCCGAAACGAAATGCAAGCCCGAAACTGTGTATTGGTAATTTTGCAAACTTGTATCGTCCGTAATCGGTTTGTGGTATTGCTGTAGAGATGGTTTAACATAGGCGAAGGTATATTTAAATGAAAGGACTCTTATTATTATTATTATCTCTCGTTATTGGAAGTACGTTGTAAATTTACTTTTACGTAAGTATAACTTATTGTCATACGTATGTTATAGAAAATATTACACTGTTATCTTATTTTACATCTTATTTCACTGGCATCTCGGGTGCTTAAACTTTGGCCCTTCTTAAAAATTCCCGTGATGGTCTGCATAACATTTTTTAGAGCGACCTTTGTCGAATTTTCTTTTTGTAGATTTATTTTCCAGTCTACTTTCATTCGTTCTTTTCAGATGTCCAAAGCACCGCAAAATGCCTTTTCTCATTCAAGGCTTTCTTCTTTCAAACCGTACCTTTCTGTGAAAATCTGTCTTTCAGACGCTCCACAATTACTACACAGGGTTCACATCTAGAAAGTACAATCAGTGCAATAGCTAATGATTCTAGTTTTATGCTACTTCTATCACAGTCAACTTTCCCTACCGTACATAAACGTATGAGAACCAAAATTTCAATATGGATAGCCAAATGCGCCTGTTGTTAGATACTTTTACTATTCACAGCAGATCATGTTTCAATTTTTTTCAATTATTCAAGCTACCTACCTTATAATCTACACCCCTTGTTATACGGGTCCCTAGAGAAGTCATTCGGAAATTATGTTTTATATAGAACACTTCATTACACTTTCTAAACAATTATTAAATAAATTTATCATAGCCGTTGACATTCTAACAAACACGACAGTAATTTTTTGTTGACGTTCTAGCTACCACTCATGGCATTTCATGTAAATATTATGACGTCTTCGTCCACTAAACCGCATACATCTAAAATAATACGATTAATATGGTATGTGTCTTGATATAATCTGCGTATTTTAAGGCTCTATAAAAAATGCAGTTCAACAAAGAAAATAAAATTCTGTTTTAAAGTTCCAAAATAAAGCTCAGTTTCAAAGTTCCCTCTCTCGGTTGCGCCTTATCGCGGAACAATTCCTACGTCGTATATAGGTCGACACGTCGCAGAAACATTTGTAAATCTGGTCCCAACGTACGTCATGCGAAACAATTGTGAAATAATTTTAATGCGAGAACGAGAAAAACCACGAACCTTCCCTACTACATATATTTTACCGCGTCGAACGGCCGGTCGTCGGTTCAGCCCTATACAAAGTCGAAGTCATGAAACTCAAATGCGCGCGAGTCGAGTCCAGCTCTCGGAACAAACCCGTCGCCGGCCTCAAGTGCGAAAACAATCGATCGTTAAAAATATGGGAGTTTTCAATTATGCACTTTCGAAATGTATATTAAAATAATGTGCACTTGTGTACCGCTCACGGGTTATATTGCCCGGCGTAATAAAAACGCTTAATAAAGGTATGGAAATTTATGATGAATTCAAGAGGAGAGAAAAAAAGAATTTAAATAAAACATGTAATGAAAGTCGTAATAAAAAGGAGGTCGCCCTAAAAGGGTTTCAAAGCGTGAAGAGCCAACGAGCGAAAGCCAAACATCAAGCGTTCTGCAATTACAATTTGGAACAATAAAAACAATACAAACGATTGAAATCGCTTTTAACGCGTGAGAGCCGACCATTCGTATTTTTGTTAGAGCAAAATTTATAGTGCGATAAAAATTGAATACGAGTCGAGAAACCATAGGAAAGGATTATTATCATTTTGAAGATACTAAAAGGAAGTACTTCTTAGATATACATTTAAAGAGAGAAAAAGAAAGAAACAAGTTGTATTAGGCAATCTGTATATAAAGAGTGAAAGGTCACTCATTTACTCGCAGATTATGCAGACTCGCTGATTGTCATTGCAGCCGAGGGACCTCTTAGATTAAAAATATTTCACAAAACAGTCCTCCAACCACAACGAGAACTTTATTTATCTGTTTAATCAGCGAGTAAATTAGTGATTTTTTTCTTTGTGTATACAGACTGACAAATATAACTTCTTTTTTTTTTTTACTTCAATTTTTGACAGGGCAGTCACATTTTTAAATTATTTATTTTTTTATTGACATGATAACGTCTTATAAATCAATGAACGCTGGCTGCACGCACGAAAAAGTATGACTCATTGTCGCGTTCCACCTGCGCCGAGCGTGCAAGGGAGAGCGCGGAGCGAGGGATAGAGAGGCACGATTGGCCTAAGCGTTCGGCTTGTGATGAACCTATCTCTCTCCCACTCCATCGACCTATGCGTCCGAGTAGAAGAGAGACAGCGGCCGCATAACCTACACATGAACTGTTTTGTCAACTGTTCATAAATTGAAATAAAAAGTTAATGTGATTTTCATTGTTTATTACAACAAAAATTGCATACTTTTATGAATTGAATTGTATTATTATCACTTATAATAATACAATTCAATTCATAAAAGTATGAAATTTTTCATCAATGTTTTGTTATAACGTTATCATGTAAAATTATTGCTCGTAAACCGATTTTACAGACAACCAATTTTTTTACTAACCTATGTTATTCGTGTGATGACACAAGAACTCTAAATAACTTGATCATCTACGACATCATTCGCTCATTTAGACATTCGTAGTCTTACGAAAGTCTGATTATTCGTTTGCAACCAAAGTTCAAATATTTATTTTGCATGTACAGTCTACCTGTGTAAAATTTATACATTTAAATTATATAGTTTTGGAATGTGCTCTTCAAGCTTTTAATTTCATACCCGTATTGTAATAATTGAAAATTTTTCCACACTTAAAAATGGAGCTATACTGACGCCATATTTAATTTTTTCAAATAATAGAAATGAAAATAGCCAGTGTCACTCGAAATAATGTAAAGATTCTAACCCGCATATGTCAATCGGTTCAGGCCTTTAAAAGTTATAGTGGAATAAAGGAAATTATACATACACATACATATATGAACCCTGAAAACAGTACACTTCCTTTTTAGATAGTCGTGTAATAAAGTAAGCCGTGACAAAGTAATATCAATTATAAAGTAATATAATGAGGGCAACACTAAACCGGAAACCCGAAGTATTTCGAAAACAAACATCCAAAGTTCCCGTTTTTAAAGCTCAGTAAAAGCAACTGTCAGATCCATTGATTATACAAAACATAAGATATTAACTGGCGATAGAGCACCCACGGAATTTCGACAAGCGGACACCCACGTCGTCTTGGGTTTGGTAACTCTGTGACTGAGTAACCGCTATATAATTTACATTGAACTCTAGTATAATTTATGGGAAAACAATCCAATATTTTTCGAAAGAGTTAGAGAAGATTGTTCAGCCTATACGAAAAGTTCTCACGACAATAAGAAATCGTCGAAGGTGGTAGTGACAATTAAAACTACGTATGTACACGTGTATGAGAAATAATTGGAAATGTCGTAAATGAACAACTCGAGTATGTATTGCTAAGAAATAGCGCAAAATGCGTCAGTAATGTTATATATAAAAATACTAATCACCGTAACATGATTTCGAATGTCCGACACTACTTAACAATAATAGATCATTAAAATGCAAATTAGCGTCAAAAGTATGAAAAGGCGACTACGGATATGACGCCTAAGGCTGATCACGATAAGGCCGGCATTAAAATATGACCGACTTATTCACGCGGTGTGGACGGTAGCGATTCATTATACTGTAATTGGATGCGAGACACCAAATATAAATCGCCGAGCTTCTACTGACGGCCTCGTCACGCTTCAAGTCCAATGTAAACAATGCGAAGTCTATTCAAAACCCTTGGGCATAGAGACGGTTTTTAAATAGGTAACACGTAAGACGGTGAGATAAATTGATTGCGATCGTCCCACCAATAGCGAAAGTGACTAATTGAAGTCTAAAATCAGGGATATTAGATACCATTACTTTAGGTGTTTATTGTAAACACGTATAATTAATATCTTTTCGTTGTAAAAATAACGCACCTAGAAACGGAGGGCATTTGGATTCAGAACAAAGTTGATTTTAGAAGCAATTATTTTGAACGTACCTGAAACAAAGAAGAAAATATCGTTAGATGCAATAAACCTTTGACATTTACAATGTAATATGGAGGGTTTTTTGCAATAAACAACAATGTAGATACAATAAAATTAGTGTGGGCGTTAACTGACACAAAGTAAAAGAGGTTCTTGTACATAAAAAATAAATAAGCCTGGAACCAAATAAAATAGACATTAAATCGAAAAGTCCCGAGTTTTATTAAAGCTCTAACTATGTTAACAATTACGACATCTATGTAAAAGGAGCAACAGCATAATCACATAATAACTTAATACATTATAAAGTTTTAATTATAATGCGTATTTTTTTATAGATTTTCTTAATCAACCATTTACGAGATAATGCATTAACATAAAAATACACATTTAACATAAAACTACTTTAATATGATCACTTATTTTAAATCGGATAGTATCTGATTTAAATAAACGTAATAAGTGTCCAAGGATTCAAACCGTACAAGACCGTTGGTATAACGGTCTTCATGACTCTTAAACTAAATTTAGACATATAAACATATGCTGGGATGATTTGGCTAAGTACGATATCAAACGAAAAAAGCAGATGTCGGCCCTCCCACAGCTTTTGTCGATGACCTTATTACATGAATTCGTCGAACTATCATTAAGGAGGTGGACGTTGTTAATGCACGGTTCGCGTTGATGTCGAGCCGACTTATGAAGTGATAAGGCTGGGAAAAATAAAATATTATTTTTATTAGATAACACCGAAATATATATTATATAATATTTAAATATTATATAGATATATTCAAAAACAAATATATATATTCTTTATTTCAATTCCTCCTTACATTGATCAAATTATGAATATTTTTAAGTAATTTTCCTTTTTGCAATTACTACATGAGTGTAAATCTAAAAAATGAATATGACCAGAAATTTTATGCAAATAATAAAGAAATAATGTTCACAAGTGATCTATCGCATTTCCTGAGATCTTGTGAAGTTCAGGAAACCAGAATACATATGATAACCATAATCCGGACAAGTAAAAGTGCAATCATTTCCGATGGTTTAATAAATAAATTGTGGTCTGCTTTTAAATGGAATTTCGTAGTCGTAATTTCATTAACACTATCCACACACCTATCCACTATCGAAAGCGTCGAAAATTACCATACCGCTATTGCAAGATACAGAATGGACAGTGGGTGCTAAGTTGCATCAGAGACTGCGGCGATAAATTGAAATAATCATAGTTATTATACTATATACGTATTAAAGTACTTCAAGTCGTTCAAAACAATGTATTCGAATGGATTCGATTTGACCTGAATTTATTGATTAATTCGAGATCTTTGTGACGAAAATTCCATTGCGAACATGGTCCTATTTAACAAAACCTAAAAAGGACAGAAATAATTTACGGAAGGAGTACGAAATACATATCTATCCGCATATCCTCAGAATTTAATATTTCCATGGCTCTACCTTTATCAGCGGATATCAAACGAAATGCACCTCTTATCAGCGTTTATCGCCGCTCGATATCTGCACACTCGAGTCCTCGCCTCTTGTAGCGATTCCGACCTATCTAAATGTTTCAGTGCTTAGTAATGCAATTACTTAATCGAGTGAAGTGTGTATAAACATCTATACAGACTTTTTTTTAATGTAAAAGTGTGCAAAAATTAAAACAAAGCTATGAAAATAAATTCGACAAAAGTTCAAATTACACTGAAACTTTTTATGAAAGGTGTATTTGTGTTCAAATCTATCAGCGGCATTTGAAGTTATTAGTGTTTTAAGAAAGGGTAGCAAAAAAGCAATAACTGTTGATGCGACAATTAATTAAATTAAATTTAGAAAAAAAAAAAAAAATAGAAATATAAATGAAAAATATTCACTAATATCAAACTATAATTTTAGTATTTATCTATGCAATGTAGTATACGTGACTTTCAAGTACGTCAGAACACTTATCACAGTACAATACTGTGGGACTATCAATCTCAGTAGACAAAAATCACCAGATGGATCCACCCCAAATGAAGCTGTGAAATGATAAAAGTGATATAAAATTAGTAGTGCCCTTTGGAATACAAAAAACAAGAATAAAAAATTATTTCCTTTCACAACATCATAAATAAGTGTAATTAATTTGGTTATTATTTAATCTTATAAGTAACTTGTATTAATATAATAAATACCCGGAAAGAGCTAGCAGCAGCATTCCATTATTAATACAACAAGTACCTACTATTTTTATGAAATAAATATTTTGTGTAACATTTACTATTACATTACCATTTATACACTTGAAATTAGCAACATTAATGTACATTTCAAATAAAAATAAATGTACTTCTTTTTGGGTACAGTAAACAGTATAAAGAGGCATCCTATTCCTTTTAAAGTTAGAGCTGAGTAATAATATTCACTCAAAGCTATTTTCTTATTAACGCGCATCGATAATCATTAAAATTGTTCTTTGTTGTGGACACACCAAGTTGCATACAAAATATATACCCAATCTCCCTTTACGAAATTAATAAAACGCAAAAAACGCTATTTATTATAGGTTTTTGACCCAACTATCAATTTATAAAAATGAGGGAGAAAACAACTCTAGGCTCAAAATAATCTCGTTTTATTGAATACTTTTTCACTTTTATTTTCTCACTTCTATTTCAAAGATATCGAAAACAAAACATAAATACTTACTAAAATTGTAAGTTGATATCTATAGGGAATAATTAATAAAAACAGTTTTTTTTTTAACAAAAAGTTTAACCCTTTTTGCATGAGCAAAATTTTCATTTATCAAAGATCGCATTATGCAAGACAACCTGGAAATGTATAATTAATAATATAGGAAGGGGAAACCACGTTACCGTTTTTTTCTAATACATTATAATTACATTCACACAAATGAACATAAGAAGAAGTAGGTGTGGAAATAATGATCGCTTATTTGAACCAAGGCCAATATAAACGGAGCCAAAATTTAATAACATAATTGTCTTATGCACGTAAGTCGGGGCCAGCCGCAGTAACGTAGTTTGTTAGGAATTTAGTTGTTAACATTAAGTTGAGCTAAGTTAATGTTAACTGTGTTATTTTTGCATGTTAATGTTAACTATTTGCATGGTATTTTTGTTAACTAAAGTTAATTTATACGTAATTTTGGAGTTTACTTCTTAAGAATCGTTCTTCATATAAGGGAGAGTCCATTAATTACGTGACGCTATTTTGAAGATTTTTCGCCTTAATTAGTGATACGTTATGAAATTTGGTTTAAACGCACCCTCGCCCCCTAATTTCACCTGAAAAATGCGTATTTTCATTGTAAATTGTTAATCTATGCTTAATTGCATTGAATTTATTAAAAAAAAAATTAAACTAATAAGGACTACTATGTAAAAGGTACTACTACAAAAGTAAAAAGACAAAATAATCTTAACAATATTTAATAAAAAATAATCCTATATATGAATTTGGTATGCAAATAAAAGTAAAACTAATTTATTTTTAACATCTATGACAAATTTGCTCCAGCGATATCTTTGTATCCAATTTTTCTCATATTAATAATAGCAGCACACTTCATGACCGCTTTTCCAGGTGTACCTGCTACTCTTTTAGTCAAAGTAGTCCATCGGTGTTTATGGTAATATCTGTACTTTTTATACTCTTTATTACACAGGGTTCAAAAAATTTAAATACCTCGAGCTTGAGGAACATTCGGGGCATTGTTTTGTCTAGGTATATACTGAAAACCCGAAGTCTGTAAATGCTGAGTTTAAACTCATTAATTGCATGAAGCCAAATCCGGCCGAAACACAACATCTTCTCCCTCATAATGCTTGTCTATAAAAGGTGTTAGACGTTTGACAATGCACTTTCTAAGGTAAATCTGAAAGTTCATAGACCTTGTATAGTAATAGTGTCTGAAAACATTACCGTTTTCATCAATAGCTTGCCAAACGTTTCTTTAAAAAACTCAGCCTTTGGTACGACATTCGCTACAATCAACAACGTCACTACTGGTTGCGTGGAAATATTGTGTCCCTAGAACATCATTCGGGTCAACCAGAATGTATGTCTCATCATTAATAATAAGATTTTTTTTAAGTTTTTTCATAAACTTTACGGCATCCTCACTTGGCACGCGCCTCCTGGTTTTTGATTTATTTGGGGAGAGCGAATTTTACAAAAACTTTCAAGTCTATATTCTTGTTATACATTTTATTCTACCTTTGAAAACTTTTTTCGTGGCCAGTTTGATTGTGAGAAAAGTCTCATTTATTTTGGGACAACCTTTAGTACTTGAAACTAATAAAAACGTAGTCTAGGATCACAGTGAGAAAATTGAAAAATATAGTATTTAAATAAGGACTATTGAAATTGTCAAAAAAATATTTATTCTAATTCAGTCCACAGGGACTCATGTGAGGTCTTAAGAGGGATTACTGGAATCAACATGTCCGTGTGATTTTGAGTAAAATCATCTGCTCCTTCAGCCTCGCTGATTTAGCCAATCTAAGCCGTTGTTGCTTGAAGAGAGAAACTCAGTAGCTTGATAAATATTATTGTGTAACATTTTAGTTAGTTAAAGTTAATTTAGTTAGTTAGCTAAATTTTCTCGCAATTTTGCACTGTTTCTTGTGGAAAGAAAATACGTATTATTTGAGAAGACCCTCTCTCCCGCTCTCAAGCGCCACACGTAATTAATGGATACCCCTAAGACGCCTTCTAAGGAAGAGTAGAATTTACATAATTGTTTCTTTACGTAATCACTAAATTATGTTCTCGAGCATCTGGATATTTAATGCATCGGGACTAACTCATTTAAATCATTACGACTAGTTGCAAGTTGAACGAATGATGATGACGATAATGATGAAGCTAATGCTATTATAATTAATAACATAACATATGTTTGCTCAGAATAGTCGGTTACTTGTATAACTCGCACATCTTACTGTTGGTCATCTTCTTAATCATCTTCTACGAGTGTTTCGTAGGGTTATATTATCCACGTGTTAGCTCAATGCGAAGTCTGGCAAGTCCCTTAACTTACATATTATATTACATTGCGACGTATTCTGTTACGGTTAAAACATAACTTTATACACTACATCAGCATCGAATTTATAGCTTTGGCTTCACTGATGGATAAGCCAATGGCATTCATTATAAATATATATTGGTATGGTATTGACCTCGAACCCTATAAATGCTACGCGCCTAAATGGAAGTTAATATGAAGAATCTTGTAATAAATTAAATATTTTTAAATCTTAATAAAAATAGTGAAATGGGTTCAAGAAAATAGTTTTTGTTGACACAAAAGTGGCAATAAAATATTCATTTATTTGAAAATAACCGAAAATTTTGAAACTCACCAGCGCGGGAAGTCCTACCCGGTCGTCGAGTTTCCGGTGGAAACGGTCAACGGCCATCAATCACGACATATCGTCTAGAAAAGATTTAAAATAGAAAAGGTTGCCGACACGAACGCGTTTACGCGGACCGTTGTAGCGAACAGCGGCGATCTGTGTGTTGTTTAAAATAGATTTACACATTTACACAGTGAATAGCTACTCATCGAAATTGAAAACTAATATAAATATATTATATAAAAAGAAATAAAACTATAATGTTCAATATTTGACTTTTAAACGCTTAATTTCAATGCATTGTTAGCTAAGGTTAAATTACCATTTCAAATCAAACATCTATTAATTTTTTATATTTTCTTTAACATTACGAAGTACTTCAGATTATCTCATATTTAAAGGAAAACAGATTGTCGTATAAAGTATTATATTCGCCATATTATCAACTATTATTTTTAACGAAGCGTAATATATTAATACTCGATAATAATATAAACGAAACATATTCGTAGTGCGTATCCAAACGGTCATATGATATTATTTCTATCGAGTTTAGCTTATGTAACGCAAGTTCGAACCTAGGCAAGGCGCTAGTAAGAAGTCTGTCCTAGGAACGTCAAGCGCAAACGATTCGCAATAGGTACACCCCTGCGTTGAGCTGTGGGTCAGGGTGAACGACCATTAAGGTCGACGTTCTCCGCATTGAATTGAGCTGCCAGCCCGTGCCGAGGCTCTCTCGGTGCACCGTCCTTGTGAATTTACTCCTTTTAAATATTGCATCGGCACTAAGCAATCATATTCATTAAACGAAATCGTTTCGCTCTGATAATAGCGTCGCTATTCGAATGCACGCTGAATTTTAATGTGGTAAAGACACGAAATAATCAGTTAACATGATAGGAATGTGAATACGTCTGTTATAAAAAAAAATGTATAAATCCATAAAAATTCACAAGTTCCATCCGTCATCGGTGACGAAAAATCATCTATAAATGTCATTATAAACGTTTGATAAAAATAAATTTAATGTCTGAAAAGAAATTCGAGTACTTACTTCGTAAGGCTTTTTTTATTAAATAAAAGTCACGACTATTTTTTTTTCCAATCGATACCAAATAGATGTTAATATGTATGCTAAATATGTTTGATATAGTATTTCACGGTAATTTTATACATAATATATAATAAATGATAAGATATTCATGGTAAGCCTTTCACGAAAGATCAAAAACAATATAATAAATCATTTGCATATTCTGAACACAGAACCAGACAAAACAGACTAACAGACAAATAGTCTAAACAGACCAAAGTTTTGTGCTAACTTGTAAAATTGTCATATACAGTAACGGTTATTGATTTTACACATTTTGCTACCAATAACACCTAGATATTTCGTGTTACGCTTTGCCGGTCAAGGTGAACGACCAGACTCGTTTTGACTAAATATAGCGCATCGCGCGTATCAGGCCGAACGGGTGCCAAAGTGACTTCATTATGATCAAGTCGTTAACGACCTACGTATGAAATTCTAATCGAAGCCGTTGAAAGCTGCAAATGGTTCACGATTACGTTCTTGCAACGATGAAGCCTGTACGCAGGTTCCTAAATGTCACGGTTGTGAATTGCAACGTAGAGATTTATTTGAAATCTAAGTAAATTCAAACCGTACATACCGGCAGGAACAACCATAGAACATGTCGCGGATAGAGAGAGCATACGTGCCTTGGCTGTGGGACCGACATGGCTCGTATCATAATTAGAGCGCATTTTTCTGCTTTATAAAAATGCATATACGACATGACAAATGCGCAAAATTAAGAATAATTATCTATCAGATTGGTAAGCGCTAATGGAGATACAAAAGTGTGAAGGGGAAGTCGTAGACTAGTACATGTGGAAAATGATGCATGTACCTCACCTTGTCTATTTTTATACATGATGTTTTTAGGGTACACCAATGTTTTTATCAATTTTTCGACATATTTCGGCCCCGTAAACGACAACCACCTTTATTGTATCAACACATCACCTTCCGACACGTGTACAAAAATTGATCTCATGTTACAAATGTAATTCCGGTACGAAATTTTCGTAAAATTGGAATAAATGAGTTTCCGTTTCATAAATCAACACGCATTTCAAAACGAAAAACATACCGAATTCATTTAGATTCGTGTCGAGATTAGACCGTGAACTATCGTTTTTAATTTAACCCTACTTCGTTACGTCGAGTTTGCGAGCGCGTAACTAATGCACCTGGTGTTTTTCCATTGAACCGTTCGGGCGCCTCACCAAATGGGGTTGGAACTCACCAACACTTTGATATTATTGGCACAAATAGTAAAACTTATTAGTGATTTTCGTAGCGATAAATCATACTTGCATTCAAACACAGACTGGTCAAATCGAAATCGAATAAAAATTACATTTGTTAATATTTTTTATATTTTATGTCGATATTTGGTTGCTTAGCGACCGACCTATGCACGCCAATATTGGAAGTTAGATTGATAATTGCCGCGACCAAATCTATGAGTGTTTATTCTCAGCACTTTTGTACTTTCAAAAAGCAGGTTAAGAAGTCTAGTCCACGTCACGGCCTTCGTTAAGACTAGTCAAAGACCTTAAAGGTGATTTGGGCATTTAACGGATAAAATTTGCCACTAGTCTCCTTAAAAATGTTTTCACCGGTGAGTACTGGGCCCGGTGCTATCGCTTAAACCGTGTTTGGCTAAAGATAAAAGTCTTGCTGTCGGACGTTTGCAGACTGTAAAAAGAAAAACTTTTTTTTTTTTTCTCAACTCATTCACCGCATAGGACTAAGACGTATACCCATACTCAAATTCGATCAAATTATTTTAATGTACGTTCAAGCTTACGTAGAAAAAGTTTACAACTAACTTGTCAGAACAAATCAGATTAAGAAATAGATAAAATTAGATTCAAAATTCAAATAATAAATATACTTTATGTCATAGGTTATATAATAACATTTGAAATGCGTCATGATTTTTTTAGCGCATTTACTCGTTTTATTTTTGAAGGCAGTTTTCTTAGTCAAGAAAGACAAACAAAAAGCAGATTTAGCTAAAATAATAACTGCAGTTTTGTTATCTGATAATTTTTATTTTTGCTATCGGAATTGCAAGTTAAAGCCAATGCGGCCTATACTTATAATTAATATAAATATTGATTCCTATTGATTTTGTAAGTATTTTGAATACAACTGACATTTTAATTAATCACACTTTGACTTTGAATTATAAAATAGTAACCTTAAATAGTATATTATTTTTTAAGTATATTTACATTTTACATTACCTACATATTTATACCATCATTAGTACGTTAGTTTGTTGAAAACAATGACTATCATTCTCCTTGAGTTAGCATTTTTGTATTTGTTGATTTCTTGGAACATATATAATAATGAGGTATGCGTCATCATGCACTATAAACTTGTAATAGTTATTAATCCATTTTTATTTTTAAAATAATTTAGTAACATTGTTAGAAGTAACGTCATAGAATGAAGTATGACAAAATTAAATTGATTTTTAAATGCAAAATTGTTATTAGTTTTCTTTTTTCAATTCACGTATGGAATGGAAAAATCTAATCAACTTGCAGACACAATTTTATATCAATCCTCCCATATTCATTAAGAGAAGTGAATAAAGAAATCAATAAATAGTATTCGAAAATATGTGAATATATGAAAATTATAATTCGTTAAATATTTATGTTATACATCTATTAAATTTTCGCATAATATGAATATTTCAAGCATAAAGAGAAATCTCAGTTGCAGCCAACAGGTAAAGGTGCCAGTTATGCGTCGTGCATTCTAACTCTACATATTCTTTTATTCATACATACATAAAATTTTAAGCATTGCATATTTAACACGAGTATATTAAATACAAAATAATAAAACATTAGTCGTCCTATGACAGTGAATTTCAATGGGTATTTAGTTCAATTTTATCTAAGCCACTACTATTGCTTCCGAAATTGATGAATATCTGAAATTTGCGTTTGCAACAATTTTTGAATTGCAATTTCTTTTTCTTTTAGTAAACTATATTTATTTATGCAACAGCAACGCATAAGTGTGTTCTAAGTGTTTCCTCTTTATGTACTACTGAATCCCAAAACATATCCACTAATATTTAGAGCTACAGAAATCGAATAACTAAAAAGCCAATATCAACAAATGTACATTAAAAGTGCTAATTGTTTCTAACGTTTATAAACACTGAAAAATTTAAGTGCTAAGTTTTACTTTAGACAATTTTTTTTCGATAAAGAAGGATTTCCATAGGCTCAATAATAATTCTAATAAAAACTAATATTAGTTGTCTCTCCATTTTTCTTTTGTGTCTTCACTGTTATTCCTTTTTTTTTATTTCATCTATAGACCGCCATTTATCAAGATTTCTTTATATGTACCTCTCTGTGGTTGACGGTGTTGGTAACACGTTAAAGTTGTATTTTTAAATGTATATTAGTTATAAGTACTATGTGTGTTCACTTTTTGTTGATCCGAATAAATAAATAATAAAAATAAAACACAAAAACACTAGATTACATCACAATAAAATAATTATTTACATAAATCACAAATGTTTTCAAATAACCGAAACTTTACATTTTCCATGGAATCGGTCAACAATTCACAACCTCCCTGTCCTTCCCCTATTTGTTCTTAGACAAAGAAACAACAATGAACCAGTGATTACTTGAACGAACAAATTATCGGGAGGCGTGATTGTAAGCCGTAGGAGGGGTGAGCAGCGCCGGCGAGCCCCCGCGCGGGGCGTGGGCGGTGAACGACCTGCGATCTCCATTTTTACCGTCTCGTGACCGAACTGGGCAATTATTTTCATGCCAACGTAAGGGTGGTATCGCTCGTGGGACCGTATGGAATTTTTCGGGTGTTACCTGTTGTCTTAACTTTTGCGTACGAGTTAAATATTACGATGGTAACATCAAAGCTTGTTTAGAATGGCATATACGTTGAGGAAATGAAATCGTGAAATTGCACATGTAATGAGCTAAGAACAACTAACTAACTAACTAACACTAACTGAGCGTCTTCATGCACAAATCGATAACTCTTAGGTGCATTATGATCTGCTTCTTTTTTTAATTTAGGATTCATCGACGAAATAAACCAACGCCTCAGCGACTATGTGCATTAATCGAATATCCAATTAAGACATTTTATTTATTAAAAATACTACTGAGATATTATTTACAAACTTAAATGGTGGTAAATGTGATCTACTATGCTTATTTTCGGACTTGGACATTATTTCGTCTTGATATTGGATGCATAATGTTCAATAGCGAATCATGAAGAAGGCGTTCGAATGTTACCAAAGTACACTGAAAACCCAAAAGCACGCACCTCCGATCTACAGTGCCTTGGCGCGTTACAACTAATATCAAAACCACTTTTCGAATCTCATTAAATACACAATACATACATTGCAAGGTAAAATAATTGAATTGTGATTATCGTTTCCTTCCCTTCATTATGTTGAGTAAAAGTTTAATTACAATTAATCAGTTAATCCACCTACCCACAAGTACAATTCTGTAAACGTTTCCTCACTTAGGGCTTTATTAAGCGACCCATTATAGTTATGATCGGCCTTGGCGGTTCAACGACCCGATAGCGTCGATGGTTATTTGAACTCTAAATATATTAAGGCAATGCCACTTGAACAGAGATTTTTATTTATCTACGCTTGATTTTCACGTTGAATCTGATACCATTACACAAATAAAGACTATATCGTTCGTAAGCTAATGAAAACATATATTTGTTTCAATATTTTCCTTTGTGAAAACCTTTTTAGTCGAACAAAATGCGTGCGTTAAGATTAAATATACGATATGATAAATTATATATGCTTGTAGTGGAATAAGTTTTCACTGACTTCTTTTACTTTTAGTTTCTTTATGTAGACAATAATATGAACGAATATAAATATAACATGGAATCAAAGAATAAATAGCGGGCAAAATGTTGCTATGCGACAACTGAAAAGGTGCAATAACGGCAGCAGAGGTATGTCAATAGATTGATATTGTAATGTTAAAGATTTCCGCTTTTTTTTTTTTATTAAAGAAAATATTGAAATATATTTTCGATAGCTAGTCACATACAAAAATATGTATAAGAGGAATCTTCGCATCGACACCAATAGATTTTGATTTCACTATCTTATTTACATCAATTTTTTAGTTATACATCATTAATTGCTTCGAGTTGCCCTAATACAAGGGTACATACTCCGTGAAAACTATTTCATATTGAGGGTCTTGCACCTTATGGTCACCGCGCCGGCCCAGCGCATCGGCAAGGGTTAGCAACCGCTATCATCAAGGCTGTGTGGTGATTGATAGTCTAAACCACATGGTTCAATGTTAACTCCAAAGATACGAGTTGTTTCATTTAACATGAACTTACAAATTTATTAGTCATTTTCGCCTGTGGTCAGAGATTGAATTTGTTCTCTTCTACAATAAATAGTACTTACTCATTGACGAATAAATTGCAATCACACATCATATACATAATACGATAAAAATACTATAATTACATACAGAAATAGGATTCATATAATAAATTATTAATTTTCCATTATTTATGGTAATATATGTTTCATTACCGATAATAATAGTAATGATCTCATGGTATTTGTCAAATGTATATTAATACGTTATTTTTATTATTTTTTTTTTTTGAAACAGCGTTAATAATATCTAAGTCACACAAGAACTGCAGCGTAATGGCGGTCGATAGGCACACTATGGCGGTATGAACGTATGCGTATCGGCATATTTGTACTATGCTAGCCAGCTAACTTATTTTGAAAGCACCAGGTACCTAACTATTATTTCATGATACCATATAAACATACACAAAGTCTACTAGTTTGCATTTTGCGAATTACTTCAAAAACATTATGTAATTCTGCACAAGCGTATGTTATTAAGTAGATTACCTGAAAAAAGTGTACAAAACCGATTGTAAAATTAAGTGCTAATAAGTTAGAATTAATTTAAACCTATTTAAAAAAAAAAAAACTTAAAACACAGTACCTTTAGTTTTTTCACGAAATGAAATTAGCATGTAGAACGGTCGTATAACGACAATGTTACCTACACTTCTTACGTCATTCTGGTTGAGTTCATCGAAATTAAAAACTGATAGATTAATTTCAGACGATGAGGATAAATCCATTACCTAGAATAAATAATTTAATGCAACGAATAAATAAAGGCATACAATAAAAAAAAAGTACACCAATACAAAATATATTTCGTTCTATCGGCAATACCTAACACGCGTCAACCACAAGCGAAACGTTCGCCATTAAATTTCAATTATACCGCAGCGATATGTCACAGTGTCGGAACTGCGAAAGCCAGCCAGACAGGCCCGCGGCTCGGGCTGGGTGAATGATGGCCGAGACCTCGAGCCGGTCATTAGAACGGTTCAGATAATCAAATTATACTGAAAGCGTGGCGGTTCACGGCCCAGGCTCGCGGAGGTGGCGCGCCCGCGCCGCTTTATCGCATATCGATCGGCCGCCGTGCGCTATATCCGTCTGGATGCGATGCGTGAGCTAGCGGCGTCACCTAAGTTTTCATCGTGAAACTGTTTGAGAAAGTAGAGTTGAATTCGAGTCGGTAAATTTCTTTAGGGACTCCCGACAGTATAAGTTGACTTTTTTATGTCTGGTCCACTACATGAGTTGTGTTAAGTAACGGTTAAAATTAAAAACCTTTCAGATAATTGGATATTACGGTTTTCATGATTTGAAATTCATCTACAAAATTAGACGTCTCGTTGCTGTAGACTTTTTATTTTACGAATAATAATAAAAAATAATAATTCATTTATTAGAGATAAAACACTATATTCCCGTAAACAAATACTCTCGTATTTCCACGGTACCGTTATTCTCTTCGACGAAAGTATGTAACAATTGGCATCAAAGTATTATTTGGTACACATACAGTCCGAAAAATATTCATATGTATATATGCCATGCACTAACAAGATTATTCCTTCTCATGTATTTATGATCCAAAATTATCTACTTTTCCTATTGGAATTTATATTCATCATTTAAAAATACTTTGTACGTACACATTCATCACTGCCCTTGAACGCCCTTTGTAGGAATAACTTATATACAATATACCATATCACATATTCACATTAAATTTTTCAGGCTATAATCACTTGTGTTATTAATTTGTATTATATCAAGAAATCATTACACTTTTATCCGTATATCAGAAGTTTTATTTATGTAGTTAAAATTAAATTAACTAATATTACGTAATTTTTAAAATTATTTTTGATATTACTGCATTTTATTTGAATGAAATTGCCGAAATTATAATATACTTCAATACTGGGCGAAAAATTATTTTATCCAATTTTTTTCACGAAATTAACACTCCTTACAGAGACCGAAACACCCGATTTCACGCCAAAATACTTGCTACACTATTTCATCCGTACAATAACCGCTTTTTCAGCGACATGAATCGGTCCACATCAGAAAAATGATTCTGAACAATACGAAATTGCATTCGAAATGACGGCGAGCGTGAAACTTTACAGCGAGCCAATGACACGACCTCGGATCGAACTGGGAACACGCCTCGACACTACAATATCGCTCGCCACACCTGGCTGGATATTCGTTTTGTGATGTCGATTTTTTTTTTGCATAGAATCGGCTTCTGATACAGTTTTTCTCGCCGACCTTCGTGTTATAATACAGACGTATTCATAACGATATTCAACGCTACCTCAATGTGATATACAGATTTTTTTTAGCGTCGCCCGTTTCTCGAAGTTTAAATAGAGTAATCAATATAAACGTGTTTCCACGACTCAAATGAAGGAGGTCCCATTGCGTGTCGGCGACTCCGCACGTCGTTCAATATTCTAGTGAATATGAATTTTTTCTAACATTCAAGTTTCGTTACGTTGTTTGTGTTTATTGTTAAACAAAGCAACAATTGACGTTTTCATTATGCGACGAAATTAGGAAAAATTTAAACAATCACTATACAATGATATCTGCTACAAGTTATTCGACGTCACTAAATGCAAGGATATTGTGAAGAATGAAATAAATAAATATCATTAGTCGATTTTATTTTATTGCTGTATCATACGAGTATATCTTTAAAAAATAAATCCTTTTCTTGATATAAGAATAACGAAGAAAGAAAAGAAGAACTCACGTTTGAAAGCAAAAATAATGTACTAAAAAAAAAGAATCCAGTTATCGTAGGTGTTTTATGACCCGCAGCCATGTCACAAATTTAGATTTAGCGACGATGGCGAAACACAACATTACTTCACGCAGCATTCCAACAGTTTGGGAACCTGGGAAAGAATTGATTTTGTCTCATGGAAAACCATTCTTTATGGTTTAGACAATAAAAAAACTATTTCATCTCGATGAGAACACAATTTAAAGGTATTTGCGACTCCTTTTTAAACCGTTCGTATTGGTGTTTTTAAGCGCTGGCTTGATTTAGAAAGAAACAATTTTGCATTCGATTGCCGCAAAGAGGTACTTTAGCCAAATATAAAATTGCAATAACAATAATTATTTCATCTAAAATAAAGATGATTTTTTTTTAATGTCTAGACTTATCTCGATTTCTTTCATTTTATTGTATTTATTATAGTATTTAGGTCACACACCAATCTGATTCACAAGTTGCTAAAAATCAACGGATAATATATTTTTAAAATCACAATTGAGTATTGGTGGCTATTTAAATTTTTTGCACTAACGACTCTTAGAAATATTTTAAAGAAATTCAGCTACACAGATTCAATTATACGTCAAGAAGAAACTTTTCGATCAAGATAAAAATAAACATACTTGTTTTTTTTTTATATATATTCTTACTCGACTAAATCATTTAGCGATCATCGTAAACGCTAAATCGAAAACGGTTACTATTTTAAATATCGATTTCTAACTAAATTATAACAGACCACTAAAACTTAGTTCATCTACTAACGATATAATAAAAACGGACGTCCCGATTGCGTCGAGTCGATAAATCACTCTGCCGCGAGCGGGACTTCTCCGCCGCCCGGCGACACTAAAATTATAACGTCGTCGAAGGAAATTTCCCAAATCGCTTTCAGGTAGATCTCACCGCAGGGAGGTATCGATGTTGTGAATTCACATTGATTGTGCAGGGCTCAAAAGATATATATTAAAATTGATTATACACGCTTCTATAGTACTCACCGTCTTTATCCTAAATACTAAATATCCATAAATTATTATCCTAAATATAAACCACTATAAACCACTGCTAATGTTAGTAGTGCAACTATATAAAAATTATTATTATACGTTATTCATGAGTTATATTACAAAATTAGAACTATTGTGTCTTTTTTAAATCGTTTTGATTTTAATTGTTTTCCTAAATTCTATTGTGAATTCAGCGTATTGCATAAATATAATTTGCTTATTCTTAATGTAAATTTTTATTCAAGCAACAAGTACCAAAATTATGACATGTGATACATTTCATTTTATTCCATATTTTTGGCCTGTGAATTATACGAAATGGGATATTTGGTCCCTCTGGCAATTTAACTATTGGTTCTGTAAAATAAAAAAAGTATTCTATTTATTTATATATATACTTTAAATGAACTCAGGTGCCTCGTACTATTTCATTTAAGAACATATGACATATAAAGATAATTAAACATTAGACAAAGTTACAATTGCAATGGGAACCGAAGCCAGCACTAACAGGGTAAACAAACGATGGAACACCACCACGCGCCACCCAAAAGCCATCTTCGTTCATTAAATTCAATCATTCGTATCTCTGGGGAGCGGGGCTGGACGGAAGCGGGGCACGTGTCCCGCCGGCCGCCCGCCTAAATGCGGCTCGTCCCGCGCACTGTTTAGAATGGAGCCCATTAAACTGTCGGCTGCATACTGTGCGTTGCACCGAGATGCGTTGTCTTCATTTTCTTGTGAAACGAGTTCATACGAAAAATATGTTTACCATCTTGTGTTGTGCATACAAAAAGGGCGGGGTACAAGGGTATGTTTGAAAATTAATATCAAAATAAAGCTGCTTTAACACGGAACAAGTTTTACTACGACAGTAGATACGAAAAACCAAACAGAACTAGATAGAAAAAAAAATATCTGTCGTGTGTACCTAACGTCTGAGAAACGGCAAAGTAATGTCAATGACATGGAGATTTGATCTCTGAGGAGCGTGCGACGAGTGCCCTTAAAAGATAGGAATAAAAATAGTGACGGCGGACAGCGGTGTGAAAGAAGGAAGGAGGAGCCTGGCCGTTTGAAAAGAAGGAGTGAAAGAAGAATGACGAAAAAGATCTATAGAGTGAATGTGTGTGAGGAAATGGTCGCCGGAGAGTGCGTCTTCTAAAAACTCATATGCAGACCATATTAGTGTCTTATTAAACAAGGGTAAAATTCTAAACATTCGAAACGAACAATTTTGCAGGAAATGATTGATGGATGTCAGAGAAGCAAGAGAGGTAGGTATGTAAAGGTCTACAGTAGTTAAAGAAGAAAAACAGTTTGAATTCAACTTTTTAATTGTCTTTAGTAGTACTTCATTAATGACTAATGAGTAGGTATCAATCACTTCGATCGTTGAACGCCATTGCATTTTTTATGCCCTTTCAATTCCTAAAATTATCTCGCGAAGAACGATCACGAGATCGGAGCCGAGACTGACACTGAAATCGAGATTTGATCGTGAGTGGTAGACATACACAAACGCTATGGTAATTATTGCATTTACTTGAGTGTACAAGACAATCACAAGCTTAATATGGGGTAAAATTAGTATTCCACGTAAATGAAACTGGGGGGCGCATAGATGATAAATGATCGGGAATCCGAGAAAGAATCGAAAATTGTAATTAAGCGCGGCATCGAGATCGGAATTGGAAGTGAGACTTTAGCAAATAACCTTGAACCGATTGGGATTGTGCGAACGAGGTTAAAGTCGGGACAGATTGTGTAATCGGAATATAAACGTAGAACAGGACCGAAATTAGGGACATTATTGCCGGAAGACTGATTGTTTGACATGAAAGATGAAGGGAAGGAATTCATTGTATGTCTAGATTAGATCAAATAATATGAAAGCTTCAGGCGGAAAAGTTGACTGCAAATTAATGGCAAATTTGTTATAAATCATCCGAATTAAGTATTTATTTTAAAGTAATTTCTTTGTATACAAATATATTTTGTAATGTATTAATATAAAAATATGTACATACAGTACTACCGATTTGCTCGACATTAGCGGGTCAAACGCGGTCCGAGGACAATCAAAGGCTGTGTTCCTTGTAAATTTTGCAACCAACACTCCGCATGGTAGATATGTTCCGAAGATAAGAACTATCTGCAATACCTAACCTAGCCCGTGAGCGACGTTATCTCCGACCATGCGTGACATTTAGCACGTATAGCCGGCGCCGCGCGGGCCGTGCGTGTGACGCACGCCAGCATCGTGGCACAAGTACCTTGGCATGCGGTGCACTCGCTCCCACACGGAAGCGTGGGAGCGATCCTGCGCGAGCTTTCGTACGTAGAACTGGGTTAAACGGATAGAGAGACGTAGTTAGGAACTTTTTTTTTATGGAATAACATAACTGTTAAAAATTATATGGCATGATAAAAAAAAAATGAAATTATATGAAATTTACGTTGCCTAAGTTACATAAATGATATGCATTTCTTTTTTTGGTTAGACATACTTCTTTAGGCGCGCCATTAAAATGATAGAGAGTGAATTGAATTTTTCTATGCACGCGCACTATACCAAAAAGTCATACACTAAACTTGTGGGTTGCGAAACTCATTAAGCTCGAGATAGTGCGTCACATTTAATAACTGCATCGAATTGTATTCATATTATTTGTGTGCATGTTTCTAAATGCGCAACACTTCGTTTTATTTAAAATCATAAAAGCGGTTCGTCATCGACACAGTAGCCTCACGAAATACCTTTTTTTTTTAATTTAATTTGAATGCTTGTTCTCTTCTCAAAACTACACAAAGTGTTAAAACAAACATATTTAATAGAAAGATATTTAAAAATTATACTTTTCTCCTTTTAGGAATTAAAGTGAAAATCTATAATCGTCGAAATGAAATATACACATATGCTTACAAATATAATACTTTCCTGAAAAAATCGTACATTAGATGCGAATACAGCACGATCCACGTCAAATTACGAAATCCAAACTCTGTAAATGTGGGTCACTCATTATTCATACAGAGCCCAATGTTGCCTCACCTGAAACAAAGAGAAAGCCATCATGTTATCGTGACACGAAATTGAGATAAGAATACGTGGCGCGTTCGATAAGCTTTGTATCGATTTTCAGCTCGATAAAAACCAGCGGAATATTTGAAAAAACATTACATCATTCAGCGACACACACACGAACACGAGTAATCAATCACATGTCGGGAAAAGGAGTAGTATCGATTATTAAAAAAAAAGGAAACCCGAATGCGTACAAAAGCGAAGTGAAACAGAGAATTCGCATAAGAAAATCCTTTGTCTCTTTGCTTGAAGGTATCTCACGTGTATTCTTAAGTCCATATTATCAAACGATAACAGATAAGAGGGAGACATCAGATATGCTTAACTCTGATAATATTTTATATAATTTAATACGGATAAACTACTTCAACGATTGCGATTATTAGTTAATTTAAAAAACAAACTATTTCAATTAAAATATTTTTAAAATTTAATTTCGTAAAATATTATAATCTCAATATATAAATTTCAAAACGAGAAAAACAAATATATATGTTTTATTCTATTTAAGATATGGAATAGTCGTATATGCATACGATTGTCTTCATTCTTTTTTAAACTGTATCCATCGGTCATTATTTCTGAAAATGATTTTAAAGTCTCTGAAATTTTAAAATAACGTCACATTTTCACTTTAATATTTTTAATGTAAGTCGTGATGCTGTTAACTATCCACTCGTTTTCAAGCCATTGTAATGTAATAATAATATAAATTCACGCCTATTTACCAGAAGGGTAGGCAGAGACAATAGATTTCCATTTGATACGATCTTTGTATATCTCTCTAACTTCACTGACATACATCAATATTTTTATGCTAGCTCATCGGTTTCGGGTGCTTAAAATTTGGTCCATTTTTAATATACCGCCAATATGGTTTGCATTGTTAGAATAGCCATTATCATTCTCACTATGCCAAATTGATTTTATTATAACATCGTACTGTCTTCTAAGAAAAATATCGTAAGTGATAATTACACAACTAGAAGGTCTCATATATAAACTATAAAAGTATTACGTTTTACATTTTATGCTTTATAAAGACAAAAAAATGTTACCATAATAAGTTCACACAATTCCTTTCGATTGTTAAAGGTAAACTAATACCGACTAAAACTATCAAATCTGTCACACAGTCGTTCAAATTTGTACTTTTTATATCATAAAACCTGACATTTAGAAGCAATAATGAATTTAAGAGAATTAACAGGATATGTATTTGCGCAGCATACTATCCAATAGACTAATTTAACGAAAAACAATGTTAGACAATAGAAGCAATAATGGAAAATTGAGTACATTACATTACAATATTTTTACATTTCTCATCATTTAAAAATTAAGTTTATCGAAATAATATTAACCTGTAGCATATGAGCCCTAAAACTTTTTAGGCAAAATAATGATTAGATAAAATTTCCTTTATTAATTTCACTTTGAATTATAAACTTTGCTACATTCCTACTAGAAATTTTAAGACATTTAGTATGACACCATTATTAAAATAATGATTTAAGTTACCGACAAGCATTGTAAGTATTAATCTTATTTTAATATTACTTCTTATATTTAACTTATAGATTAAGGGAGATATAAAAGATGTGCTGAAATAATGTTAAAATTATAATGATTGTCACACGCAACTCATAAATAATTCACATATACTAAACTTCAATCATAACTAACTTATTTACAGCATTAACACTTTTACGCTACATAATGAAGTTGTACATAAACAATGGCCGTCTGTTACTTTACAAGGAGATTATACTTATCGCTAAACCATTAATTACACAGGCTGTGACACACTACAGTCCGCGAAAGCCTTTTAATTAAATGCGGTATATTATTCCATCGATGATAAATTAGTTCAGATTTCTAGTGTTCGTTGTCGCGCACCACCGTTTTATAGCATTTTAGTTATCTTCGTGACTGAAGGCAATTATTGAATGTGATAAAATTTACACTAATATTGAGGCATTTTGAATAATATTTTTAGTAAAAAAAAGACACGAAAAGAAACATGGATGGGAAATCAGTCGATACAACGGGACATATACAATCGAAAGAGCATATTATAAAAAATTACTATGTTGGAGACAGATTTTTGACGTGACAACGTCTAATAACTCGATATTACGGGCTGCATGCACGAAAAAGTTGACGTCATTGTCCCGTTACGCTCGATGTCCCGTTCCACAAGCGAGGCTCGAGTGGTCGGCTCAGTTCGTTTCGTGCTGCATCTATCTCCCCTCTACTCGATCAGCCTAGTACAAAAGATACACGTGAACTGTTTTCGTCAAATGTTTATAAAGTGAAGTGAAATGTTATTGTGATTTTCATGTGTGTTTAATATTGCGACAATAATGGTAAGTAATTCTTGCATTTAAAAATCTCATTGTTCAAGCTTATGTGTTTAATCTTTTCATTAATATTTCTTTTATTTTTACTATTTATTATTTAAAAAGTGGCCTCAGTCGGCGAGAGCAGTAATGATAGGTTATGTTACAATTGACTGAAAAATAATGAAGATTCATATAATTGATAGCATAAACAATTAACTTTTCTCCTTGTGTCGGTCTGCATATTATATTACTGTAATGTTTGACGTCGTCACGTCAAACTACCGTCCGTAAACCGACTTTACAGACAACGATTTTTTTTACAACGTTTCAAAAAAGGATATTATTATTATTTATTCATAAACTCCTGACTATTTTCCAGAAGAGTTGAACAAGACCCCAAATATCCGCATAGAATCTTTACATGCCTCTTTTGCTTTATTCGTTTTCTATTCTCAAGAATATAAACATTCTGCGACGATAAAGGAATTTTGCTCTTCAAAGAATTCAGGGTTTTTTATGAACTATGTACTGTAAATAGTACTGTCGATAAAAACGAATGAATATTTAACTGAAATTGATAGTGATAAAGCAATTAACAAAAACTACTTAACATTACAATGTTTAAAATTAACACATTTCGAATTTGAATATATCTTAGATTTTACAACTTATACATTTTTCCGCCCCCTAACAATACTTAATAATTTCATGAATTTTCCCAAATTTCTAGAACTTTTACAAATTTTCAAATAGCGGCCACCATATGCATACGCTTTGAAATATAAAACTGAGATGCATGTTTTTAGACAATGCAATGTCTAACATAAGACGAAAGGCATTTAAATAGTTAAAATGCATTAGCAGTAACAAACGCCCGTGATCAATAGTTTACGATACGGCGACGTGTATAATGATCGAGCAAACGCACGCAGCGCGGCGCGGGCGCAACAATTATGCGCATTAAGTTCTGCATCGAACTTTCCAATCTGTATTTGAATGCGCTCTTAGGTTATAATACTTATAACTCTGTAACATTAATCTTTGTATGCAATCGATAGGGAGTGAATTTTCATAGTCTATTTATTACATAATAGTACATTCTACATCTTAAACGACAGCGCCACAATTTTCGCTGTTTTGGTGCATTGGCAATACATTGAAGTAGAATTATTTAAAAAATTCGTTTTAAAAAAAACATATTAATATTATTCATATACCAAAACACGGATTTTGCCAAACATTCCGTAAACCATTCAATGAATGACGAAAAATGCTTTTACACCAAAATCGACTTGTACCTCTGTAACTACTGACAGAAGTGGAGGTAAGCTGCGCGTGCATCATTCAGATATGCGGACTATTTTAACAAAACCCGATGAGATCGAGGGTGACATGCAGACGGACGCATATTATCGAAGCTTTTCTTTCTTTTGGCATAAACCATAATTTCAGTTACAATTTACTAAAAAAAATATTGTCCACATTTGAATTGTATAAAGCAGTCTATAGCAAACGGATCTATACACGGCAACTACAGAAACAGTCTAGAGAACGGGACCATAGCAAAAGCGTTTATTACAACAATAAATTCATTGGTTTCACCTGAAATTACGCTAAAGGCTGCTATCTATTGCGACATCGTAAGTAACAAACGCCTAACCGACCAAGACTTGAAAGTCCCGCGTTAAACGTTTGCGAAATTAATATTTATCGACAAAAACGGCAAAGGTACTATTACAATAGCTGCATGATTTAAAGTTATAAATAATTTCGGGCCATTATTAACCACAGACCAATAATTTTTAATTAATAAGAGAAACATGGACAGTTGGGTGGTGCTTATTTATAAAATACTAATTTTACTAAAGTAAATTTTGTTAAATTTATGAATATTGAATAATACAGGCGTTCCGTACCATAGATTGTAGTGAACCACAGACTGAAATGATTTACTGAGCTTCGTAGGTAACACTGTTAAGCTTCGATTGATTTTTTTCACGCGAGACGGCTATTAATTCACACTCAATCATAATTGCATGTTTTGCATTGTTTGTCATTTTCTTTTTGAGTATTTTGACATATGTCAATTTATGGTAATCAATTAATTATAAATTCGTTAAAAATGAAATGCGTAATTTTTATCAATTAATCACGTTGAGCATTAGTATAACAAGCGAATAGCTATTTTATTTCACGTTTACTGAAAGGCCAATTTTTTTATTCTTTTATTTGTAATTACATAGTTGTATTTGATTCATTTGAAAAACAAATTAATCGATATTAACAATTAGCTTATATGTAATAGAATACACTATCTGTTTTAATTTGTTTCAACAATAGAACATTGATATATCTTATACAAAGGGAGGAAAACAAAAAAAAAATAACCAACTTATTTTTCATCCTTTTTGATCGATCGGATAATGTGAAACATTTAAATATTTAAAATATATATATGAATAGATTTGTATACCACTAATAATATTAGTTACAAACCGCTAACAAATTAATATGCAATTTGTAAACATCAGACTAGTCGAAACAGATTCCAACGTTTACAGTTATAAAAATATTAATTGAAAAACCACACTTCATAAAACAAAAATTAATTGGCACGCGCCTCATTAAAACGGCCGTAAATCCGAACGTATGCCCAAAATAACGGGACCGTATTAAGTTTTTAGAAATAAAACTCGGCATGTTTTGAACTATCAATCATCGAGTTGATGAACTTCATAAATCGCGGATTTCGTGCCCTACTAATAAGACCGTCTATAGCAGGCTGATTTATTTGATTTCATTCTATATACGGAGATTGGTTTGTTCTCTTTGTCTCGATTTAATACAAGAGTTAACTAGTGGATAGTAACAAATCGAATTTAGTAATTTTGTAGGCAAAGATTTTTTTTACCAATAAACAGGAAACCGTTCATTAAGAAAAAAGTTATACATTTAAACATAAACCACCGGAATATGGGAATATTTCGTGTTTTTCGTAATCAGCGCTGTAGTTTGAAGGTATAGTTTTTGTAACTACATAGAAATAGTGACAAAGCATGGAGTCACCCTCATAGAAATAGAATATAAACACCTATTTATTGACGCCGGTCCGGGTCACCTTCGGATTGGGATCAATTACAATGAAAACCACATTCGATTTTTTTTTAAGTTTTAATACATCTACAAAACTACTTCGTTCGCACCACAAGCTGATTGCTCAGTTAGTTTATGCTCTCGAAAAAAATCATAAAAACGCCGAGGTGACCACGTAAAATACTGTATTGTAAGCATAAAACTAGTGATATTAGTAATTTGAACTGCATATTGATAGATCGTTCGATCTATAGATAAAGATAAAACCGTTAGAGCAATTTTAACACACATTTCATTTTATCTAAACTTAAAAATAATAATTGGAAAATAGTCATATTTTTAAAATATGAAGTCCGGTGCAATACATTTTTAAAATGTTAGCGACAAGCTCATTACTGGTAGGTCAAGTCCGCCGTCTGTGAAGCTCCTTAGCGTCGACGACCTTAATTATCTCCTACTTGATTTAGCATCACGCAGCGGATACGGCGCCCAAGGTTGTGAGCCTCCGTTAAGTGTAAAACTAAACATTAGTCTTCGGCAAGTTCCCGTTCCGACGTTTCTCGCGATCGCGTTTACACGGTAATTCGTATCCTCGATAATGCTGTCTTTAAACAATGCGAGTTTTAAATATTTATTATGGTATTTTCCTTTTATCGTTGGACAATATTTAACTATTAGACAGTAGAAGTTCATGACTGAAAGACATATTCTAAAATAATACAATAGATATTGTAATCACCATGATGCCTTTGGGCGGCCGAATATATTAGCGATTCCATTGATCTTCCACAATTTTAATTTATAGATCTAAGTGTAGTTTAAGCACTATTGAATAATTCACTCAACAAGTATCAATTTAGCTATACGAAATACATCACCGAAAATTTTGTGATGAAGATGGCAAATATGATATCTATACCACGAAAACCGATAATTTAGTATGAAAAAAATTATTGGGCAAAATAAATTATAATTACCACTGTCCATACTTATAGACAGACGTTCAGAAGAATTAGCCTTTTTTTTTTAAATATGGTTCTTCGATACTATTTAATTCCTACTCCTTCTTGTGAATAGGGAAGACACAGTACAAAAAACGTGATTCTACTAATGTTTATTGTCGCAGAACATCACGCAGCGTTAGTTTGCGATGTGTGCTCATTATTAGCATTACTTTATAAATGTCGCTTGTGGCCGGGGACACGACTCCAATGTTGGTGACTTCGTGCGGCGTGTTGACATTTTAGTTTGAAGTGTGTAGTAAATATTTGAAGCTGGACTGTCATTGTCGAGTACGAAAAAAAAAATACCTAGTTAACTCACTACAAGACGTTTTATCTTTTCCAAAAACTTGTTGTTTGTCTTAATGATACTCAATACAGATAATAATTTGCGGTAAAATTCAATGCGACAATTCTCAAACGCTGAAAGCCAATGTGCATAGTGAATGAATATTCAAATTTTATCAGAAACAATAGTTCAAATCTGCCAATTATTCCGACACAGCAATAATAATACTATGGAAAAACAAAAATAAAAAAAGGGATAGCAAATTAAACGACTCTTTTTTGTGCGACGGCAAATTGTACCAGAAATCTATTAGTTAGGCCTACGCATTCTTATCAAATTCTTCGATCGACAAATGGGATTTTCACATACAGAGATTAAAGTATATACACATATATATATTTTTGTAACAAGAATGTAACAATAATATGTTAATTGCAATCAAGATATATTTTAACTTTCACTGCGTATTTATGAGAAATGTGTATCTCGATAAAGAATTTTCTTTATCCGCACAATACTTAAAGAATACAGATAAATTGTTTCGACGTTTGTGTGAGATAATGATACCGATGTCATCCAATTTTTCCTCAGATGTGAATATTTTGGTCTGGTATATTCAATCACACTAATTTAACCTACAAAATAAAACAATGACATACAACAAAATCAACTAAACCACACTCTTGAATCGCGTGCGAATAAGCGACATATCAACACAATCAAGTATACAAGCGAAATTGTCGATTTTGTTTGTGACAGACGGACGGACTTAACCACAAAAACTGACCTAATCTAAATAGCAAGCCACTGCGACAACGCGTAACGGTAAATTTTAGATTACATTTCGGCTGGCTCCACTTTCGTAGTACGCTATTATTGTTACGCTGTTTGCAGCTTATGCGCGAGACACGCTCGACGGGGACTCGGAACGGAAGTAGCTAATAACTATTAAACTGGTACTGTTACAAGTAAGAGCTGCAGCCAACAGGTTACAAAGGGACCGCGACAGACAATCGGTTGGAGCTATGCAACGGGGATACGCAACGAGACCGCACTGTTTGAAGAATACTCGTCCAAGCAAAGCGATCCCTCAACCTGTCCGGGAAACTATTTTCGTTTAGTGACGGAAGTTAAGCAAAAACGATGCCCGGAAAAACGACTGCACGAAGTTAGCCATTAATCGTTAACGCTGAAGTTATTCCAGTACGTTGTTCAATTATCTTTACTGTGGACGGTAGGAAAGACTTGACGTTTACACGCTGTGGCAAGTTGAATTTAATTTTAAATTTTCTTTCTCGCTTTCTCTCTTGTTCTTCTCTTTCTACCTTTGTCCCCTCGGAAAAAACTCGGCATTTACTGAACAGATATTAGAATAATTAAATAGGTCGATTTCTGAGAAAGATTCTACTACTGTACTATGTAGACATTTTTGTGCAAACTAGCTTAGCAACGAGCAACGAGGATTTAGTAGGAAAAATTCCACACAAATCGATCGCGTTAAAAGTGTTCTTAATTTCGTGGCTTTTTCTCTACTATGAATACATACAAGTGCAACGACAAGCTAAAGAACTAAAAGAGGTCGTCAATACAAGTAGCATTAATTTACAATTATGTTACTCAATCAGAGTTTCAATTTACGAACATTCTAGACGCACGTCGAAAGCGGTCGAACAGAAAAAGATAGGCGGGCAAGAAATAAAAGAAAAGCGAGGAAGGAAAGGGAGAACATCCTCAACGATGAGGACAATTTTCTTTTTAAGGGCAAATTTAAAGCTAAATTTCTTCTATTCTCGCACGAGAGTAAGAAAATTGATCCGCGTCTGTAATGAAAAGGTATGATCGTTCAGATAGTTTTAACATTAACGCCACGTAACGCGAAGCAAAACAAATCGCAATTAGGAGAACGGGGGCCGAAGTAGAGCGTGGAGAGGCGGTTACAACAGCGGCGCCGGACGCGGCGCCGAATACGCCGCGCCGCTTTGCAGGTGGACATCCGACGGCGTTCGTCAATTGACCGCGCACGGTCCACGCGATTTTTCAACGTTTTTCTCGTAGTATCTCTGTTGCTTTTCCGGGGTGAATTTAAAAAAAATTGCGCTGTCGCTTCAAAACTCATATTCACGATAAGAATTTCGTAATATAACATCGACGAATTATAGACGAAGACCGTGGCGTTATAAATTTAATTTGAGAATCGGCGAAATTCGATCTAGGCGGTAGATTACTTCCTTGGAATAATTTTTTGTTGGAAAAACACAAACGAAACACATTTTAATTTGTAATTTAAACGATCACTTTTAAACCAGTTACTTACCTAATTGTTCGTATCATCTTGCCAAAGGTGTGTGTGCCAAGAGTTTTCTCAATTCGTGATCCTTTATTCGTCAGGGCGCCAAAGTAATGGAGACATTTGTTTTGGTATAAAAAATACTTATATAATTTTCTGTTTATAATTAGGTGTTATCTTTATTTTTGTATATATATATATATTGTTAATTTAAGAGCACTTTCTGTATTTACTTACTAATTGATTCGTTCGTATTTCACACTTTGGTCCTTTCGGTAGAACAAAACATATCTCTTGTAATATTTTAAACTTATCAAAAGAATTGCTGTTAAGATAAAGAGCAGGCGCATGCATTAATTTTAAGAAAATAATAATAATATAAACCTTTCCTGACTTTCACAAGATATATCGTTAGCATGCGACGTGCAGAAGAGTATAAAAACGATATATAAAAATGAACAAAACCGGGAGGCAGATGCGGGCTTTGAGGGTAAGCCACTATAAAGGCGTAGTTATATCTAAATATACCATAATATGTAGTTATTTAAATTTTGATTCGAAGATTTTATTGAGAAACATGAGTATAAACATTGTTTTCATTATTTTCAACCAAGTTTTAAGATTTAGGGTCGAGTAAATCTTTATAAAACTAAACTATTATTAGTAAATAGATCGATACCAGCATAATCACAAGAAACTTAGTTCATCTACTTGTATTACATGTATAAGTAAGTTACAAAAGAATTAAAATGAAATAATATGGCCCTAATAAAGTTAAGGAGATCGCTAGCATTTTTACTTTCCATTTAGATAAATAGGTGATTTCTTGAAAATAATTCTAATATACTTGAATTTACTAAATAAATACAGCCCATTAATATTAGGTTCACAATAATTGAACGCGAGATATTATTATTAATTTAAATATTGATAATTAGAAGATTAAGAGAGCAACGAGACCGGGTAAATGAAGATATTATGAGTTAAAGTACGTAATTCTAAAAAAAACTTTAACAGCTACTCGTAAGAATTTCTAACCGCTCCACATGTTTTAACGACTTCTGCAGAATACTTAACTAGAAAAATAACTTCCACACCTTTCGCCATTAAGTTTCACAAACGAATAATTTCTATTAAACTCGTATGTAGCAGATCTTAAAAATCGGATAGATCAAATTGATTTAGAAGAAATGAGTGTTCCACATGTTTAAAAATGAGTGAGCCATAAATATGTAGGATGAGTGGCTAGTCTACAATATAAATTGTCGCCTTGTTTCTACATAATTTCTCCATTGCTCGGAACGTGGTTTCATCGATTACCATGAATGTGGCAAAAACGATAAAATACTAATCACGACATCCGAGAGATTAGAAACTAGTTTATTTATAAATGTTTTCGGCGAACACGCGATCCTTCCAGTCCCGAGATTAAGGCAGACGACGCTTAATGTCCCCGAGAACGACGCGGGGAATCGGTTCAGTGAGAGGAAACATCGGATTACGGCATTCCATGGCTATCGTAACGTAGACTTCGACGACGGAGAATAGTAAAAAATAACGTTGAAAACGTTAAGTAACGCGGCAATGCAAGAGGGCAATATTGCACTTATTGTCTGTCGATCGATGTTAAAATTGAAACGATATTGCGTAAAACAGCAAATGGTTTCATCGATGCCAGCATCGGGTAAGTATGAATTCGAACGTAATTCTGTCGTTAGCTTTTCACGGCCAAGTCACTTAACCTATTGTAATGAAAGTTGGCAGTAGGCTAACTTTTTGTTAAAGAATGTAAATGGGATACTTTTCTTCATCTCGGAGACCATTTCGGAGATCATCTTTGACGGTATTGACCGAATGTCCACGATTTTAAATAGGATGATAATGGACTCAATCCTTGAGCAAAAATCATACAGCTCTTAACTAAAAGACAGATCTAGCCTGCGGATCAGGGGAGTCGAGGTTCAGTGAGGACTGGCTCTAATTCGATTAAAATAATGACACAAAGATCCAGCCCCGGGGGTGGTCATGCCTCCCCTTGCCCACGATCCACAAACACAACCTAATTCGTTCTGGACAGGCATAGAGAACTAAAGGTCCAACATTTTGAGTCTGAAATGATATTTATGTCATATTTCTAAAGTGAGTTGACAAAAATCCAGTAGTTAGGTCACGTTGCAAAGTAAAATTGTAAAAAAAAATATTTTAGATACCCTAAAAATATATCACTATATGTTTATATATGTTAGATGGAATATATTGAGAGTGAGTTCGGGATTGGAACCAAGCCTATACAAAGGAAGTGATACTAATATGATCGAAATACGGAAGTAAAACTAGTTGAAAATAAATATGAGAAAGTAAGTGAAAATTTATAAAGTAGTAACAATATTTATGAAAATACAAGTTAATCTCGGTGTTTAAAATTTTGATACCTCAATTGCAAACTTTAATTAAGATTTCATAATAAATTATATGTACATGGAAACCGGTCCTTAAGGGTAATCCAGAAAGCGTAAGCGTAATAAAAATGATATACATATCTAAAAGATGCAAGAGGGCATCCACATCTGCCTCGACAACTAAAGATTTACGGCTGCGATAGTGTGTTGAAACAAAAATAATAAGCCTTAAATGCAATTAAGAAAGTCCAATTGTAAAACGGTAAAATCAGCCCACACCGATGACTCGTTTGGAACTGTTAAACACAATTAATTGTAGGCTACAATACAACTCAAGACGGAGGAATTATGCAGTGAAGCCCTAAAAGATTTACGTTCGAAAGTCAGACGAAGTACAATTTGGCCATAATCTCATTGTATATTCAGAACGATCGTTTAGTTTTCTTAGAAAGCAATGAAAGAAACTTGGAGTCTCGTAAACATTTCAGCGAAAGCATTAGAAAGGGGCGTTTATGATTTAGATAACGACCGGGCACATGAAAGGCTTATTTTTCCCAAACAGTTTTGAATTCTGGAGACAATAAAGATTTAAAAATAGGGGAGGAATAGTATTCAAAACAAAAAATCCGATTATTATAATATCGACGTGAAAACAGTAAAAATACAGTTATAGCAGTTATGCTGATTGGCGAATTGAATGTGTTCGACAAGAACAAAAAGTTTCAATACAAGCCCTGGAACTTGTTGAGCGAAATCGCACGGTCAAGGTGACCCGGACCACCATGAGGCAGACGGTTTAGTAACTTATGAAAATAATGCATTTGCGATGTATATGATTTGTATACTACACTTTGTGTTACAATCATTTGTGAAATGTTAGTCACGATTCAATTATGGAATTAAGTAAGATATTGCAAAAAAGAAATGTCATAAAATACCACACCGAAACACATTTTATTATTTAGATGCACTAGGAAAGAATCATTATCAAATTTGGAACCTCAAACCGCCCGCATTTAATCATTATCTCGTGAGGATCACCGGCATTACACGGCACTCGCAAACTGGTTCTCGAGCACTATTATTATTAAGGAACCATGCCAATATAAGGAGCACAATGCGCGCTGATGCCACACATATAACGGAAGAAAAAAAAACACAAATCAATTTGTTAGAAGAAATGACAAGCACCGATACCACAGCAAAGCTATCCTATCCGAAAGGACACAATCGTGAGAACTGATAAAAAATAAACAAACACGATGTCACGTTCGGACGTTGCGCGTACGTCTCGAATTCAGATCCATGCGAGCACTAGCACATCCATTAAAACAAACGCACTGTCCAATTGTAAAAAAGTCTTAATAATACTAATTATTTTAAAAAATAGGAAGTTTGAGCACAATGATTACGCTGGCGTGCGCCGAGCCAGCCACGCGCGCAGCCGGCGACTTGCAAACTGTTTCGTTTCCAGCCGACACGCGGTCACGAACGCGCGTCGCCCCGTCCCTCCTCTCTCTCGCGCACCTCCTAACAATGTTGCGTCTCAGAGTGAAACGACAATACGCAGCGCCTTCTTTCTTTCTTATCGCAGGATAAACTTTAGCCAGACACGAAGACGCGAATAGTGTCAGTGCATTAGTCAGAATGGAACGGAACGTTAACGATTTTTTTTTTTGCGTATTTTTGCAGGACTTTTTTATGAAACCGTCTTTCGGTTTTGGACGTCTATTTCGGTCGACGGCCGTGGCGACCGCGCGGAACGAAGCGACAGTTTGAACATTAGTCAAAGGGAAGTGCGAACAATTCATGGAACTCCGTCTATTTGGACTTGCAGTTCCAGGATGCATTACGCTGCCGACAATGGTAAAAGTCTATTACATATTTAATTTAGAAGCGATGCGAATAGCAACGGTTAACGTGCATGACCTTCATTAATCCTGATTAATTGGACATAATCATAATACAATCTGGTGATCGTAACATTTTTAGATAGTGACCAATTTAATATTAAACATGTACTATATGCACAAGAATGTTAATCACTTAAATCAGCACATGATATAATATACGACTGTAATAAAGAAAAAAAAACTAAAAAAATGATTTACTGTAAATGTAAATAGGCACAATTTTATCATTTTGAACGGTGATGAAAGAACTCAATAGACTCAAAACAAAACCAAATAAAACGCTAACAATGGCGTCAAGAATGAATTGTGTAACATCCTCGATACAAACGGAACGCACTTCTCTTACATTAACGCTTTCAGTTGCCATCGAATTGAAGTAGAAAAAAATCGATACAAAAGGAAGTGCTGTAATACCAGTTATCGACAAAACCGGCGGATGTACTGAGAAATAAATTAGAAGACAACGTAATGAAGTTAAGGTTACTTTACTTCGGGTAAAATAAAAAAATTACGATTTTTCAAACAGATCAAATAACAGTTCAATTTTCTATACAATAGGTACCTACTACAGTTCGCGTAATTTCAAAACAATATAAAGATGTCTGACTTGACATAAAATTGTCAATATTGGTTAGTGCCTTATACAGATGACGCAACGGTACGTACGGGGCTCAATAACGCTCCGTCATGGTTGCATGGGACTATTAACGAGAAAATGTAGCGATAGACGCAAAACGTAATTGTACATATAAATAAGTACACTTTCGTACTTTCACTCGTGTCCAGAAGAGCGGCCGCGGCGGGCGCGTCACTGGGCGGCCATCGTCCGAATCCTCCCAGCCCCCTGGCTCTGTAAAATCTCCAACAATGGAGCAACTGATTGCGATGCGGCCGAGATAAGGTTATTTAATAACCGATTATCTAATTGTTTTCATCGAGTGGGCGTATATCGATGATTCGCCGCGATAAGAATCTGTCTATCTGTCGATTTACAAAATTTGAGTCTCTAGGATTTCGTTAGGGAGAAAGCGAATTTTTAATTGATAATTTTAGTGTGTACTTCCTTTGAGGGCCAGAGGATGGCGCTGTGAATGGCACTAAATAGATATTAAATAAGGACCCCCGTCGAGAACACTTTGCTGGCGAAGTATCGGTTTTAAAAGATTATATTCCGATGAGAGAATAAAAAAACTAAATCAAAACCTTAACTTTAATAACAACACGCAAGTCAAGTTATATTATTAAAAAATCATTGAAGTAATTTATCTTGGACGTTGCAGATGAAATATAGACGGCAGGATGGATAAAAAAGAAAAATAAACGCAATTCGTAATCGTTAACCGTAAGATTTGATAGATTGTCCATATATTTATCTACCAAATCTTACGATTAACTTTAAAGTTGATTTTTTTTATACACTAGAGCAACTCGTCGTCAAATCGATAAGAAATAAGATACATTCTAAAATAATGATGAGTACTACGTAAAAAAAAAGATACAAATTCAGAGCGATGTACGTGATCTATTTTTAACATCGGAAAAACTAAAAGCAAACACATCAACAAAAAAAAAAGCGTTCGTCAAAAGTTGAGCAAAGGTCTAAGTCAAACTTCGTGTTGTAATTCCAAACAGTCGAGACCAAACGATCCTAATATAGAACACAAATGCACTGTGGAAATATGAACCCGCCATTGAAGAGTGTTTCACACCCACCGTACAAAGCTGTAAAGGATTACACTGCTTACACGTGTCGAAATACAATTCGGGGTTTCTGGAGAAACTCACACTATTAACACCGAAAAAATGAAAATATGACAGAATGAGAAAGGTTTTAGACGCATAAATAAAAATGAATGTCTAATAGTTAGATATCATCATGAGAGATATAAACAAAAGCTTTCAATTTATTATTATCTCGTCACGAAAAAAAATAAACTGTAGAAAAAAACATGTTTTATTTCCATATTTTTAGGCTATAAAATATACGTATAAATGAGTCTTATCATGCATCGGATCAAAATAAGAAATTTCCAAATAACAGGTTAGTTTGGTTTTATATTTCAAATCTCAACGAAAGCCAATTTATTATAAAACATTTTCTCCAGACGTTCATATAGTTTGAATCAAACAACCATTCCATCATAATAGGTTTTCGCTAGATGTTTCCTAGATTCGAAGATGCGTGGGATTCGGAATGACAGTTTACTATTGCACATCGGTTATCCACCACAATAACTATAGAATTATACAGTTAGCAGTTCAACTGTAATCACAGCAATACATTTGTGCTTTATGATAACGAAAAGCAATTTTAGAAAATACATCTTTCAAGCACCGAAGCGCAGGTGAAAAGAGGATAAATTAAATGGGTTTTAAGGTCAGTTATGTTAAAGAGTAATTCACGTTTCACTAAACGTTGGACTGACGCCAAATGTAACGATATTGGTGACGAAACTGCAACGGTAATTTTTAGAAAAGTTTATTTCACGCAACAATGTGGCGGTCGGACGTAACACGGGATCAGCGATTGGTATTTCTTAACGAAGAGATTGTTTAAAAAGTTATTGGGTTATAATTTATCAAATGTTGTTAGTTTTGCGTGAATACCGTTTGAAGACAGCTTCCCGACACTACCCTAACGGAAACAACATTTGTTATTAATGCTCTCAAATCGCAAATTATTTCTGTTTTTTGGTAAGGTTTGTTTAGTATTTCACACAATGTTTACAAAAAAATGTTTTACGTTGGGATGATAACGATGTATTACAAAAAATATTTTATATCACAAAACAATTGATTTCAAGAACAGACAAAAAACTTAAAGAATTTTTTTATTCAATCGTACCGTACATTGAAACCGTCAACTTAACCCAATTTTTTTAAATATTATTTTGTCTTTTTTTATATTATTTTGTCTAACAGCAGTTGCTATCGCTAATTTTTTTTTAACACGTAACATCACAAATTAAAGAAGTTTTTATCAATGTTTCGTATTACTGGAGACTGCATGGGATGATCGATTCCATGGATCGATCGATCGAGGGGTGAACATTCAAACAATTCAGCGACTGGTTGCAAAAATTACACTTATTATACTTGCCAAAAACCATTCACCTAAAAGTGTAGAGGAGTCTTTTACATAAATAATATACAGTTCTTTCAGGAAAGATCTAAATATTTTCGATTGGATAATTATAAGTTTAAAAACAAATTCGTTTACATTTTTGTCGAGGTGGACCGCATTACATCAATAAATTATTCAATTAATGAGGTTATTGTCGTGGCCGTGATTATCAGACGATATTAAGGAACGAAACAACGGATCCGTAAAAATACCGGGTTCTTCGATGTGAGACCACCGTCTAGACGGCGATGCGATGACCGACAACACTGACGCAACTTCAACATCTGCCGCGGCGAGAGCAGCTGCACGTCCCTGCACGCGGTCCCCATCAAACGCGCTTCCTCCTACGCACACCCACACCCCACGCGATGAAACGTGCAATTAGCTAATATTTACTACGCATTGTTAGGAAACTTAGAAATGTACACGACTGTTTTTGCTTGCATAGATCGTTACAATAAGTATTTTAAAGCGTCGTTTGAACGTGGGATAGAAACAATTTTCTTGGTGTGTGGAATAAGTAGACAATTCTACGACGTGTGTAAATTTCGGTTATTGCATTGAAATTCCTGTTCAGCGCAATATATTTTTGTGGACCTGAAAGTAATATTAAGCCATCGGTTTCGGACGTTATCCCTGTATTTATAACGACGGACGTTAGCAGCTACCAATCCACACAAGGTCAAAAAGTAGGGTTTAAGCCCTTCAATCTGAAATAAAAAATTGTGGGAGGTTATTTGTCTGGTAGTGGAGTGAATAAGAAAACTAGCCAAGACCATGTAGGACTGTGTTCATTTTAGAGTTCTGAAAGTATTATTACAAAGAAATGCACTTCAGATGAAAAAAATACGTTGTTACAATTTTTCCATATTTCCCGCACATAATAGTTATAAGCACTTTAGGCGTCTATAACTAGAAAAACAAGTAGGTATGTCGACTATTACTATTAAATTAGCATAAAATAATCTGCAACAGCAAAAGAGCATATCTTCATGGCACTTATGTCCATTTGTTGAGAAGCGAAGTTTTTCAGCAGTAACTCTAAAACAGTATATCCCACCATGTTCATAATAATTTTCGTTAAAGGTATTTATTAAGCGTTACCATCGTTATTTTTTTCGTAACTTTTGAACATTCGGGTTAGAAAATAAAGGGAGGGGGACTTTCGGAACGATTATTTTCGAAATTATTAACATAAACAGAAAAATTGCTTACAAACCTTAGTTTTTTTAACAATACTGTCGAAATATATGCCACACCTTCATTTTTTCTAAAAAAATTTTTAGCTACTGTAACATATATAAAGTGACCCCCCGCCCTCTAGAAATATTTATTTTTGTTATTTAACTACCTAAGTAGTGGCTCATACAAGATATTTACACTATAAATTTCATCAACACATGTCTTGTACTTTTTGAATAAAATGCCTGTGACATGCGGACGGACGGACGGACGGGAAACGGACATAACGAAACTATAATGGTTCCATTTTTGCCATTTTGGCTTGGAACCCTAAAAAGGCCTGACAATTATTGTTACATTTACCATTTATGTTGTAAATGTATAAAAGGAGTAATTGACTAATCAATGTATAGTAGAAACCGCCGAGTCTAGAAATTTGAAATTATCTTAGACTTACTTTTATAAAATAGTCAAGCATTAAGAGGTTTTTTGAAATTTCATCCCTAAAAGGGTGAAAAGGAAATGTAATTTTCTGCAGAAGTTTCAATCTTTCGTTAGTTTTGAATTTAGTCATGTTTGTGGGCTTTGTTTTTAAATAAGAAAACATGTACATGAAGGTTTTTAAAAATTAAATCCTGAAGGGGATAAAATGGTGGTTGACCCTTTATATAGGAATATCACTAGTTTTTAAGTTACGATTATAAAAACATAGTATTTGTGGTCTTTATTACAAATAAAACAAGTCTGCTATATATGTAACAACTGTCACATCGTTTCTCGAAACTTAACAACCCTCAAATGGGTGAAATGAGCTATGAAAGTTTTTATGAAACAAATTTTCGAAGGTTTATTTTTGAAGATATATTATTGTTATGACTAAAGTTCTAAGTATATAAAGAAATTATGCATTTGATATAAGAAACAAAGAACGCGATCGGGATCGGATTAAAGAGCGTAGATTGAAATCGAAAGTGGCAAAGAGTCCGGGACCGGTCCAAATTCTAAAGCAAGACTCGCATTAGACTCAACAGTTGGACGGGAATCTAAATTTTGTGTATGGCCAAGGGTGAAAATTAGAACGAGATCAAGACCGGAAGCAATAGTGCAACTGAAACGAAAATCGCGAGCACAACTGGAATTGGGATCGTGATTGGCAGATTGCTTCATGTAAAAGCGAAGGAATTCATTCTACGCCCACGCGGGCGAAGCGGCTAATACCCATGTAATGTGATATTACACGTTTACAAACAAAAATAAAAAAATGGAGAAATCAATAAAGTATAGTACGTACACCATTTGCAAACGTTACGTCATTAATGAAAAAGCAATTAACGGTTATATGATTTTACGCACACGGCGTCTTGCGTTGCAGACGCTCATTCACGACAGATCGCGAGATCACGTCTTCATTTACTTCCACTTTCGAATATTTTTTTTTTATTATATCACAGTTAATTACTTTTGCCATTAACTGCTGCATTGTTGAAATGTCCATTATGATTATTTTCCGGGTTTTAATGCTTTGTGTGAATTAGCACATATTAATTATCGAATAAAAGATAGAGATCAGATTTCGATCAAATCTAATAGCTTAGAGCTATCTTTGGGCTATGTAATTAAATCTTACGCTTTGATTATATTGTAGATACTTAAACGGATAATATTGTTATACCTTTACAGTAGCATATTGTAATGTATATCAATAGACTATTCTACAAGATTACTTACAATATTGGAGTTTTTATTGATTACTGCTCGAATGTTACCTGTTTATAAAATTTTACTATACTAAGAAGTATTCAGATCATACGCTCTAATGTAGTCGGTTACAGATGTTTGTACTTCTACTATTTGACAATAAATTAAATTAATAGAGATGCAAGTTAGCCCTCAAAGAGTTAATAACAGCATTGCTTAATACGGATTTTTTGTTCTATTCTCGAACGCTTGAATCAATCGATTGCAACAAGATAAAATGTGGTTAAAGTTTACTACAATCAACCAAACGTGATTTTTGTACAGGTTTAACTTATTAGATCAATGGATAGGACACGGTGATTCATTTTAAACTAGAAGTCGTATATAAAAGTAAGTCACCTGCGAGTCCGTTTGTATCGTTTTTCACAGGAGACAGTTAGATCAATAGTCGATGTCACAAGGGGGTCGCGGCTCAACGCTTCGCGTCGCGCCCCCGTTCGTGTCCACTAATACCGGCTATTAAAGATTGTGCATCCGGCAATGAAAAATAACTGCAAACGACGGCGCCGGATTAAGAGTGTATACAGCCGTTTTGTAAATAAAACATACAGCCATATGCAAGCACGCACAATATATATATATATACACTAAGCTTACGGAAGGACATGTACGTATGTGATATATTATTCCGTTTAAATTAAATAGGACAGTTTAATTATTTATATTACATAAATAGCTCAACAAACAAATAATAAATCAAAATAAAAGAAAAACCTATTATTGCATATTTTTATAGTAGTAAAAATGCTAATAACGTCTAATATCTTTCTAACTGTTTAATGAACTCGGTGTTGCGACTATAACACATCTTATTTTCATAGATTTTTTTTTGACATTTATTTAATAGTATATCATTCCAACTGGCGTTCAAATAAATATATACATCAGAATGAAAAATATATTTAAATGAAATGAAATATCACACGAATGATCGACTCAACTACTCAAAAGCAAACATTAAAATCACGTTAACATATTTCTCCACACTTAATTACTCTCAGCCCATAACTCCTTCCCACGAGTCTCGAAAACTCATTCGAACAGCCTCCAGCGGAACAAAGAGAAGGAGACCGTTCATGGGAATTTACACAGAAGATAAAAGTGATTGCGGCGAAACACGCGAAAGCGGCTATAAGCAATTTGAGATTGTCATTAATGTCAAGACACTATGCCAGAGGAATCCGTTTGGACGAGCAATTAATGTTCTACCACAACGCGAAAGATCGATTATGGCGATGATGGAAAATACAATCGATGAATTCACAAACGTCACCTGATTACCTAAATACCTGATTCGTTGGTATTCCAGTCAAGAATAACAGACTTCAGAGCATAAACGAACACTTAAAAATTCTTGCTCCTTTTTATGATCCATAAAATTAGATTACTATTTTTTCTAATTCCCATTAGATTTGGAACTACGCATGCATGAAAATCTATAATCTAGATTCGTGACAATCATTAGATCACCAAATAACAAAAGTTATGAGCAATCCTTATGAACTTGATTACAGTTATATACAAGATTTTTTTTTGTAGAATTATTTCCCGAATCCTATTAATGTGTATGGTTAATACAATAATGGTAACAGTTGTATTAACGTGGATGGTTACAAGAATAACGGTAATGGTAAAACGATAGCGAAATTTAGAACTTTTAATTTTTGTAATTATATAGATAAACGTATGCATTATAATTATCTTTTAAAATATTGTTGAGAGGACATGACGTATAGTCAGTCCTATGAGCAGCCGTTTCGGGTTCGCACTCTCATTAACAATCCAATAGTGTTCAATGTAACAGTCGATGTTCTAGTAACCTTTCGGCAGGTATAATCGAATACAGTAATTTTCGTTAATACATTCTCGGCACAAGGGCCCAATTTGCGCTGCAATCACGTGCTAACTCCATGCTGTCGGCGTTACGTATGCGAACGCTTTGATACATTAGCATTTATTAATTCATCTCTTACAGTGTGTACCCGAAATGCAAACTTGTAATTAAAAGATTTACATATCTCATTATGTTGTTTTCTGGAATAGTTAATACGCATACATAAACTGTGCAACAACGATGATGATTGTTTTTGCATAACTTCACGCTTTCAGAATTCACGTTTCAGATTTTAAGGCAAAATGAACCGTTGAAGCAAAAAAGGTTTTTAAAAAACGACAAAACAAAAGGGTTGAGTGAATCGCGGGCTATTGTGAGCAGCAACGTATGTCAACTTTGCACATTTAAAATTTTGTTTCAGAAAACGCACACTAATTTTCATAATAACGCATAGCACAGAATAGACTCGCAGGCAATTACTTCAAAACAATTTATATATTTACTTTCAACTTATGTAAAATATAATAAAGCAAAACAATTACAAAATGTTGATCGTATCAGTAAAGTAAAGGCAGACAGCACTGTGACAAGACAATGCAAATTTTTTAGTCTCTAATTAGTTCTTTTTTTAGACTCTTTGATCATAATTCTTTTCGACGTTTTGCATTTACGACAACTTCACTCTCATTATTTGAACAAACAATAACATACTCCGATGTACTCATACTTATTTTATATAACGAGAACAAGAGCCATACATACAGCCACATAAATAACAATATTGACGTTCTTTTTCTTTATGGCAGGGAATACTGAATAACCAATTTCACATGGTAATTTTTGTTCCTGCAAATGTTCAAAGTAGATCCTTAGGATTTTTCGTGTACTTAGGCGAAATTGATTAATCACGCCAAATGGGCCAAGTCGTAAACTTTCGAAACGCATCCCGTGTGCCGAAGCTCGTATACACCATTCGACAAAGCCGGGGCTTTCTTGTTCATTTACTGCAAGAAGAAAAGAATACAGTAACACAAAAAAAATTCTTCACCTTTCTTATAGACCGATTACGCTGTCCACCATGATTTCAATCCCAATGCCTTTCCAAGTTCCAGTCCCGGTCCCGCTTACAGTATGATCTGCGTCTCCCTCTCCGGTCCGATCTCGGTCCCTATCTCCATACCCATTCTGGTCTCGACGTAGAACCTGATTTCGAACCAGAGTACGATTTCGATCTCGATCTCACTATCGATTCTGATCCTAGTCCCTCTCTCGATACCCATTCTGGTCTCGACGTAGAACCTGATTTCGAACCCGATTACGATTTCGATCTGTTCCGATTCAAATTCGATCAAATCATTTCAGGGTAACGCACGCTGTAATACCGGATATCCATCTAGTACCGCTATTTTTTTTTATTATGAAACGATTTCACTCTCAATTTTCATACTAATCACAGTCCTGCTCGCCTTCCCAATAATGGACAGCTATCGATCTTGATGCTCGCTTGGATATTGCTTACCAATAAGTAATCGGTACAAAAAAGTAAGACAATTTTTCCATGTTTGTGCGACTGAAGCCGCAAACAAAAGCTAGTGTATATCAACACTTGAGGGTTAAAAATGTGAACCTATTAGTAAAAAACCAGTTACAATCATAAATTGCCATAATTATGGAATTTTTATATGGAAAAATCCCGCGAAACAAATTTTCACTAGTCACTGCAGTGAACACTGGTATTATATATATTTAGTAACATAAAAGCTTAAAGGGAAAGTACAGTAGAAAATTCGCCACGCGTGGCCACAAAATAAGTTCAAATGTCAATCAAGTTACACAACAAGTACAAACCGTATCGCATAACATACAATTAGGTGGCGATTGCAAAAGTCATCAACAGATCAAATACATAAAATAGCATCTCACCCTTATTTCGCAATGGTGTAGGTTACTATAGTATTATTGTATAACGTACACTGGGAGTCATTATTTTATTGATGTTTTTTTTTTCATTATTCACTGTGCAACATAAAAATGAAAATAATTTAGTAATTTATATTGATTTTAAGATAATGACAGTATGTTCATAAGCACACTGAATGGATTTGATCTAATAATTTTGGCGTTAATGACAGATTTATGTTTAAAAGTTTATGCAAAATTTACAGCATAATCAGCATATTCACGATTTTATATATTAGTTAGTATAATAAATGTCTGTTTAGAGGTGCTGAGGTGCTTTCTCTTGTCTAAGCATGAACCAACACCACAGCATACTAAGAGTGAGCTGAATATCATCATCAGATGTTCATTGCCACATCATATAATTTTTGTATATACAAAAACTGGACCAGTGCGAATAGAACTCGCACCTTTAGGATTCCACAAACTTGTTTATTTATTTAACTTATTTATTTACTTAAATATTTCATCCCACAAGAGACTCGATAATATTTGCCTGTTTTTAATATCGATATCGTCCAACGAATGACGAAAAAATACATGGTAATAGTGACTGTGGCAATTTAACATTTCGAGACGATAGTACAGATATACGAGATGTACCGACTAATATTTTATTTCTAACAGACTTTTGAAAAAGAGGAGATTCCATATTCGCCTGTCTGTACTTTTTTTTTATTGTTCAGCGATACTTCGTCAGTTAAGGACCGATTTCGGTTTCTTTTTGTTTTAAAGGGTATTCTCCCGCGGTAGTCCCATAGTCACCAAGTCAGGATTTGATGATGGGATTCCGCGAAAATCAAGAAATTCTAAATATTATAAGTACTTTTAGTGTATTTGAATTTTTTTTAGTTGTTGAAATTTTTGCGTATGGTAGTTATTATATGATGCTGCTGAGGAGAGTAAGGGAATAATACTGCGATTTGTCGTCAGAAACTACTACTCTTCAATAGCTACTAGTAGTCTAGTATACGCCGAATTAAAATTAATTACTTATTCATCTGCCTACATATTTTCATTCAATTTACATAATTCCAACGTGATAATCGTAGCAGAAACACATCAGAACTCTTAACGATAACAGTAAAAACAGAGCGAATTAATTTAATGTGGAAGTGAATAAAAATGTTATCTGTATGAATTGTTATATCTTTTATATTATAAAGAATGAGTATAATTTATGTAGTTTGTATAAAAATTATTTGGTAGTTGCACACAACTAAGAATGTAAAGACGATGGACTGATTACCGGTGGACGATCACTTCGGGATCGGAAATGCTTTTCCACTTGCTCCGTACAAAAGTAAATGAGATGCCTGGCCGATTTCATTAACAAAGTCCTAATACATATGCAAAGTAACTAAAGGAACAATATGGTATAATTACTCGGTAACTAAAATATAATAAAATACATTACAAAAACCACCTTGAAAAACCTATTTAAATATTTTTTTAAACAGACTTCATAAACGACTAATCAGCTGTTTTTGGACTCGGTTCCTGCTAAAGCAAAACAAAAGAACATATAATATATAAAGATGAATATGAAATTTCTCGAAGTACATACCCTTCCAAATAAAAAAAAATATGTTATATGAATTGGTGAACGAATTTGCAAGAATATTTGACGTACAAGCAAAATTAAGCCCAAAGTCACTGTTTATTATTATACGTTATATATTAGACCGCGGAAAAAGTTTTTTCGCATTCTATAAGTTAAAAGTTGCAGTAAAATCTCTTTGGTTGTGATGTTCGTATTTGGCTAGTTTTGATACCATTAAATAGATGACACTTAAATAAAAAGAAAAAACAAAGTCCCCCGCCATTTTTTTATTGCTTTCTGTCCACCAAAATGAGTGAATCTAATGTAGAAATTCGATATATTTAAGAATTTTATTACGAAAAAGGGAAAACTGTGACACAAATTGCAAAAAAAAAATTATGACGTTTATGGACCTAATGCAGTGTCGATAAGACTAGCACAAAACTGTATTCAGTCCGGTAATTTTGATGTCAAAGATGATCCTCACTCTGGTCGTCCTGTTAGGGATAAAATCATTGCCACTTTGAAAGAAAAAAAGAGCATGGTCATATTGCTTCTTACGACATAGCTGAAGAGCTGAGAATTGACCATAAAACAGTTTTAACCCATTTGAAAAAACTGGATGTATAAAAAAGCTCGATACTAGGGTCCTACACGACGCAATTGGAAGAAATCTAATGAATCGTGTACCAATTTGTGATTTTCTATTAAAACCGAACCGTTTTTAAAAAGATTGATCACTGGTGGTGAAAAATTGATTACCTACGACAGGAACGTGCGAAAAAGGTCATAGTCATAGGCAAGTAAGCTCCACAGACTATAATAAAACCCGGATTAACTCGCAATAAGTTGATGTTACGTGTACAGTGGGATCGGAAGGCCATTATTCATGATAAGCTTTTACCTCCGTCCATAACCATCAATTTGGATTTCTAGCGCCAACAGCCGATGAACTTCAAGCAAGAAGCAGAGAAAAAACGGCCGGAATCGATCAAAAGAAAGGGTGTGGTTTTTCACCGTGATAACGCTAGACCACACACATTTTAGCCACTCAGCAAATATTGAGAGAGTTTGGTTGGAAAGTGTTGATGCATCCACCTTATAGTCCTGACCTTGCATCTTTACATTTTCACCTGTCCCGATCCTTTCAGAATTCTTTAGGTAGCTTTAGGTTACCATCAAGAGAGGACTGACAAAACTACATGACAGTATTTAGTAAACTACAGCAATGGGATTATGTCACTACCTACAAAATGGCATATATATATATATAAAATTAATGTAAATAAAATATGAAGAAAAAATATATTAAATTTGGATATAGAATATCAAAACACTTTACCTTCGACTTTATATTTACCCATATTCATATTTAAAGATTAAAATCAAATTCGAAAATCCGTTGCGCATAATTTGATGTTCCGTGCACTGTACCTAGTGAGCCACAACACAGTGATTATTGTACGGACGAGATAAAATCAGGGTTGCGTACGCGCACCGTGCCGAACGGATAACAAAGAATCGTTCAAATATAAGCCTATAGAAATCAAATCAAACCATTCACAGTTCAATTAATGTTTATGTTGAAATGGGACTACAACTCACCGGGATACAGATTGAATCAATATTGATATTTCGGCAGGACTGGAAGTAGATATTGGTTATGTGTGACTGTAAGTAATGTTAGATTTTCCAGTATTTATTTATTATGTCATGACGTCAAAGTTAAAGTAATACTATAACAGTATGACAAACGACGAGCGGTGTTGGCTAAGCTGACAAGCGTCGATTTTGAACTAGAAAGTAGCGAATTCGCTCCGCACCATGGGCGGATCCAATAATGAATTTAATTAAAGTTAAAATAAACTGCGGTGATGGCTCAGTCATTAAGTGCGTTGCCTTCGAACTGGGAGGTATCGGGTTCGATGCTGACCACGGGCGAATTTACCGATGAGTTTTTTGACTCGAGTCAAATTAAAAGACTCGCTACGTGCCTGTCGGAGAGCGCGTTAAGACGTCGGTCCCGGACGTTATCTTCGCATCGGTGATAACGATCGTTAAGATCCTCCACCCCGCACTAGAGCAGCGTTGGAGAGTTAAAGGTCTAAGCCACCCACAATCTGAAACAAAAAGATTGTGGGAGGGCACGCCTTTGGCGGTGGGGCGATAAAACCTGATAAACAAGGCAAGGCAAATCATTCGCTCCGTGGCTCGGAGACCACGTAAGATGTCGCTTCAGGACTTATCATTGCATCGGTGAAAACGATCGGTAGACACCCTCGACCCGCAGCGGGGCAGACTGGACAAGCCTTAAGGTCCAAACCCTTCAATCTGAAATAAAAGTGTATAGAGGTAGCGTTTGACTCGGCAACGGGCTTGACATGACGCCCTCTACACACGATATCTCCATTGGATTATCCTTCTTGCATTAACGTGAAGAATAAAAGAAATTGTGACAAAGAAATTATGAACATTATTACTATATATCAATAATTTAATTTTGAATATGTCTAGGACGACATAAAACATTCTCTTCTCAAATGAATGATTTGGGTAGCAGCACTCTTAAACATATAAGTGGTTGTATTGTGTGAGGTGTTCATTCGCGGAAATCCATAGTAGACGCTTGCCATTAACATGCAGCATGTAACCCACCGCTGACTCTCGAATCTGCCTCTCCACTACGAATCTCTATACAAAGGATTGAAAGAGTCACATCCACCAGGGTGTACCTGGTGGATGTGACTGTCGGCAAGTTCCTGAGGATGTGCCTGGTTGGCATGAAACGTACGTAGAATTAACAATATAACAATTAGCGGACTAAGGTAATTATAGAAATAAACAACACTTGCTTAGGTGTTCAATATCTGTTAATTCACTCGAATCAATCTTCAATCCTTTGGATAGATTCGTAGTGGAGAGGCAAATTCGAGGGTCAGCGGTGGGTTGCATGCTGCATGTTAATGCATGTTGCAGGCAAGCGTCTACATATAAGTGGAACACGACCCACCCCTGATAAACCAATTGAGAAGATTTTGTCATTAGGTAATATACTCTTGATTGAGGGCCGACCCTAATACATAAAAAAACGACAGACGAATTACGGTAGACTAATTTCAAACTCGGCGGTTGCACGTATTGAGGTTAAATGGTGTAAAGAAACAGATAATACACGGTGTCAAAGTTTTAATGAAATATATAGGGGACATACCCAAATTACGTGACCCATATTTTACAATTTTTGACCCCCCCCCTTCGGTGACCAAGCGTAGTATTTGCTAAAACACTTCCCCCCTACTTTTCACGTAGTAATTCAAAGTTTTCTTCTAACAGAATGTTAATATAATCAAGGAGAAAAAACTTATTTTAAAATATATAGTAACTTACGTTATACTACAAATTATAGAATACTATATAAGCGCCCCACTTCTAAATAAGTACATAAACTATCAGTTTTGAATCAGCTGGCGTCCCGGCACATTTGCGTTGCAATCTGTTAGTTTAATTTGAATATATTTCCGAAAAAGCGCGAGAATTCTCAGACTACGTGATGAAGCATTGAGGCCCCCAGCGTGACCAAGCGTGGTATTTTGAAGACCCCCGTGAATCGGTCACGTAATATGGGTATGTTCCCATATTTCCTAATTAAGTCTGATAAAATGACAAAATATGTCTTAGAAAAGTACTCAGACTTTTTACATATTATCAAGCAACATAATTACATCAATTATTAGAACTGAATACTTTTAAGTAAAAATCGAGCACAGTACAAAAAGGCATTCGATTTCCAAATAAAATACGTGTATCTTATTCACGCTATGTGCGCACGCACATAACAAATTATCTCTTCGTAATATCTACTGGCTGTATTAGACTCCGCAGATATTTATCGATCATTATACAATTAGAGCAATATGTTTTCGTACGCGAAAGAAACAGGTATAAGTTTCAGTCATCGTATGGAATCAGAATATCGAATAATCTCGTCCATTACAAAACTTTACAGCCCAATATCCGTAGATTAATTGAGTATATCCATATTATATTCTTCGAGTACAGTTTATATTTTCAGCCTTTCCATTTAGACTTATTAACTGTCCAAATTAATACACGTTCCAAATCGGAAACTAATTGAAAGCGATCGAAAGTTTATAAAATCCGACACCGCGTAAATTGTTTTTGCTCCGCTGGGCAACAAGGACGGGCCGACCGCGACACCGGCGACCGCTTTTACTGTTGCAAAGGATTTACTTTCTACCAGTAATTAGCAGTTTATCGAGTCGTAACAACGATTTTTTAACGTAGGCCAAATTGAAATCATTCGTTCAGTGCTTCGGAGAGCACGTTAAACTATCGGACCCGCATGTCGTCACAGATTTGGTGAACAGCCTTCGACTGAAACAGCGTGGAAGAGCGAAGGCCCGAATTCCTCGATCTAAATTTAAAAGACCGCGGAAGGGTCGGTCAGGAGACAAAGCTTCTGGCACAACAAAAAACATACCTATATTACTAAGTATATTTCATAGAGATTACTTCTCTATTGACTTAATTGTAATTTAAACCTTTTACAATTTCGCGATTTATATTTTACGTTAAGCACGATCCTTTTTCATAAGCGGTACTGATATAAATTATCATATAGATAGCTTTATACTTATAGCATTGAAAAATGGAGGCTCGTATATAAAATACGAAACGTGGACGAGATTTTAAATTTTTTTAGGCAGCACAAAAACGGAGACAATAGTGTTATAGTTCTTGAAGAAACACTATTTCAATTCTAAAAGAACCCAACACTGAGCATGTTAGACCATACTCAGTGTAGGGTTCCGTAGCCGTTATTACAAAGAAATGCACTACAGATGAAAAAAACTACATTGTTACACTTTTTTTCATGTTTTCGGCAAGTGCACTAGCAAAAAAGCGTATCTTTCCTTTTCACCATCCTTTTTTTGGAAAATGTAGTTTTTCGGTAACAACTCAAGAATAGTAATATCCGATCCTGTTCAAAATAGTTTTTGTTGAAAGTATTTTTTAAGTATCGAGGGTTACTTTTTTTTTAAGTTTTTGTCAAAGATTTTAAAAGAAAAAGAGGTGACACAAACGCCGATATCGGAGCAATTATTTCCGAAAATATTCACTTAATAAAAAAAATTGCTTAGAAACCTTAGCGATTTTAAAAGAATTGTCGAAATATGTGCCGTATATTGATGTTTGTTGAAAAAACTTTTTTTAGCTTCTGTTAGATATATGGGGTGCCCCCTAGAAATATTAATTTTTTGTTATTTAACTACCAAAATAAGTAGTGGCTTATACAAGAAATCTATACTTCAAATTTCATTACTATACATCTTGTAGTTTATGAGTAAAATGTCTGTGGCATACGAACGGACGGACATGACGAAACTATAAAGGTTCCACTTTTGCCATTTCGTCTACGGAACCCTAAAAACTAGCATTCAACTATACATAAATAATACTAAATAAAATACATATACGTTATATATTACAACGCAAGAAATAATTTTAAAAATGTCGAAATAAATGATCTTCAATCTAGTTAACAGAAAATAGCAATAAATAATATTCGATGATATATCTATTTGATGATAGAGATTTAACGAAGACATTTAGCGAATGAGAACGTTAAACTCCTACACTTGGCTTATTAAAAGTGTTTTAATTTCAAAGTATTAAATAGCGACCATGTTAAATAAAGACGGAGCAATGTGTCCCTTGTTGGTGTCGAAGGAGCATGACGTGATATATATCTAACAGTAAAACCAACGCAGATGATGGATGGGAGACGTTGGCCACGCCTTGACAAGTCCAGGAAATGAGATAAAGTGGAATGGATACGACTCTGAAACTATTTTAACGAAATACTTATAGTCATATAGTGATTTTCTTGGTATGAAATCAGAATCATGAGTACTTGAGAAAATAACAGAAGTCAGTTTGAGTCTACTAGTTTTTATCTAGCGTAGAAAAGACGTAAAAATAATAGGTCTAACTATTATTTTTACGTTTTGTATATAATAATATGGGTACTACCATTAGGACCATGATGAAAAAATATCATGAAATGTGGAATCGTCGCCATTTTTGTATTACTCTGTTGTTAAGACTGTATCAGGGATACGTAATGTTTACTTTGAAAATTCTACAAACTTTGAAAATAATAAACGCAATTACTTTGAATCCGATTCATGATTTATTGCACAAGAGAGAAGGGGCGTTCCCCGGAGATACTAGATTTTCCGTATAGTGAAATATGGAGTTTCAATACAGTACATTATATACACTTCGCGGAGAGAAATCTCCGTACAATACGCAAAAGCAATAAATAATAATGACCACACACCATGCGCCCGCGCCATGCCGCGCCGCCGAGTGCACGAACTTTCATTTAACTTACACGCATTTCATATAATATTTGATGTTGACAAATTGTTGAATTCATTAGATTTCATCAATATGTTACGATGCGTTGGTGGTATTCAAAATTTATTCTATTGTGTTTCAATAAAAGGGCCGAATTAATGCAACCGTTGTTATTTAATCGCAAACGTATACAGCGAACGTACATTTGTTATTATCGCTATTTATTTTTTATGTTTTGACATTATGCATTATGACTTTTGAGCCTGTCGATATTGCAAAACCCCAACCGACAGAGCTGAAAAGTAGTTTAAACGAAACACATTTACTGTTTGACAGTAAGATGTAAACTTAACACAATGTATTCGACAGGAAGAATTACAGCGTCCGCGATCTAGTGCCGCGGGAAATTCTTAGAACAATGGTGCGTAAAACTGGTATAGCACCATAGAACCGTTGCCTCGCAGCATTTATCCGGCCCCGGGCCGACAGACTATGCAGTACATTAGACACTTTCTAGCCAGTGCCACTGCTTGTTATCTGCGTGAAGTCAGCTGGAGAACAAGTTAATTAGAAGATAACAGAATTTATTGTTGTGAAAACGTGGAATATTTATGGCTGGAGGCGCGCCCCGTCTTCGTACTGATAAATAATAAATAATAATTTGAAGTTATACATATGTATGTCTAAAACATAATTTGAATCATTCTGGAAATTCGTAATTTGTTAACGCAATGTATGTATGCAGGTAGAAGAAAATATCATAAAATCTTGTAAAACCAAAAAAAAGAAATATGATTATAATTTGAAACTAGTACTTGCTATAACTGTGAATTAAAGAAAGCAATACAAAAAAAAAACCAATGGAAGCCAGACTCGCGCGCCAAAAGTTTTGTACAAACAATATATTATATGTTATTTTAAAATGGGTCATTTTGGAATTGGGGTATTTAAATAAAATCTATAGGTAACAAATCATTTTTTTTTGTGTTTTTAAAATATTTAATTGGAAAAAAAATGATTTAAGTAATAAACCCTAAAATAGAATGAATTTAGAACGAGAATACCAAGGCAGTTTATCAATTTTGTAAATTTAAAAACGAAGAATACAGATATTTCAAAAATCTTCGTGCGTATTCGAAATTCTGAAAACAACAATGCGAAGCCGAAAATTAACCAGAAATCCTAGAACCATAATTTTTATCTACAAAACAAAAACTCATAATAAACTGGCGTCCCGCACAGGTCCGGCATTCCAACTCTCTTATCACATTCAACATTTACCTTAATCTGATACAAGGATAAACATTTACGTCTTTCAAGTTTTAAGAACGTGATATCCTAATCTTAATTTTGTATATCATACAAGCTTACGAAAGCAGAGACAGCGATTCGGTAACAGTAAAAATTATCAAAAAAGAAATAGACCGGAAAAAGACAATCGAGCTGAAAAAAATCCGAAATTATTCATAATGTTTGATACGCAATTATTAAAAATAAAATAAAATTCTAAGATTTTATAATTTATTAAGCAAAATGTATTTAATGACTGTTTAGTTCATTCTAACCCGTCAATCTGTATATTGTAAAGGTTTGCTAATCTTGAAATGTTATACATATATAAACAAAATAATTTCTGTGATTACGTATATCATAATAAAGTGAAAGTAAAACATAGAATGAATAAAATGCCACAAAAAAATTAACAAGCTATTACGATATGGATACTAATAGCCATGTATTTACTTTATGCATACAACAATAATATTTACTTTACATGATATTCTGTAGAATTTTTTTTTCTAATATTGTACGGAAAAAAAAATAATTCGCATTTGTATGATTTTTGACAAGTGTTATTTCTTTCAGTACTTATGGCAAAAATTCATATTGGAGAAGTCAAACCGTATGAGATACGAAAGAAGAAAAATAAATGCGCGGTCGGGAGACCCGCGTCAGGACCGAAGATTTTTTTCCTATAAATAATGCAAAGTAATGCATAACATTAAAGAATTTCATTCAAAAATAAAAATTAGATACAAAATAGTAAAAAAATAATTTACATAAAAACACCAAGTAATAAGTTTCAAGAGAAAAGAGAGAAAAAGTCGCGAGGAAAGAGTTTAACGATTTTTCATGATGTTATGATTTCTAACTTATACCACAAGCCGCGTTAAGGAAGTTCATTCCAAAAATTACTGATTAAGAGCGTAGTCACTGACTTTAAAATCTCATTAAATAATTTTTTATCTACTCAGAATTTAGATGAGGTTTGTATTGTTCTATTTTATAATAGAAATACGTCGTATTACATATCGTATATTCATGTTCATATTTCATGAAAGTTTAGAATAAATTTACATTTTTCATTAATATTATTCAATCGATAATATGGGAACATATCCATACTAAGTGACCCGTTCACAGGGGAAGGGATCTTCAAAATATTACGCTTCGTTACAGGACTGGGGGGGAGAGACTTAAGGCTTCGTCACATAGTCACAGAATTTTCGTGCTTTTTCGAGATATATTGAAATTATGGCGCGCAGCGTTCAGCGCTTTTTAAACTCGCAGGTGGCAACACTAACGCAAATATGCCGGGACGCCAGCCGATTTAAAACTGATAGTTTTTGTGCTCATTTGGAAGTGGTGTTCTTGTATTCTGGTGTGATTATATAGTATTCTGTGTAGTAAAACGTATACCTGTTACAATGTGTTTTTTACATAAGTTTGTTTTCCTTGATTATATTAACTTTCTGTTAGCAGAAAGTAAAATATGGGTCACGTAGTATGAGTATGTTCCCTAACATGAAACTATTTAATGTTAAATTTTATATATACTAGTTGCAATATATTCATGTATCACATATATTCACCTAAACATACACATTTGCAGCTGTGACGGAAAAACGCAATGGGCCAAGCTTTACTATTTTTTTAAATCGTACTAAATTTTCCTTCGACGCGCTCGAAGAGGTAATAATATTATATTGATAATATTATATGAAACGGCCGACGTTTCACGACGACACAGCGTTCGTTCGAGACCGGATTAAAACGTTCCGCGGCGCGGCAGTCGAAACGGGAGCCGCACGACAGATCGCGGCGGGCGATACGACGGCCGGCGGCGCCGTCACGACGCGACACGGCGCGCCGCGCTAACGAGTTCTCCGCCGGGGCTCGCCTTACACGAATTCAACCCAACTCATAGATCCTCTCGTTAATCCCGAACGTGATAGGTAAGACGCAATTTACATGAAAATCGGCCAACGGCACTGGCGATTGTGCCCGTTTTGTAAGATATTGTATTCTGTAGACGTATTTCCTGTTTTTCAGCAATAACATCATTCAGACAGCGACGTATGTAGCCGTGGGTTACATACCCCACTCAACGCTGTTATTCGAATGACAGATTTCGGTGGGGCTTCGCATTGGTGAGTTGGCGAAAAGACTGAACTTTGCTACCTATGCCATTACAATACAAAATTTGACGAATAAAATATATTCTTATATACATTTTGAATTATTATTAAACAAATGCTTTGACGAAAAATGAGTCTATTGTAAAATTGACGATTATTTAGAAGATAAATATTACTGTTATGATTGTACATAAACCAATAGTCGAAATAAGCCACCTTCAAGTTTCTTATTCGTTCTTTTTGTAGGAAAATGGATTTTGAACGAGTGGTAAATTAAAAAATACAGTGATGTATAACAAGTACTATGTTATGCCTATCAAATAAAAATATTTCCAATTTGAATTAAAATTTTTCACGAGTAGATTGGCTGTCCATTGCCAGTGAGATTAATTAAAAAAATTACCTGATAATAATATTTCTACAGTATTGTATTAAAAAGTGTTCAATAGAAACTTTCTGAAAACTGTATATATAACAGGGAAATTAAAATAGTAAAAGGCTTGATTGTCTTAAGAGATACAGTAGTATGTAAATTAAATATATATATATATATATATATATATATATATATATATATATATATATATATATATATACATTCATCGTTAGGTCACTAATGATGAAACACAAAGTAAATGTGAATATAAACTATTCCAAATATAGCTTTCAATAAAACGGGTATACTTGACATATGATTAAAGTAACAATTGTAATAATTGTACGGTTATTTAAAAACATACCTAAACAAAAATTCCTTAAAATACTTCGGAGATGCATTCATTACCTATCTCAATCTCACACTCTCTCTCATTATGTATTAGCATTGGGATAGAGATAAAATGTTACGTAGAAAGTAAATATACAACAAAGATTTTGTGCGAAATAAGAACTGTAACTATAAATCTTATCACAATAACATTTGGCACTGATTTATGTGATCGCATAAACTTTCGAGAGCTTATCTACAGACTGATTTCAATCTCCGAACCGATCCAGTTCTATTTTATTCTAAATCTAGATAAAAAAAATGTGATTTAATTTTTCTAAGTTCAAATTTAACTCATGTAGTTTTTCGAATACTTCATCGCAACCGAGAGTCGCTCGCTAAGCAGATTTTTTAAAAGAAATTATTTTATCAAAAATATTTCTACAACATTTGAAGGTCTTTATGATAAACGAAACTACAAGGAAAATTCAATATTATAAGCAGAAACAACAGTTATTTGACGTCGAGAACGTTACAAATTAGCGATGGCGTAAAACGTCGGCCACAATATGATGAATTCACACGGCGCACATCCGTTAAAGGCCTTTGTTTGGCGCGTTCGTCGGATCTGCACATCATCCATAAACCACGCAATCTATTTTACTGTTCTAAAGCTATTGTCACGAAAGTCGTAACAAGCTCGATTATACTTTATAACATAAAATAAATATCAAGTTACACAAGATTCAAGTACCAAGAACATTTTGGAACGAAGTTCTTACAGCATGTTATACTCGGGCGCTCGGTGGATGAGAGCTACAAAAGTGTAACCGCAACGAAAATTCTGACCGCTGTTGCTTTAGTTAAAATTTTTATAAATATGTTTGCCAACGTCCATACCACGAATACACCGGTTCTCGAAGTTAAGTAGCGTTTAGCGCAGGCAGTACTTGGATGGGTGACCGCCTGGGAGAACACAGCGTGATATTGGCTTTTTTTGGAGTTGCATTCTTTAATATAAAGTATTAATAATTAATGTATAAATAACGTATAAAATATTAATGGGAATATTTTATAATAAAACATTAATTATAACATTTCATTACCATTCCATGTCTTTGTTGTATTTTTCGTTTCGTTACTTTCAAAGGCTGTTAATTTATTTCATTGCGCTTGTATATAATTTATAACTACCTTTTTTCCCTAAAAATATTAAATAAAAGTCTTGGATTGTTTCAGTTCTGGAGAGTATTCAATTTTAAACTTTCAATACATAAATACTTCTACAAATATGTGAAAGTAACATCTTTTTATTGGTTTCATATTTACATAATTTTGCAAATTGACGAACTTAAAAAGTCCTTAATAAATAAAATATATGGCGTTGTTTAGTCTTTTTTTCAGAATATCGATAATTAATAAAAAAAAAAATTATTTATAACTTAGAAATATTTCTTACCATTTATATTGTTATTATTATTTACATAATTACTTTCAAACCTTTTAATTAATTTCATTGTTATTATTCAAGTCATAACATATATTTACATATAGCGAAAGGAATTTCGTCCCAACGGGTTGTCCAAAAGACACCTCATAATTTTTTTATATATTAACGAAAACACAGAGAAAATATTTGAGGAATGTGTCTTCGCAAAATGTTTATCTAACACACTACACATATTTATTGCTAAAAATCATAACAACTACTGTACAATTTAAAATTAAACGGTTTTTAGCCATTTTTCGGAATCTTTGTCATCATTAATGACTAGATAGGTATAACAAGTTTTGTGGAAATAGTTTTTTTTTCATAACGCAGCAAAATCTTACGATATAAGTACGAAGTACTTTATAAGAATCATTGCAAGAAATTCGACACACCCAGAGTACAATCCTTATTATATGTACCAACTTCTTTCGCTTCACCAACATTCGTCAATCGTTACGTGCATGCTCCTTAATTTTGAGTGCTAATATTCTGAAGCGCCGTTAATATGTAAATAGGTATCGCATCTCCAATGGGCTTATTTAATTTCAAGTTTTTTTTCCATCTATTTCACTACTGTATATGAGTGCGGAATCTCGAACTGCATTATTTATAGTCATTCAAATATTTTTGAAATATGTTTGCTGACATACACTGTATACAAGACCACATTCATTAATTTTCTACAATTACTTTCTTATCAAAATCTTTCTCGGCTTCGCTATGTTTGCCGAAAAAATTCAGGAATAAATTAAAACCGGGATCGAATTTGGAGTGTACGTCAAAATGATTTCTAGTTTTGACGGACTTGCTCTGAATTATTCATATTTTTCGAATGTCAGATGCCATCATTCCAAAAATATGAATAATTTACCGTTTAATATATGTTTTCCGACAAGAATAAGTGTCAGAAATGAAAGCGTCGAAATTAGAAACTGGATCAATATTCGCATCGAAATGCGTACCAGCAAGGGGATAGAGATCAAACTCGAGATCAAGGTTTACAATATGTTTATAAATGCCACCTAAAATACCATTAAATGATTTTTTGACAATACAGTCTGTAGCTACCACACTTAAAGTTGTATAGCTACGCTGTGGTCGACTTGACTGCAGCACGGGAGTGGGTCGACTCGACCGATGAGATACCACACTCTTTCAGCATACAGACAGATGTGAAGAAGCAGCTTCCGCTGTTGTGTTTCGTCAAGTGAGTGAGAATTCCGACGGCCTAGTCCAGGTACATCAGACATTACATTCTTAACCGGATACGCACTGGTGACTCCTCCGGGGTTGCCAGTGTCCATGAGCGGCAATAGCGACCTACTCTCTGGTGGCTCACAAGTTTGTCACTCGAAAATGCTATAAAAAATATTTTAATTAATGTAATGAGAACCCAGTGTACCCTTAATTTGACGTTATCAAAACTTTCCGAAATAAACATCACTTCCATTACTAAACCGAAGTATAATATTGCTCTCTGTTCCTTATACGTTCTGTTTGAAGATGACTCAAGCTTCATGCTAAAAGTTAATTAACGCGACAGCAATAAAACAAACGCCATGACGCACCGAAATACGCACGGGAATATAAACGAAATTAAAGAAGGTGCGACAGGAAACATTTAGAGTCTAAAGCGACCGGATATGCGACGTTAGCGAAGGTAGCGAACTATGACCACCCGTGGAAGTAATAGTCTCCCAAAACTGCCGAACGACTATGATGAACTGAAAGAATAACGTCCGATTATACTGTGGATTTACCTAATGCTGTAGATTTCGTTTTGATATTGCAAACATTCATTGTCTATCAAGGCACACTGCATATGCATAGAACAACAAAACGGAATTTAAAAATAAAAAATGGAAAGCAAGACAAGATCAAATACATTACTTATTAAACTTTGCACTGCAAGAAAAAAAGTGGCCAAGTGCGAGTCGGACTCGCACACGAAGGGCTCTGTGCCATCGTACAATACTAAACACTACAAACTTTTTAAAATCTAACTGTTTTTAAAATTTTAAAAATAGTTATCCAACAACAGAAAAAAAATTAAGACTGAATATGAAACGCGGAAAAAACAAGTTTCTAAAATAGAGACCCTTTTTAATTTGAAACTTATTTTGTTTTTATGATAACTAGTAATAATACACGCTGTGTGAACATTTCAAGCGTATACTTATTGCCGTTATTAAAATCGAAGAAAAATTCTGAAAAGAAAAACACGCTTTTTGTATAGGGACTCTTTAATTTTTGACTTTATTTTATTGCTTGTTTATAAAGCGACTATAACAATACAGACTGTGTGAATGTTTCAAGCGTCTGTGTATTGCCATTATTAGAATTCAGAAGAAACACCAAAACAACACGATAACTAATGGGAAGGGGGGGAAGCGGTTCCCACTTTAATTTTATTTTATTATTTGTTGTTATGGCGGCAATAGAAATATATACTTTGTGAAAACAGTCTACCTATTACGGTTCATTAGGCTTAGTAATAGAGTCCCGTTGACTCTCTTGTTTACTTCACACTAGTTTTCGTTCTTTTTATTTTATTTTATGTAACGAAGAAGCTCCGTGTAACTGAAAAATTTGACGATAATATATTGATAGTTTATATCGCTGAATTAGAAATAAGAAGATTGTAGGAAGGTATACCTCAGCAGTGGAGTGATTAAAAACCTGTCTTATAGTTTCTGAAATAAACGTTATACACAAATGAACGTGAAATTTCCATTTTATTTTGATGTAAGCACTGACAGCGATGAACTAATTATATTTTCTGAATACAATATAAATACAACAAAACCAAAAAATAGCGATTACAGCTTAATAGACACACGTAACCATTATGTTATATAAATAGCATTTTAGTGTTTATTATCACAGACGTTAAGTTACTTCTAAATATAGGGAACTAATTATTAACCACCGCTTATTATACACAAATTATTACGTCGTATAATAACATTGTACATACAGTTTTAAAAATATTTTCATACTGAAACCGCAAATTTTATAATCTACGATGTACGATGTCATTTTCGAATTACGGTCTTATCCCGGCGTTAAGGAATAGGCGCGACGCCAAAACATGCTCAGGACTTGGATCATCGTTCATCATACCGATGCAAGAAGCTAGCAAAATCAAATTGCTAAAGTGCTTCCTGACCAGATACGTCTTGAGATGACACTATCTACCCGTTGGATCATGGAGATCCACATTAAAAAATATATTTAATAAAAAAAAAAAAGAAACAAGGAAACTATTAATACAAAATCAACAGATACATTAATTTCGACAGGTAATCACAATAATAATTCACTACAATTTAAACTCAATGCACTTATAAGAGAGTTCCGGAAGCGTTTATTTTATATAATAGCTGTTCTGTTCGAATAATAGCACTACAAAATGCGATGTAACAGATAAGACAACGTTAAGAATCGTTCAGGGATCATTCGTAATTTATTGTCAAGAATTACCAAAATTATTAACCCAAAACAAATATTAATGTTTTGTGAGATATATAATCAGCATTTAACGTAATATAATTTTACGTTCTCTCACAGTGAGCTAGGAAAAATCAGTACATTAAGGTCCATAACAATGTCACACCGTTACAAATATCATCATACCTGTATATCTGAAATGACGACCTACAATATGAAAAAAATAAATTATTTTTCGCAAGCCTTAACATATTTATACATGTTTTTAATACCAGTAGCTATTTTTATAAAACGAGGGAAGTCTTAATGTCCCACTTCACATCATAAATAAGTTTTTAAATATTTGAAATACCACGCAATTTATTAGAAGTAAATGCTTTTTAAAATAGTAGTCTTATTGAAAAAAATTACAAAGCGTTAAAAATACGCGTTACAAGTACGAGATTGTATATATAATCTCGTACATATACCAATGTTACGATTACGTTGTCATTAAATACTAAAGCAATCGCTTTATTAATAATAAATTAATTTATATTGCTTTTACAAGCAATATAATTTTTTTTATTAATGATAAATCTATGTTTCCTTTAAGCATTTATTTTAGTACCGATAATTATGAACGAATTAACAATGGCTTTTTTTATCTGACTTTGGTTTTGTTCTCGAACTCCACAAAAACTACTGGACAGAATTTGATGAAATTTGGTATGGCAATAATTTATACTCCGAAGTAACATACAACATAGTTTTTATCACGTTTCACTGCTATTTCTCTTTATGTACATTTTGAACAGAACCAAAATCTGAATCAAGACCAAAATCCAAATCAAAAGCGAGGCCAGGACTCGAAAACAGCAACAAGGTCAGGTTCGTGGTCAAAACCTAGGCAATAGAAGCTGAATTGCTTTGGTATGCGACATTTTCGATCCTTAACTGCGAGCGAATCGATCAATGAGTTTTTAACTTAAGCCAAGTTAAACTATTTGTTCAGCGTTCAGTTGTAACCATATACAGAGCATTTAACAGGCTCGCGACAACTACATTCTATTGATAAATTAATTCTTTGTGAAGATATATCACTGTAAGAGATATTATTACGAAGTGATGAAATAACGTTATGACTCAATTGTGATATAACGTTAACCGTATATACGATAATAACAAATGAGAAATCGAAACAAAACTTAAATTAAAATGTTAATAGCGCACACGCAACAAGAAAATAGTCTTATGGTAATTATCGTTGATGGCAATGCGCTTAGTTACGCTGGACTATCTCGCGCGTGGTCAGTTTAGAACCGCAAATCTTGATAACCAATGGATAACCATCGTGTTATTGTGACCCGTCTGAACTTCGCCACAGTAATTTGCACGCTTCGCAATAATCATATGTTGTGAATAATTTTACTTCGAACTTATGTAAATGTAAACTATGACCAAAATTCAATTTATTAACAAAATTAGGACATGACTGTAACTTGGAAACACGCTTTAATATCCAAATATAAAAGTAATGCACTACTTATGTAATGTCTAAAATTTAATAAAGGTTTGTGAATTATTTGTCTTGCCGTCTATCTGGAAAATCGGGAAAGGTTATACAAATGACAATGACATTTTCAGATTATATTACTATTTATAATGTTTTTGTTTGTTTTCTCTTGATATTATACAAGATTTGAATAAAAAAAACAATTTAGCCCTATATTGACAGCTCCAATTAATACTACAAATATATATATCACGGCATCATACAAGGGTCATTCCGTAAATTTTTAGTATACATTAATGGAAATAAACGAGATAACTCATTCATTTTGCTATACATAACCTATAACTCATATCCAAATTATAATGCGATAATTGGCCAGCCATATAGCATTATAATTTGAAAAATGTAGCCTTTTTTATTTGTGTTAGATATCATTCGCTCTTAAGCATTAGGCGGTAACCGTGAACGAACATGGAACTTTTACGATGAGATTTCCATGTCATGATTCACTATGATCGTAGAAAAGGTTTAGGGTAGGGACGTTCTTATTATACGAAAGCTCAGCACTTACATTTGGCAAGCGGGCTTGTTTACGGGCAGCAGTCTTTGACTGGTTTACTGAATTTAAAACATGTACAGTTTTGAAAATGACCCGCAATTTGGACGTCCACGTTTTGGAAGCAAAACCCTGTGCTTGAATATCATCGTGTGACACACGCAGAGATAGAGCGTGAACGAGGATTGGATCAGCGTCGGCGCACATACAACTATTCACGATCATTTTAATCTCAAAGCTTCACACAGATTGTTTGAACGGCTATTAACTGCTTACGTATTGGTACAAATTTGATTCTGGTACAAAAAAGTGTATAACATCGCAACAGAATTCGAAATGTGGCTATGTTGTTACGGTCCTGAAACAAAACGGTGGGAACTGTACTATGTAGCAAAGTATGCTGTATGAGAAACATAAAAAAAAGGTTATTTATTTTTTGTATAAAAAAAGTCAGGTAGCATCCATACCAATCGAAAATCAAAGATATTTGTAATTAATATGTAAGTTTGGCTGCCTCACGTGTGAGAAACTCCATAGTCGGATATTCGGTACTTTCTTTGACACAATGGCAATGCTTCATCTAACACCTCTGTAAGAACAATTCAATATTTATTATCGCAATCCATTGTTATTCTTTGGCATTCACCGGACACAGTCCCTTGGTAATTTTGTTCATAAAGATTAAAAAAATAATAATTAAAAAAATTAAGAATAGGAAGGAAGTCTTCTGTAGACTTGTAATTTTAAAATTTCTAAAGTATCTCCAGAAAAAATGGTCTGAAGTATTTTCGAAATGCTTCGGTACGGTTAAATGTATATCGGGTGATTAACTTAAAAAAAAATAAGAAGAAAAAGTAAAAACTTAATTCCTTTCTCGTAGAATAAAATCTTTTCGTAGATTTTTTTCTTCCAATGATAATAAGGCAAACCCTAACAACGAAACACAATAAGAGATCGATAATATCCGACAGAAGCCGATGACATAACACGTAGATGTCTCATAGCGACAGAACACGAGACACGATTATCGTTTGACGTTTAAATATTTTACAAAACCAATATGCAAACAGCTCGAGTTGCATAACCGACACGATCCGGTACATCGCACTTTCTTTGTCCGATGTAAGAAACATTTACTCACAAAATTAATATGTACTTTCACCCGAACAAGTACTTCACGTCACAAGAACTTGCCAAACGCAGCGCCGTTATCGATCTGGACCATAAATCTGAAAGGCGACAAGTATATTTCATAGCGACGATCTATAAATCACCCGCCATATATGACTTGAGCCTATTGTACCGTTTTCTTAGGTCTGAGTTGATACATCGCGAAGAGTATTAACAAAGTGCTCGAATATTAAAGTCCGATGTCAATGAATAAAAAAAAAATGTAAAACGAACGTCAATGCATTTTGAACAACTTTGTCGAAACATATTTAAACTAACAGTAACTTATCAATGACAACGTAACATGACATCTATATAAAAGAAATTAAAAAATAAAAGTACCATCAATACTTTGCAAAATATATTACTAAAAGTACATTATTTCAGTCCTGGATTTGTCAACAGGCCATATAGACCGTGGTCTAAGGGCGGCAAAAATAAAATGACCTACAGTCATAAAAATTACAAATCCGCCACTGCATTATACTAAGCTACACTTATATACAATAAACCTAAAAATTATTCTTTGAAAATTGCACAAAACCAGGAAATTATTTTCTTACTTTTATAAAACACAACAACGACTGTCAACGTGTTCTTTGTTACCTCGATAGTTTTTAAGCGCCTGTAGAAATTACTGGGTTAATACCGTACAACCTACACTCGTCCTAGTTCTGCTCGACAATGCTGGCATGCTCTACTTGGTGCATTGTGTTGTCATGTCGAAAATACTCCCTATTACTAATATTTGTGAACTTTGCTTTGTTAGTACTTACGATGTTGTTATGAATATACCATATCAAAACGTAAGAGAAATGCTTACATACAAATTGTATAATATTACGGTTGGACTGATTTTGATAAAGCTTCTTCTACTAACGATATTCTTCAGACGTGAGTCACACTAAAAACTTCTGAAATTGGTAATAAAAATGTTAAAAAATCAATTACGGTTTTTGAAAATGAAACTTTTTGGGCGAAGGTTACGATTAAGTTAGTGTGGATTGTCATTTTTTTATTCGTTGTGAATTCGTTTTAAAAATTGTATGTCGGCATTAGAATGAAATTAAGTCGACTTCAATTCGCATTTGGTGATGAAGCTCCATCTCATAGCTTTGGATATTATTCCTGTTCAGTGAATTCAGATGTGGTCGTGATCACCTTTTTGATAATATAATATCGTACAAGATACTATACGACAACTAATTGAAACCAATAAAAAATAATTGTAAGTAAATTCCTATTATATTAGGTACAATAATAATATAATGATGATATCAGGCCAAGAGCAAAAGATTTTGCATGTTCATCAAATAGTTCGAAAGCTTTCATTTAACGGATAACCAGAATCCACTCCGTATAAAGTAGTGTCGTAAAATGAATATCGTACTATAATTAATGAATATTATATAGAACTATTTTATAAATAGGCAATGATTGTTATATATCTATACATATATAATAAAAATAGGCTGTGTTTGTTCGCCAATCACGTAAAAACTACTAAACGTATAGACATGGGACTGGGACCATTCGATGCGGGATGATTTGTAGATGGTTCTAGGCTACTCATTTTTCGAATTCCGTAAATCCTTCGCCATTTTATTTATAAATAAAAATTACCCAGCGAAGCGGGCATGACAGCTAGTGATATATATAATATATATTTAACAATCATTGCCTGTTTATAAAATAGTCCCAGCTGACGAAAGCTTGGTTTACTGCTCTGAACCAAAAAGAAAAAGTTAATCGGGACTAGGTCTCTCCACTTGGAGATTTGCCGACGAAATTTTAAAAAAGTGTAAACGTTGATAAGAAAACGACTGTACCTTTTTTCGTCAAATCAGGACATTACACCGCACTATCGCATGAACAGCGGAGGACAGTAACTGCGAAGTGGTATGTGAGTAAGTGCTTGCCCAGTGTTTGAAAAAGTCCGCGAGAAGTGTCCTCGCAGCAAAGTCGGCCTTCACCACGACAACGCGTCCATACATTCCGTTGAGGTGACGAATAAAATTTTGAAAGCCCTGAATGTACAATCGTTAACGCATCTGCCAAACAGTCCGGACCTTGCACCTTGAAATTTCTTCTATTTCTGAAGACTAAAAATAAACTTAGAGGTATATGATTTATAAACCCCAGAGTGGAAATGAATGCGCTGCAAAAAGCCAATTTCGACGTCGCTAAGACAGATTTTGCCAACTGATTTTTACAATGATTCCAAAGAACGTGAAACTGTGTAAATTGTGGGGAAATATACCCCGAAAAACAATAAATATATCATAAACATAATAGGTAGTCTCATTAATGATAGTTCAGAAATTTTCAGTATTGATCACGTACATATAAATATAAAAGCGATGAATCATGCCGTGGACAAATTGGTTGCAGCATGAAAATGGACTGGCTCAATTGATGAGGCACCACAATCTCACAGAATACAGAGTGAAGTAGCAACTTTGGTTGTTGAATTTTTCCAGTGAGTGAGAATTACGGTGCCCTAAATCCTTCTTCATCGGTCCACTCCCCCTCCCATCAGATATCCTATACCTTCTCAAAAGGCCAGCAACGCACTGATGACTCCTTTGGAGTTGTAAGTGCCCATAGGCAGCAGTAATCATTTAACTCCATGGTATATCGCACACTCGTTTATTCCTTGTAAATGTTATAAGAAATACAAACGAAATAAGTTGTATAATTTATAACAATTTAATTTTCATTTATATTCAAGTAACAAAAATTTCCATATCGTTCAGGCTTTCCCCACTCGAAATCGCTTTATTATACCATTAGTGAACCTATCTTCGATCATTAGTGAATCTATCTTCGGGCATTTTAAAGCGTGTTGTTCATGACCAAAAATGCAAATCGATACAAAAAAAATATTTAAACTCGATGCAAATGGGTAAAATATTAAAATGATAAACACATATTTGCCTAAAGTATGACTTTAATGATTAAGCTTCCGTAAGATATGTACTTATAAATGTTTTATTAATCAAGTGACACTTATGATAGGTGCAGTAAAAAAAAAAAATTGTAAATAAATAAAGAACCAGAAAAAAATTAGTACAGATTGACTTTTTAAATGTCGTGCGGATAACAAATTTTAAAAGTTTTGCAATTACGTAGTACGAGGTGATTAATGTACGAAAGCAAGAGAAGGAACTGAACTTAAAATTTTATAAATTTGGCGTCAAACTTTTACGAACTTAAGTACTTTACGAACACGGTAGCTTAAATGAACAGGCACATATGTGACTAGTTGTTAGAAAAACCTAATAATGTAATTTTATTAACTCTGTTTTAAATAGGAATCTGTAATTTTTTTTTTTGCTTAACAAGAGACTAATGACTTCGTAACAATAGATATAGAATAAATTTCTATTTCTGATCTCAAGTTACATCCCCGTCTCGATTTCAACTATCTTTCCATACTAAATTATATTCGTTTATATTACTAATTCCGAAATGGTTTTCTATGAAATCTGTTTTTGCCAGAAAAAACTGCGTTGCGATTCGTTCTATATCTAAATACCATTGCTGTTGGTATGAACTTGGAAACATATAATTGTTGCATTTATGATATTGCTAAGTATTTTGTGTTGGTACATATATCTAATATCTACTAAGTAGAATTATATAATGATTTCAATACATGTTAAATTGTAAACAAAATAATGAATTTCTACTGTTTTCATATTAAACTAATAGCATTTTGTATCATGCAGTAACAAACTATTTTATAATATTTGTCACCAAATACTGCTGCTTAATATTAACATACTGGCTAATAAATAATTCTACAAATAAAAGTTACTAGCATGAAGCTTAAAGCACTCATAATTTTACTATTGATTTCATGTACCTACATAATTGCAGTTTCTACTTGTTTTACATCTGTCAGTGCAGCGGCGGGCCGCCACCTAAGGGCTAGATGGTATCGCGCGTCGTCGGGAATTATCGAGTATTGCCGGTGAGCCCGGAATAATTCAACCAGCACTTGAGCAATAACAGGAAACCATTAGAATATATATGACGTAAGAGATATTAAGAAAAGGTGGGATTATTCAACACGGTACGGTTATACCGAGCCGAATGCAAAACCGTGCAAATGCGCAAGTTGCGGTTTATTTGTGTATGTAATTACGTGTATACAATCCACACGATTGTGAAGATGAAGCTGATTCATTATAGTTGCTTTTATTGCAATAAATAGAGTTATAGAATTAACCACATACCTACATAACCACAATCAAAATGTGGCATTTATATTATTAAATAATAATTCGTTAAATAAAAACATTATCAAAAGACTATCACTTTAGTTTATTCGTATGTTAGTTTTTATGTCAAAGCCTTTTTATTCCCATATTTTTACTCACACGACTGGAATTCAAAACACAAACTTTAAGACAAAGCCAGAAATTAAGGTATTGTCAAGAAAAAATTTAGACACGTAGCGAAAAAATAACAAAATACGTTTACCACAAAAGTGGGCCGTCGACGGTTTTATTACAAACTAGCCTTTGCTCGCGGCTCCCCACACATGGACAAATAATTTAGATAGAGATCTTCATTAAAACCTATCGTAATCCCAATACCAATCACGATCTTGATCCTATGCCCTCTCCCTTTCTCTCTCTGCCTCTCTTTCAACTTTAAAATCTATATATTTTTCTCTCTTTCCCCTCCTTTCGCTCTGCACTTACATCTCTCTCGCCCGCAGTCGCTTCCGTTACTGTGATTTTTTATAGCTCAACTTCTATTTAAAACTGATTTAATTTTATTTTAACTTAAACCTCGCACTTATCAAAAATTTACTTTATGAATCGATCAAGTGGTTTTTGCGTAATATGTGTTCAAACAAACAGAAAAATAAAAGAAAAATATTTATGTGTTCTGTCACTAATGCTTCCCGTATACCGTTATTATTTTTTGCAAAAATCTTTAATGTAGAGACGCATTATTCTATGTATAAAGTTTTCATTTGTTATCTTATATTACTGAAGTGAAAACTTCTTTAGGCGCGCTGAACATCTTATTTTCGGGGTATTGAATGAGACTGATCCGTCACGCACGGCTATGTAACACTCGTTCGGTTAAGTCGGCTCGAGTCGACTAAGGGAGCGAGAAAGATATAGGTAGCGTTATAAACACGGTATGTGCCGTGTCAATACGTTTTATTTAATATTATATGCTTGTTTACGTGACATGTGACAAAATTTTTTATGTGTATGTGTGAAAAATATCTATCGTCATGGATAAAATCACAAAACAGACATTCGTTTTATCTTTCTAATCGCGAAAACATTTCGCGCTTAGATAAGTTCTAGCATTTTTTAAATGATATGAATGATTTAGAAACTAATTAGTATACGTCTTTTAAGGAAGAATTAAAAGTATTCGTTTTATATTTTAGGTATCGTAGACCTAGTATTTTATATTTAGAGTACGATACAAATGATCAGCCAGAGCAAAATTTACTTGAGTAATTTATACACAATTATAATTAAATAAATTTAAATATTATTACTTTACGAATATAAAACAAAAAAAATGTATTTCGTATTATTAATCTCGTCTTGATTAAGGTTTCATTTCTGTCATGGGGTGTTTGTAGTCTAAGATCTGGCATTAGAAAAATGTACCCTCATCTGTTAATTGAATCAAATAATATTTTACAGACAGATAACAATATTATAAATTTATGAGAACAATGTCTGCCACCGTCGTTCAGCTGCTACTAAAATTAATTAATTGAATAATAATTTCTTTTTTTCTTCTATATTAATTGCATATCGCAAGTACAAAACTTTGGAATATGATGTTTTACACTTTGTTCCAACAGACAGCGACCTTTATGACTGCTACAGCTCCCTGCAGCCAAGTGTACACAGGTAGATAAACAGAATTTATTTCCCTTATCTGTTAATTGAAAAATAGTAGCATGTATATAAAATTTACAAAATTTTATATATATTTATAACTGGCAGTTACCGTGAAATTATTTGCAGCTCACATAAAAAAAAAAAATATTAATAGCAGCAGGACTACGGTGGCAGCCATTGTTCTCATAAATTAATAATATTGTTATCTGCCTTTAAAACATTATTTCATTCAATTAACAGATAAGGGTACATTTTTCTTATGCCGGGTCTTAAAACTATTGGTACACATCGATTTTTTATTATTTATTATTATAAACTCACACTCATATCTCAGAATGATAGGCAGAGACTAGAGATTTCCACTTTCTACGATCTTTGCATATCTCTCTCGCTTTACTGACATCCATCAATCTTTTCATGCAAGCTTGTCGGTTTCGAGTGCTTAAAATTTAGCTCTATTTTAATATAACCACCAATTTGGTCTACATAGGATTTTCTAGGACCACCCTTGTTTATCCTGTCCATCACACAAACTTGTTTTATAGGTTTATTTTGTCAGGCTAGCTTCATTCATCTTTTCCAGATAGCCGAACCATCGCAATATATCTTTTTCTATTCTAATCACTGTACCGTTCCACAAAATCGCTGCCTGAGATCACCATTCCTACATCTATTTATCAAATACAATCGACACATACTAATCAACGATCGCATCTCCATAAACTACGACAAAATATCAAAATTACGATTAGAAACATTCAATCTAAATCAATGAATAAGACTAAAAATAAAAAAAATCCTTTTCGTGTACTTCGAATTGTTTTTCACATTGTAAAAATTCAGTACGACTGCAATACTACAGATGGTAACTCCCATTACAAACTGTGTGACGCACGGCTCAATTCGTAGATTTAGAAGACGGCCACACACTAACTGTACAAAATATTTTGCAACACAAAGTGAAATCGCGCGATTGCGTTACGACACCCGAGCGCGCACAAAATGCGCACTCTCTTATCACGCCGTGTTATCTATGATTTTCCATGAGCCGAAGTTAAAACTTTCGCCAGCAAAGTTTAATGTGCGTCACATGATGCCCACGAGATATTAATCTGGTAAGTGTTTGTTACCTGACGCATAACTAATAGCACGGTTAAAAAAAAAGAAACAGACAAAAATTGAAATACCTGCATTTATATTGTTTAAAAAGTGGAAATGCTTTACGTAAGAATTTAATGGTATGATATTGTAGTAAATCATATAAATGAAGACAACCTTCATAGTAGCTTGTTCGCAAATAGTTTTTTTATAGCATAGTCGAGAGCCAAATGAGCCGGCAAAGAATGAGAAAGTAGATGGCTATCGCTACCCATGGAGACTCGAAACCCTAAAGAAGTTAGCAGTGCGTTGCCGGCCTCTTAAGAGGGGACTCGGTATCTAATGGAGGAAGATCGGGTCGATGGCAGGCGGGAGAGGGGAGTGAGTCATCGGAACTCTCAGTCACTGGACGAAAGGCAATAGCAAAAGCTGCTACCCCACATCTATATTCTGTGAAAGTGTGGCATTTTACTGATCGCATTGATCCATTTTTGTGCTGCAGTCAAGTTGGCTACAGCATGATTCTACCGCAGTAAAATTTGATTAGTAATTATATGTAAAAACTATTTTATTAATATATATCAATATCCCTTCCTCATACACACACCACACAAGCGCACTCACACATATATATACATACATGCGCAAGCCCATACACAACACACACACGCCCTCACAAAAAGGGAGGAGGGTGAGAGAGAGAGAGAGACTGGGAGAGATGCATTGGGTCACGCAAAAATTGAGAAATGAACTAATATTATTCCTCAAAATTTTTTTGTATTGTAAAAAAACAAAAATGAGGGGCAGACAAAAAATGAAAAGCCGCAGCGATATACACATGACAATGAACATTTTCGACATTATAAGAAAGCCTAATCATTTATTTGATAACGTAGTAGTTTAGAATAATTTATAGTTTTTCGTAATGTGGTCCCTAATTTAATAGATTTAATTAATTATTTAAGTACGAATTACAAAAAAATCAAATCTTCTTACGTAGGTCTCTAAAAATCTATAACCTGGATACATTCCTCCCTTAGGAGCATGTGAGCCTAAGCTAGTGTAATTACAGATCACAAAATTATCTGTTAAGTATCAGTTATGTAGAAGAGAAGAAAAATACTATCAAAATAAAATTATTAAGATAACTCTTTTACATCTTTAAGGTGCCGAATGCCGTTGTATTTTAAATAAATAAAAAAATAATCACAATGACAATGTTTTGTATTGCTGATCAGACGGAAAGTGGTATTACAATTAATTTTGATGGATTGTAACAATACAAAGAATTTTGATGGGGCACAATGAGGGACAATTCTCGACCCTTCTTCTCCTGCGCGTTCCTATTATACGCCATTGCGACGCTTTCGCCTACAGCAGCAGGGTTTCGTTATTGTATCTCCGTCGCTCCGACTACTACTGTCTGTTATGCACAAGGACGTATCTATGCAAAGCGGAACAAAATCGGTCTTATATTAACCCTTAAGAAGCCGGGTGCGGTCATCATGACCGCAGTAGGTGGCAACACTACTAATATTATACTACCAAACACTACCAATATTCGATGGTACTCGCCCCTCCCGGTGCCTTCGTAAATCAACCGATTAATACGAAGAGCGGATTAGCAATAGTTGCACGCGTCTTTTTGTTTGAGTTTTTACTGCTTAACTTTTTTAATTTTTTGCTGGATATTGAGGGCTCTAATGCACTTATAGTTTATAACTCAGTTCGAGAGGAAAAGACTTCAAGTTCATGAAAGATTTCGTATTAAGTCTTGTCAAACCGCATTTACAAAGGCGGGCAAGTAATCAACGTCTGACTCGAGAACTTTTCGAGGTAGAAGAAAAGTTGGACACTAGAAAAATATGCTATACTTGAATCCCAAAACAAAAAACGAAAGATCTATCTTAATTATATGTTTTTGTTGCAGAAAGCCGATATGTATCAAATGTAACCAAAAGATGTGTTGCGAATGTCGCGAAATAAGACCATGAATGACTGTTGTCAATTTTTCATTAGTAATATCGTTTATGATTATTTTTTACTTTCTTTATGTTATATGATCTCTTAAGATAACAAAACCAAAATGTTTTTCCAAACATTACTTTAGATTTTTTTAAAGACTTTTTACAGAAGCTTAGAGATTTTGTTTATTTTTACGATTTGAGTAATGTTTTTTTTTTTATTTAACACTAATAAAAGTTATATTTCGTTAATTTTTCATTTCTAATTAAAAGTAAATAATATCAGTAACACGGTGTATTTTTATTCATTTAAAATTTGGATAATAACACAAAAATATTATATCTATAGTACATAACGGTCACTATGACCGCAGCCGGCCCGTTATGTTACAAAAAAACCACCCGGCCAATTCAGGGTTAATAGAGCTCTATCGTTGTTCTATAGGAAAGAGAAGATGCACAGTCCCGCGCTCAAAAACGGCCGTAAGTGAGTGCTAAAACAGACAGTTTAGCACTCATTGTATACATGTAGTTTCGTCGCACCTTCCGTTACGACGTCGAAGTGGCCTGTTGAAAAACACGTGAAAAGCTATGAAAAAAGATGGTAATTTTTATTTTCGATAAGCAAAATTTAGTTAAAAGTGTAACGTATTTTTTTTTCATCTGTAGTGCATTTCTTTATAATAATGGCTTCAAAACCCTATAATGAGCATGGTCCGACATGTTCTTGGCCAATTTTCTATATTTATATATGCTCTATATAAAGAAAGGATTAAACAAGTCATTTTAGAGCCGTTTTTCTTCTCGACTCATATTAATGTTGATTTGGAATTCAGCATGGGATAAAAGAGAAGGTTTGTAATTCGAATTATATATTATTACTTTTTAATTCAAGACATTTAAAATGTCCAAAGGAATGTCACTTCCCTTTTTAACGCTATTTGTGAACAAAAATCAGCTGAAATAGTTTTTAATCAAAATTCTAATACATGTTATAGTAAAACAAAAATATTTTTTATTATTGTTGTATTCATTTCAATATCTACCATTTTATGAATATGATGAGAAATTTGGTAATAGTTATAATTACTGTCAATATTTAATGACAATAAAAATAAAAGCGGGATCCTAATTGTTTCAAAATTAAAATATAATATGCAGAACTTTAAATGACAACATTAGTGAAATTAAATTAAGGCCACTTGAAAAATGTTAAGAAAACCATCTAAAAAGTCCCTATAATCTTTTTGCAAAGGCCTAAAACACCTAAAAGACTATTACTAAATCATTCATAGTTTTTTTTAAACATCGTGTTTTTAAATATAAATCGCAGTACTCGTATATGTCAATTTTATTACAACAATGTAATAATGTGTGCTACAAACGACTGACAGCACGATTCAGATACGTAAAAAATAAATATATGACAAGCATTATATTGTAGCTCTCAACGATTGCAAAAACTGCGTTAAAGCGAATTACATAAGATTAACAATAAATTTGGTCTGGAAGTGAGAACAGACGAAACTCCGATTGCCTAAGAGTCATTCGCGCAGATCTAATTTCCGCTTTAAGCAGCGGACACAAATTTCTAGTTTCAAATGACTTATTTTAAATTAATGTGAGAAAGGAAGTATATGCCGGTAAACGTATTTCTAAGACGTAAGTAATGAGTTTTTACCAACTTCCATTGAAATCTTATTTACTGCGTACGCCTGAAATCTCATTAACATCTATTATTAAAACAGCAAATAAAGATGGCATACTCTTTTAAAAATTATAAGGTCATGATTAAACGCAGTTCATTTATCATAACCAAAACGATAACCCACTTTCAGATCAATAAATCTTAAATAATCTGATACGAAAAAATTATAATAAATACCTTCAATCATCCGAAGACGTATTATTAATGGTGGGTTCTCAACGAGAACATCTTGCCCTGGGCAGCGAAAGTGCCAACCAAGTGCTACCGAGCAAGACTAAACGCTCAGTTTTCAACGTTGAATCAACTATACCGAAATCTTAAAAATTGAAACGTAACTCGAAAATATAAATGATTTCTTAAAAATATACACATTTCGAGATCACAAAACTATTCTTTACCTTGTGAAAAATATTATAAATTAAATAAGTTAAATATTAACAACACTATAGGTTAAAAAAAAATATTTTTAATTTTGCACAAGTTAATTCCGTATCGATAAACTTGGAATTAAGTACCAATGATATCGAGGTCACTAAATAATGGTTTAAGACAAACCTTATGATTAAATCAATATTTCTAATAGTTTTGTAATAGATTTCCAATATACCCAATTTCAAAACAGTCAATATAAGGATAAACGCAACACCTAAAAATGTATATAGACAAAATATATACTATTTCATACTTTCGACCAAATGTAATGAAAGTTTTTTGTTGTTGACACATCCACTTCAATATCAACTTGACGTTGGGCAGTACAAATTAGGCTTTACTTTCACGTAACGATCAGCAACAGTGATAACTCGTTCTCGGCGTAAAGCAATTGGAGTGTGATACGAGTGTTTAATTTACCGAGAACAAGTCATCCCAACTAATTTATTGGTGCAGACACAGGAAATACACATTTATTTAACTTTCGCATAGATTTGTACGACAAATGAATGATTTGCGATTTTTTTATAAAATAAAGAAGAAAGCGCCGTGTTTCTGATTGCAATTTCTTGAGATTTTTTTCACGTGTAAATAATTAGTGTTATTTAAAAAGACTGTTTAAATCTAGATCTAGGAAAAAAGATCTACTTTTCTCGAAAGGGCGAAGCGGAAACTGGGATGGTTCACTTTGGCGTTCACGTTCAGATTGAACGCGTGCAGCGAAAAAGATGACAAAACTGATAATGCCTGCGAGTAAAACAGGTCGACATGTATTAATTTGAATCATATATATGAATTAAATTAAACAAAAGGTAGCAAATAGTGCTATCAGACACGGACAGTCCGGTGTTGATTGCAGAGTCACTAAGACGGCCAGGGTGTTGCATTGTCTTGTTGCAGGGAATATCTAAATATGTAAACAGTTCGCATTTAGATTGGACTAGCATGGAAATTTAGCGTGAGTGTCCATGACCCCGGATATGTCTAAGAATATATTCGAAGAAGCAAAAGCAGAAGGAGTTCTGGGTTAAGTTTAAAAGCATTTTAGCCGATTGCAAAAGAATTGTCATGTTAGGTAATTTTAATAAATATAAAGGGACAAAAACATATGAAAATGCTTCGGCTAAGTTCGAGCAGAAGAATAAATCAGAATGGTGAACGGCTTTTTTTTTATGCTAGAGAGTGAAACTTAAATCTAAGAAACATAGCTGTACAAGGCGAAAAAAATAAAACAAGGGTATAACGATAATAATATGGCGTCCAAATTTGTATGTACCATTTCTTGATAGTTTACCTAATTAAGGCTTATTGTCGAAGTTGGCGACATTAGGTAAAAATGACCACATAAAGGTCGTACAAATAAAAGGCGGTAAGTTTAAGATGTGAATGTTAAAAAAGTACGCAAAAAAAAAAAATGAAAATAGTATTTCTAAAAATATGACCTTTCAGATATGAATAAAGTGTGGGAATTCATAAAAATTACATCAGTAGATGACAGGAAAAATAAAAGGAAAACCGTTAAAAAAAAGTATTTGTGAGAAGTTAATCACAAAATACAAGTCAGAATTATAATGAAATATAAGTTCAAAGTTTCAAAAGCATCTTAAAAAGCTGAAAAAGTATCAAGAAACGAAGACGTGACGAGAAGAAAGTAAAAGATAAAAAACGGCCTGACTTTCGGGTGAACCGAAATTATTCTGGCGAATAGCGAAAATCACCGAAACGATTCCGACAGGTCGTGTTACAATGTAATCAAAGAGAATGACGGAATACATATTAAAAATATAAGTGAAAAGTAGGGATTATTACTAAAGTACTTTATCGTTAATGATAAAACAAAGCAAACAATTCTACTGTTTCTGAATAATTATAAGATTACTAAAATGATGTTAAATGAAGAAATTGTGAAGGTGGTGACACTATGAAAAGGGGGTGAGCTGTCGATTATGATAGGGTAACGACAGAGATGCCTATGGAATGCAGAGGTATAGTAGCAAACTCGTAAGAAGATTTGCTACAATACTTCATATTCAGGCTCAACTTTTACGTATCGAAAGTATCCTTTGGAGAATTATGTTCAAAAATTATAACTGAAAAGGTTTTTGAATAAAAATATGGTTTGTAAATGTTTATAAACATAAATTGTACAAGCAGATTCTCGTATCGAGAGATAGGAGGTAAATTTTTTCTGCGACATTTCTAGGAAAATTTGTTGGCCAAAGATCAAATTAAAGACATTTTCTTTTGGTTTAAGTCGAAGCTGAATTCATTGGCAAATTAAAGTACCCATTACGAAATAACGAGCATTACCTGTACAAGTTCACAGGAAAAAATAAGTTACACGGATGCACCTTCACAATAGAACTTTTCTTTTATTCATGACGTGGGAAATTCATGTACGGATACAGCGATTAAAAAGAAAACTAAACTTGATGGGTTATTACCGTGTCACAAAAAGCGTAAAATAAATTCACATAAGGTAATTATCCTGTTAACTTGTAAAATGTTCCTTACAAATGTGAACAGACATGTATAATTGAATCGGTCATTGGAGAAACCCTCTAAGTCAGTCAATGTAAATTTTATTAAGAAACATAAAAACTGTATATTGTAAAATTTTCAAGGAAATGTATATATATACATATATAAATATCAAACATTAGTAGAGTGTATGTTCAATTTTTAACCATTTTGTATTCTTCAAAATTAAAATTATTTCTATTTCATTTTAAAAAATGTAATGACTATGTTGTTTCTCAAATGAACATCTTATTTAGTAATAAAAGTCAAATTGTTATTATGTATTATTTATTAATGTTTAATTTAGTACCCAAAAATTATTCTTTATCATGGTTGTCTTTTCTGGTCGTAGTTGGAGTATTGAATATTGTATCATAAAATGCTTGAACTTCCGGTTCAGGTTTCACCTCATGGATTTTTTTTATGTCATCCATTTTTCAATATTGGTTGGGAAAATACCATCAGGATAATCTTTAGATGCGGGGAGAACGAAAGGATCTTTGTTGGAGTTTCTCAAGTGAAATGTGTGCCTTACTAGTCTGTCAATGATTTCTCTAGCTATTACTAACCCACTGTAATCAATTAAATAGATAAAGTGTCAAATTTGGATATTGTCAAGTAACTTTTTGATTTCTTGGAATTCCTCTTCTTAAACTTTCTTTAGATAACATGGTTTTTTTTATAATATCTAATCAATCTTTAAAATTCATAATATCTGTTACATTTGGACATAGTGCTGTGAATCTTTTTATGACTTTCGAAGCTGTCACAATTAGCTCTACGTATTCTATTAGTGTGTAAATTATATCTTGCTTTTATATTTTTCTTTTTAATATTGCAAAATGTCTATAAGTGGGTAAAAACGAGTGGCCTCCCACTGGGTAATACATGTCAATTTGTTTGAAAAACTTCATTGAAACCAGAGCATTATAAAAGCGAAGCATAGCATTTCTGTTTTGTGCAGCACACGTGTTAGAAAAAAAGTAAAAGTATTCAACATCTTTCAATGCAGTTTGATTTGTAATATAGTTGAAAATAAAAGATGTGACGTCGTAAGGGTCTTTTTTCCCTATCGATAGACATACAAAGCAGTTTAAGATTATGCATTCATAAAACACTGATCGTAAGCTGTCGCAAATAAAAATGTCTTGCACTGGAATTTGGGATAATTGAAGATTTTGCATGTAGTCAATGACAAACCCTCCGACTTTTGGGTCTTCTTGGTATAACTTGGTAACTACAGATAATTTAATATAAATGTCTTTAGTGATTTTACAATGTATCACTTTTTCAGTAACCACCACTTTTTTAGCATTTTCATGTAGAAACTTGCTTTTCATTTTTACATCATGCTCTTCACACTGACATGTGTCAACTTGGGAGGACCGAAAAAAAGCGAGAACTTTTCCTTAAAAACCTTCAAATAAAATTTGCATTTTACATTCAAGTCTGCCTTGGCTAAGCAAAATAAATTATAAATCATTATTACATTCAGTTTTTCACTTAATTAATAATATTCCTTGTTAGTATAGTGTGCTATTTTAACAGGAAATGAAGATATGTGTTCTTTTATTTTATCTAGAATAACTCCGCATAACTCCAGGTTTAGCATTGCCAGGTGTTTATTTGCTACGTTTGTCTACAGGCACTTTCCCTTCTGATAAGAATTAATTAAGTCGTCTAAGTCGTTCCAACGTCACTGAAGAAATGTTCATGAAAGCTTGTTTACAAATTATGTATTTGCCAGTCAGTAACACCATAAGTCACAGACTTATGTGATTACTCTACTGAATGATTAATCGACCTTGTTGTACTTGAACGAAATATACTAAATTTATGTGGTTTCTTGATGGAATCACGTTCGTTTTGAAGAAAAGGAACCGAATTGAAAAAAAAAGTTGCCAGAGGAAAAAACCTGACTCATTGGGTTATTCAAATGACCGATTCAATTATTTTATTGGGTATATTTTAAGTCTTTTCCTGAAAAGGTACTGTTGCAAAAGTAACTTTCGAAATTTTCTAGTAATATGCAAGCGTAAAGCGACAGTGATTCAATAGTTAAGGGTGTTGCTTTCGAACCGGGAGTTGCTGGGTTCGATCCTGGCCATAGGTGAATCGCCCGATGGGTTTTTAACTTAATTCAAATTAAAACCACTCGCTTCGCGCCTTGGAGAACAACTTTAAGACGTTGGTCCCCGACGTCGTCACCGTATTACTGTACAACAGTCGTTAACTATACAACAGTAGTTAAGAACCTCCGACGCTAGGCCAATGTGGAGAAAGGTCTACGTCCTCCGATTTGAGATAAAAAAATTGTGGGAGAGTAAGCCTTAGCGAAGCGGTGGTTAAACCTGATACGAGATTTTCATCTTCAAAACTTATTTCTAATGACATTGCATTACGACAATTAAAACTCGATTAAGATTTCTATACGTCCCAAACTTATTACAGCTAGAGAAGAACGTCAGCGATGATTGTCGATAAATATCGATGAACAACATATAGACCGGCAAAAATGTGCAAGTACGGAAATGACTCGTCCGTACACTACGAAGAAAACGAAAGTTTTTGAAAGCAGCCCGAAGATGTGTTGTTATACAACTGCCATGAGTAAGTTCAAAATTCTGACATGTGACCATTTGCCGTATAATATATATGTGTACAATATTAGAATTATATTATTGTACCTTATCTAAGGCGTTTACAAGTTAACAGGATTCAATAAGGAATTTAGTATATTGAATAGGAAACTAATGTTTCAAGTACCTATTCTATAAAAAAAACACGTCACGTATGTTGCCTCTAAAATTTCGATTTTAACATCATCGTCGTTCTTAAATTCTAAGTCATTCTAAATGATACAAGGATTGCCTTGACTTCATTTGTTACTGAAGTGTAAACTTCTTCAGACAAGTTGGATGAAGTGTAATTTAAAAGCATTGGTGACTGACCAACACGAACACGTGACGTGTTAATGTTAACACTATATTTGTAGCTATAAGTATGAAGTGTTGTGTTTGGTCAGCAGTGAATATATATATATATATATATATATTACATATATTATACAAATACTTTTTTTTAGTTATTAAAACTATATAAATACTGTGCGATAAAAAATGAGTATAAAATATATTATTTTTATATAGAAATATAATTTAAATAAATAAATAAAAGAAGTCTTTGTAGCAACATAATAACCTAAAAAAATAGATAACTTCAACATATATTTTTTAATACCTGCCTCTACCACGCATCATGCAATGAGTATTTTAAAGTAATTTAGGAGTTATTTTGCTAGCGTGGTATAACAAATTTTTAGTTCGACAATATTTTTGCCGCAGATTTTAAAATTAAAAAAACACAACCCGCTTTATATCATAATTATGAATTTTCACTTTTGTCAGCAGTTCTCATGATTTTTTGTGTGTTTTTTGCTCATTCTCGTATTGCAAAAATGACTTATAATTTATAACTATACAGAATTATGCTACTAAATTAGAATTCAAACTAGATGTAGGAAAAAACAAACAGACTTATTCAACAAAATATTGAATAACAAATATAAAATTTCGTCATTGATTACAATAGATAATAGATAAACAAAATATTTTCTTATAGTACTACATATAAAATTTTCTCACGACTCACGCTCAAAGTATAGCGGACGATTACATCGATATAAATTTAAATGTGTGAACTCGCGTACACTTTTATTTCAAAATTAATAATAGACACATTAGAAACGCCCCGTGAAGGGCTGACACGTTTATTTTATTATTCCATGTTCTTTCGTAATCGTCCGTAATGGCCCTACGCGCTTTATGCGTGAATTGAATAAAAAAAAACATCAATGCGTGACTTACGCAATTCGGAACGTATGTCAAAAAAATTACAGTGCAGACCGGAAGCTGTGTGTAATACGCTTAAATCGTAAAACGCATTTATGGAATAAAATTACCGAGGAACAGACGAAAATTGACCTCAATTAAGATATACAACATACGTAAATATGTTATTATTTAATGGACACGTTTATTCTGTTGAACTACATTGATGGAATATGATTGCAGTGTAAGTTTTTAAACTTTCATGTAAGGAAGTTGCAAATTTATTAAAGTCGTTACGATAAATTACAACAAACAACTTTTATCTTATTTATATTGCATTCTGCACTGGGAACTATTTTTGGTAGTTGCAAAATAGGTGACAGAAAAATTAACTACTTTGTTTGTCACATCGTTCAGAAGAGACCGCTTATGTTTTTTTTTTTTGCATGTAGATAGAACAGATAAAAGTAAAGTACAAAATAAACTGAAATATATGACCCGTTGTAAATACAAAAATATTAAGATGGATGTTAATGATATTACGGATAACAGCCACGATAAAGATTTTTTGATAGTCTCGTTTTGTTCGTTTATACTTGTTTGTTTTCAACAATAGTAGGCAAAATCTATATGCATCAAAATGAAAATGTTTTCAATTGTATCTCGTACAACCTAACTTGAAAATGAATATTTCTTATCGTGATATGCCATCCAAAACACATTATAATTACCACATAACATACCACACAAAATACATTATCATACTGTGGTAAAAGTCATATTGTAGGCAATTTGGCGGCGCACAAAAATTGACCGGCTCGACCGGTGAAATACCACATCCTCACACAATGCTGACGTGAAGCAGAAGCTTTCGCTGCTGCATTTCAACCCGTGAGTGAGTTTCTGCTGGACTACTCCCTCTCCATCATCCCACTGTCCCTTCAGCACGCTAATTCCCGGAAATTAGGGTGATGAAGAGAGAAGTGGCGATGTCGAATGGAGATGCCTCTCCATTTGATATGCTACTCCTACCCAAGAGGCCGGCAACGCGCTCTTCTGAGGTCGCGAGTGTCCTTGGGCGGCAATAACCATCTACTCTTTCATGGCTCGTCTACTCATTTCCCCTTCAAAAATACCATAAACAAAATGAGATTATAATAATTTATCTGTGTACTAATTTTTAACGACTATAAAAAGTATTATATATGTTACTACGACGCCGATACTGCATATGACCATAATTAAGGTTCCATACTAAATGGATATCAACGAGACCTTATTGCTATAGGCTTTCGTCATTCGTCCGTCTGTCCATCTGTCTATCAGCGGATTATATCTTATGAACCGCAAGAGGTAGGCAGTTGAAATTTTCAGTGTAAATATCTACTTCCATTCTAACAGCAAATAATAAAAATTAAATTAATTTAAAAAGGTAAAAGAGCCCCATACAAAAATCTATTTTTTGCGTTTTTCACTCGATTTAAATAATGGCAATAGGTAGATGCTTGATATGTTCACACAGTGCGTACTACTATAGTCTCCATAAAAACAAACAATAAAAATAAAATAAAGTTCAAAATTAAAAGGGGTCATCATAGAAGAAACGTGTCTTGTTCTCGTTTTCCATTAAATATTTTTATAAAGTATGTAGTATTCGAGTGTACGAGTTCTTGAGTAATTAATGTGTCCCGCAATTATTCAATCACTTTGTTTAAAAATCCATTAAAAAAATTCAAACGCATCAATTGAAATAAAAACAACAAAAAAAATTGGACAAAAAAAAGATATTTACGATTTTTAGTTTTCATATCACCAGGTCATAAAACTTGGTCTAATAAGTGTATATTTAAAACGGTAAATACGTTAAACCAATATAGTGCAATCCCTAAGATACAATTTATTTTTCATAAGAAAGTCATCTCATAACAGTCTCACAAGATAATACAATTAATTCACGCTTTGGAAATTATTAAACACAACAGGTTACGCATTGGAAAGTTATCTACAAATCTTCAAAAAATTGACCATAGCGATCCCAAGTTATAATATTACTTCAATCAATCACAATCGATTGAATAAATCACGCAGACTCTCAAACCGCAATGGTCCAAGCGGAGGTCTTCAGGTTCAAGCCATTCAATTTGAAATAAATAGACTGTCAGTAGCTATAATCTCAGCAGTGGGGTGATTACAAAATCTGATATTGAATAAGTACTTACGTTTTCCCTGAAAATATCGGCAAGCTATAAAGAAGTACGTGGCGATAAAACTTCTCGTCCGTTTTTTTTTTTCTTTTATTTATTGAAATGAATGGCGAATAAGTGCATAGGCATTTAGTTTAGGTGTTACTAGTATTACTTCAACTTATGCAAATTGCGAAAAAATATTCCCATATCAACAGCCTATTCCTTCTTTTTTGTATGTACAGATATATTTCCATGCGTTTTCAAATATGATGCCCTTCATTTCAAAATACTAAGCTTCAATTTCGATTCCATTGTAAGCCACACGAAGACAATAAATCAGCTTAGGTAAGAGATCGTTTTGTCAGCCCAAGTGGCACAATATTTAATAATGATGTCAAGTCACGATAAAAGAGTGGGTTAAAAGATTTATGTATGCCTTTGGTAACGTAAGTAATGATACCGGAAAAATCATGACGCTCAAAGCACGAGTTCATATTTAGCTAAGTTGTTGGTGCAAAGTAAAATGGCTAAGAGCAAAATAATTATAATTGAATTGTAACAATCGATATTGCAAAGAGAGTTAAAGTAGGTAGTAAAATTGCTTCTATTATTAAAAAAAATAAAGTACTATTATTTTATTCGACATAATTTTAAAGCATTGTGATAGCAATTTTCAATAAAACCGTATTAAGTCAAAATTAATACTGCGTTGATTGTTTATAAAATGAAGATGTAATCAGAATGATTATATATTCCAAATATAATCACATTTTATCTGTCTAAAATATTTCATAACACAATCAAAAATATTTTAATCCTTTAATAACGCGAATTTAGTTTACCACCTACGTCCAATATTCCGTATACTGAAAATTGAATAATGGACCACTTCGATTTCTGTCTAGTTATTGCTTTAAAGTGAAAAGCAAAATGTCGGCGATAATTTTCGATAATAATCTTAGGCACAAAAATTAATATTTTATAAATAATGATTTATTGTTACAAAGTGATGTCGGAATGATTGCTTATAAAAGTCATCACGAAAGATTCTAATAGAACAAAAAGTCCCTCTAAGAACTATATTGACAACAAAATTGTAATAAGTTCAACATATCATTTGAGGGAAGGCATACATCGACACGTCAAATAAACAATCAATAAATAATTGTAATCCAAACAACCTTCTGCGTCGCATAGTTTATTTTGTTAGGTACTTCTCTCAAATCCAGTAATAATGAAAGTTTCGTAGTTAGTTGAATAGATATATATGATCTAAAGAATGGAGAAGAGAATTTTTTATTTAAAGAAATGAATTTGTTATAATTTTATTTGGTGCTTAAACTGAGTCTATTGCACACATTATATGAAAATACTCATCATAATAACGCTAATAACAGTTTTCGACAATCTGATTACCTTAATACGTTTTAATAATTTAATAAGTGGATGGTACGAAAATAGCCATTGCCCGAGTTATATGCCGATGCATTTCAATGAGTCTAAATTTTAACAATTAAAAGAAAACTGTCAAGATATTATTCTTATACAGAGAAAGGAAATTGAAGCATTTTAAACGAATGCCATATCTACAAATAAGTATCGTATATTCAATTTTTCTGCAATATATAGTCGTTCCCGACCTGTACGTCTAGTTCATGTAATGAAAGGTTTCTAAGATCGATAACGACCACAGAGCACAGAGCCCTTTGCAGAGGCGTCGATCATGCAGGTTGCGCTGCCGTCACAAAGGGAGAGAGCGTTCACGAGCCGATGTCGCGGCTAATTAAGGGCATCGTTGTATCGCCGCTGATTTATTGCAATCGTTACTTCGGCGATAGCGCGTCACGACGGCCGCGCGGCGAAAATGGGGCTCTATCTTGTGTTTAGGCAAAGCATTGTCGATGATTTCCTTTCACGTATCAAGTTATTTAAGTTTACTGTTTATAAGGTCCCGTAGCCGAAGAGTGTCAACAGAACCCTATTGCTAAGCCATCCGTCCGTTCGTCTTATCGTTAAAGGGCCGTATCGTTGGCACATTAACAGACAGTTAGTTTTAAAATTTTCACAGAATACATATATGTATAAAAAACCAAAAGTAAAAAGTTAACGTTTTTATAAAATTTTTTGTTCCATCGTAAACATGGTAACGCATATAGGCCTCAAATTGGTTATAATCTAAACTATGAAGTAAAACAATTTTTTTTTTTAAGTCGACAACACAAATATATTGTGTGGTGGTAAAAAGTCATCAGTGTACGATTCCGACTCCACTCATTTGTCTTTTATAGCTATGAAAATTAATACAAAGAAATTCATATAAAACAATGCTTAATTTTGAAATTCTGAACGGAAACTCCTAAACGAATATAAATTTTTCTTTTGAATGTATTAACGAAATTATATCTATGACAAATTCGTCGTTAAAAAAGAGAAAGAGAACGTCAAAAGGAACATCAATTACATGGTGTAATAATAAAATAATAAATCAAATATAATACACAAACATTCAAACATAATGAAACTTCATTTGTTTCTTTATAATTAATTTAATCCGTATGCGATAGCATTGATGTATTTCTAAATCATTCACGAATAGGACCCGTTCAAAGTACGTAACCTAAAGTATTGCTAGAAGGAAATCGACATCGATCCATTGACGTGATCTGCCGCGTCGAACGGTCATTACGAGACGCCCGGAACAAGGGTTAGAGCTTAACAGCATTACGCAACACACGTTTACTTTGTGCTGTTGCAAAAGTATACAATAATGGTTTCAATATCATTCTCATGATAAACGAGAATTTTACATATTGTTAATATACTTATTATGTTCCTGACTAATTGAACAAGGTATCGACTATTTAGTCTCCAAAAAGAGTTTAATTATATTTTAGTTCACATTACGTAAACTTCTTATTCTTCAGATTCCTTTTGACTTCTTACTACAAAAAATATTTTTTTTTAAAAAAGGAAGAAAATAGGTTACCCGCACTAGCCATAAAATTTGCATTTGAGTCTATACATACTAAACTGTTGGAAAATAATTTAACTAATGAAAGTGATACAAACACTACTTTTATAGTGTTTTATTTTCTTACTAAAATAACTTCATGTTATTGTTTCATAAAACGCCATCTATAACTCATGGATACAAAATCTACCTACTACAAGTGAGTTGACAATAGCTTAGATTTCTATATTTTCCGAAAGGTGGCGTTGATTAGGCAATTTCAAAACGAGGGTGACATTATTCGCATCTTGCTTAAACTAAAGCTATCGAGTCGATTATCTCACGAAAATGATAACACCTTTCGAATAAAAATATTTGACGTACCTGATGCTCGTGTAGTTTCCTCAGAAGCTCGTGTGGGGGAGCGGCTCGCGCCGCAGCCATCGACGGTGGTGGCATTCGTCCCTCCATGTTGTGCAGCCAACGACGAAGACAACGCAGTTCGTGAGCAGTATCTATAGAGTTAATGGATATTTTATGGTTTTATTTCAAATCATGACTTAAAAAAATTTAGGAAAAGAAGGTGAAAGTAAAACTTTTTTATACTTAAAATAATCACAAAAAAATCGTAATGATTAACACAACAAAAAAATTAAATTAAAATACTCAGGAAAATAAGCTGGTAAGAAAATTTCAGCAAGGTTTGATGGAATGATCTACATAATTATTTATATATTTGAAGTGAAAACTTCTTTAGCACTGTTGTGATTTGAAACTCGATGAAACGAAAAAGCGACAGTAAACAGAGACAACCATATACATCTATAGGATCTAGCGTGCGAGAGAATGAGATATGTGAGATGAAATATCTGTAAGAATTAAAAACATTGAACTTCAATAATAAAACGTAAAATAAGTTTTGCATTTGGTATCAGTATTATAATAACTATACTCTATAATCAATCTAGTCCTAATACTGTATCATCTCATTATCCCGACGTTTAATTTTTTGAAGGTTTCACTTCTGATGTTTTTAATATATATATATAATTGAAAAATGTGTCCGTATGTCAGTGTTTTTTCATTTATATAGCTATAGACTTGTTACTGTTGTTTTTATACTTAATCAACATAATAGTGTCTTGGGCCCAAACTAAGCAACGAGGCTTGTATTCTGGGTATCAAGATAATTGATAAACTTTTCCGTTTTGTAATAATATATATTACGAATATACACAATACATATAAATTCAAGACAACATTAATTTTTGATGAAAAAAAAATGCTTGTCTTGTGTGGGAATTGAACCCACGTCCCGAGCCACACTATCGATTGCGCCACTTGCGCAGTCAATAATTAAAAATTATAAATCATTCCGTGAAACTTTGTTGCGATTTTCTTACCGGCATAGTTTTCATACTTTTTTGTGTTGTATTTCTTGCCAACACACTTTTTCGAATGCTGATATGCTTGATAATGACTATTAACTTCAATAGATGTCGTTAAAACACATTCTTGGGCGTAACGTGTTATGCGTGAAATCTTACGATCGCGACACTCGGCGCATTTTAGGTGTCGTGAAATTGTAAAACGAGGCTAAAAAGTGTCACTTTAATAAAATCTTATTTAAGTAGCGTGATCATGAACCAACACAATGATATACAATAGCATAATATATGGCGATAAAAAAGTATGTATCCAATTTTATTATACAATTAACTGAACCCAACAGATATTGTCCTGCCAGTCCATATCACGTCTTTATAAATTGAATGAATTTTATTAACATTCACTTTAAAACAAACCACAATATAAAAACTTTGTGTAACAATAATGATAAATTGCATAATCATAAAAAATCCGAAATTTATAAATTAACTTGTAATTAATGTAAATCGATATATATAAGACAAATCGGACATTGTTTTGAAACTAGATACAAAGAACATATTTCAGCCTTTAAAAATAATATATCAGATAGACCTCATCTTGCTAAACATGTAATAAAAGTCGATCATAAACTCAATAACGATCACAATTTCGATGTTTTGCATGTGTGTGAGAAGGGGTTAGGTTTAAATGTTTTAGAATCCTTCGAAATTTTAAAACATAAAGATAATAATAATATGCTCAATGACCAAATCAACATTTATAAATCGCCATTATTGGACGCTTGCCTGTAACTATTTCGGTAATGGTTGGTGATGGTTAGTCTGTAACAATTGACAAGCATGTCTATTGGTGGTGGTCTGTGGCTGCTGGTAAGTATACTTTCGTCACCCTTTGACGTATTGCATGATAGCAGTTCACATAACGCAGTTGGGTCCGCATTTATCATTTGTTTTTAACACTCCTTACGCCCTGGTGGATGTGACTGTCTGTATTTTTCTAAGGATGGGCCTGGCTGGCATGAAACGTATGTAGAAATTAACAATATAACGATTAAAGGAATAAGATTATAATAAAATAAAAATTGTTGTTCGATATTTTTCAATCCTCTCGAATCCAATATTCAATTCTTTGGATAGAGATTCATAGTGGAGGGGCAAATTCGAGGATCAGTGGTGGGTTGCATAATGCTTGTTACAGGCAAGCGTCTATTAAGGATTTCCGCGAATACCTCATACAATAGAATATTTCTATATTCATTTATGGTCGTCACACGTTATCAATATTCGCCATCACGCTCATTTTCAATATTCCAATATTCCACAACAAAGCGGATAGCACAAATATAACACACAGGATAGGCTAAAATCTTCTTCACGAAAAAATACATAACCATGACAATTTTCGTGGTGATCGGTTAAACGATATAGAAGTTATATGTTGTAGCGCCATCTGGTGAAGAGTTGCAAAAAAGAGAATTGCACAAAAACCTCCTTCCTCCATGGAAAAATATATAATATACAAGCTTATTTTCATAGTGATCGGTCGAACAATGTTGGAGTTTAACGATAACATATAATATATAGAAACATTCATTTTTAAATATAGACTATCGCTATCGTCTAGATGTACGTGTTAATAGTAAAAATAATAAACAGAGATATCTCTATATAATAGCTAGATGGAATTTTCGTTTCCTTTTGGCAATGCCAAATTAATTGTCAGGCGTTATACATTATTCACTCGTTTAGGAAAAGCAATTGCGAAAACTATCGTATGCAATATCCAAAATCCAAATTTCATTTTCAACATTCCGAGCCAAAATGGCAAAAACGGAACCTTTATAGTTTTGTCATGTCCGTCCGTGATGAAATTTATAGTGTCTTATACAAGCCGCTCCTTAGTTTGGTGTTTAAGTAACAAAAACAAATATTTAATGGGGGGGCGTGGGCATTCCACACAACCACGAATAGCACATATTTCTACAGTTCTTTTAAAATTACTCTAAGGTTTTTAAGCAATTTTTCTGATTACGTGAACAATTTCGGACATAATCGCTCCGAAATTTGCAGAAATTGCGTCCCACCTCTATATTTTTTAAGCTGTATGCTCAAAAAATATGAAAAAAATAACGAAGGTTACGACTAATAAATAATTTCAACGAAAATTATTTTGAACATGATCGGATATTATTATACTCTTTTTAAGTTATTGTCGAAAAACTGCGCTTGTCAACAAGAAGACGTAAGTGCCATGAAAATACGCTCTTTTGCTGATGCACTTTAGTTTACACTAGTTTAAGTAGGTATAATAGTCGACATACTACAAAACTACGAAATTTAATATAAATATTGCTTACCAAAAATAGTGAGAGATATGTTATTGACAAACACATTTGTGGCATAATGTTTTAAAAGTAGTGTGTATTTTATTCGTCTACTTTGCATGCCTGAAATACTATTATTATAAAAATTTGACAATATGTACATTTGAATGAAAAGGTTTCAGAAAAACCGATACTAGAAGCTATCTTCTTTTTGTCTGGGTATTTGTACTATTACACCGCACTACTGAATCGGATCTAACAATTCTTTCATTAGTAAAAAGCTACATAATCTTCGAGTCAAATAGACTACAAACATTTCCCATTGGCTTCATACGTACATTTGTATTACTACACCGATTCTAAAATTTTTAACTTCCCGCTAAGAAAATAAAAATTTCTGAAAATCGGGAAGTTATTGGTTATGCCTCGTTTTCCGAAAATCGAGTTTTCATTAAATCTCGACGTTTTGAAATCCTAGGAAGCTATTTTTGACGTGACAACGTCTTATAAATTGGTTTGCCGGGTGACACTTCAAGAAACTGCGTTACGCTCCGCTCACGTTATGCGCTCACAATGAGAGCGAGTGAGAGGCACGCGTCCCTTCCACTCGGGCATGGTTAGCCCGCCTAAGAGCGAGAGAGACAGACATAAAAAGTGAAAGGCACGCGTCCCTTCCACTCGAGCACAGTTAGCCCGCCTAAGAGCGAGAGAGAGAGAGAGAGAGAGAGAGAGAGAGATAGGCATACACACCGGTTCATGTCTTGCGCTTCTATTTCGCTTAGGCGCCTGCATACAAGTTTACACGTTGCCAGTTAATTGTAAAACGATTGTGTAGTGATAATGTGAAGGTAGTTATATTTGTATATAAATACGTATGTATGTGTAAAGGTAAAATAAAATTTTGTTAATATGAAATTCAGTGCGAGATTCTTTGTATAAATTAATGTTTTAAATATAATTCTTTGTATAAATAAATGTTTTAAATTGTTACTATTATTTCATCCTTCGTCCTACTATACGAATGAATATTCACATTAAAATGATTTTACCACTCAAAGTCGTTGTCACGTAAAACTTTCGCCCGTATACCGACTTTACAGGCAACCAATTTTTTGATATTTCGCATCTACCGGGTGTCCCCTGACGCATTCATTTTTTTCTAATGTAGTTTTTTTGGAATAACTTTTAAACGTGTTAACCGATCGATTCCAAAAACTAATCAGCTCTTAACATCAAAAAACCACGTCGGTCACCGTAAGGCCGGACAAAATCGGTTGATTCGTTCGTGAGATATCGTAAACGAAAAAAACCAAAAAAATTATATTTGTTTTAAACTCCGTAATTTTTAATCTGATCAATTTTAATTTACAAATTATTTATAGGACTTGCAAAACTGCATTGATTGTTCTTAACCGCGTGGAAATTGGTTGACCTTTTCAAAAGTTATAGCAGACGGAAATTAAAAAAATACAGTTTCATCAATACATTGATAAATCACCGTTATCTAATCACTTTAAGAGGATATTTTAAATACTAATTTTCAAACCACTCTTTAATTTTTGAAGACCGAGTTTGAAAGTAGCAAAAATTTTCTGGAATGGCCTATAAGGTCAACTGTTTTATCGATTGTTTGAACTCGAAAAGCTTAAATAAAAGTCTTTGAGCTTTGAGCTAAATTGTAAATTCCAACATAAAGTGATGTCGATGCAACAATTTATTGATAAATATTAGACATCTTTTAAGCACATGCATATAGTTTTTTACTTTTATCTTAAAGAATTTGCGAATTACTATATTTGTTCAAATAAGAACCCTATTGGAGCTTGTAATTAATTCCTTATAAAACAAAACAAATTGTTGTGGCATGACATTCAAATATAAGCGAGTTATTTTTTCAATGATATGATATATTGTCAATGTTAATGTAATGTAACGTTTTACTAAAATGTGAAATTTCATATCGGACCTTTTTTCTTGTTTACCTTCATAGTATATTGTAAAATGTAATATTTATTTCGCTTATACATGTACTCACCAACAGCATCTGTTCCATCTCCGTTCTTTGTAGGCTGCTCAAGGCTAAGCAGCAAGCGGAGCCCTTCCCACTTGGCGTTCAAATGTTCAACTCGCCACGTCACCTGTTTAAAAATATATTTGTAGGAAAACTACCAGCTAAAATAAGCTTTCACATTTATAAGATAAATCATTGAGATTCAATTATGTAACTGACTTATTAGATGCGAATCTACATAAAACTTTTTATTTAGCGTAATAAGAATCAAGTAAAATGAAATCAATTTTCCAATGAAATTGTATTAGTGTGCCTATCACTTTTTGCACACGTCGATTGAGTTCGACAAACAAATCAGTGATAGCCGGACTTCGATCCACATCAGCAGCATTGAATCTTTTTATAATGCATGTGCATATTAGAATAACAATTATTCCTGAATTTATACATCCAATAAAATTAATAAAATCTCCAAAGACACACCATGCCAATATAAATTGGACCACAAACAAAATAGATAATTGGAACAAACCATCATGGTACTTTGTCTGTTATCTGGAAATATTCATTACTGCAAAATATGTTACATAAATGAACATAATTTGACATGTAGTGAAATAATTTCTCGAATCAAAAAGGTGATTCATTACATTAAAGATTTATCCTTTGATTGATAATAGAAGTATTTTGCTGTAATCACACATTATTTTTAAGCATATATTTTTTAATTAACAATGAGTACCGGAGTATATTTGATTAAATGAATTATTTGGACTTGTATAGGATGTTCATGAGAGAGTATTGTTTGCAGATGATACCTCTTTTCAAACTCATAACAATCCGCTTATGACGATGTGGACAATCCTATCTCGAAAGCAGAAAAATGGTTTACCGTAAATAACTGACTTCTTTATGAAATGGAGAGAAAATGTATAAAATTATCACTTTCAAATGTAAGATATGGATCAGAAACTATTTCAGTACAAAGCAAAGAATTGCAGTTTGTCGTTAATACTACCATGTTCTTGGAAATTACTCTAGATATCAAGCTTCATTTGGGTTCTCAAATCAGTGGATCGACGAAGTTCTTAGTTTTGCCACCTATGCGTTAAAAAAGATACGAAATGCATCAGACATGGAAACCGTTTGGGTGGATTATTTTAGCTTTTTCCATCGCGTCATATGGCATTCTGCTCTGGAGACATGCCGCGGAAATGCATAAAATTTTTCTACTGCAGCAAAAGCGGGACTTTCGCGCGATTCATTAACTAGGACCCTGTGTATCTGTTAGGAAGAAGTTGGAAGAAATTGAATCATACCTCTGGCATGTCTATTTATATTGAAAATTTATTATATGAGAGTAAATATTAAAAAATAATTAAAATAAAAAAGTGATTACATGAGATACATAGTCAGAATTAGAAATGAAAAAAAAACTCTGCGGACATGGGACTGCAAAGTCAAAGATTAAGTTAAGAGACTTTATGTGCTTATTTAACAAGGTGCTTGTGGATATATAAATTTAATATAACTATTAAAGAAATATTTAGTAAAAAATGATTATTATACAATTTCTAAATATTTTAACACAAATATTCATGGATATAACCAGCTCAACTTCTTGCCAGGTGGTTTCATTCATTAATTGTTTCGTATTTATTTTGGTTGTATATGATAGAATCAAAATAGGTATCATCTTGAGGTAAAACTGATTTCTGAACGAATGGTAAATAAAAGAAAAGGAGGTCCTGCAATCATCAATGACGATAGATTAAACAATATGGAATGTACAAGTAGACAAATTGAAATGTTGATAAAAAAACCAAATAAAATTTACCTCTGAACTTGCCTCAGGTATTCGTTCTAGGATGGCAGCAGCCTGTTCCACAAACTTACGTCTACGAGACTCTACTGACACCAATTCTGACATACGTTTCTGAAAAGAATTGCTTAATTAAAATTCTCAAATTAGTACAATTTAATCTTAACGTTCGGAAATATTGATGATTTATAAAACCTATAGGTTGAAATTGGTAATTTTTCTAATTGGTAAATATAATAAGTTCTATAATTTATACAATAACACCATATTTATCAGTTACTTTACAAAGGTCATATTTAACTTTGTTTTTTTTTAAGTTGGCCACTTAGAAATGGTAAAATAATAAAACATATTTAAATTTAAAAATGGAACTCTTTGTCAATCTTATTACGTATAACGTATTCTTTTCATTTGTTTTTACAAATTGGCGGTGAAAAAAAATTGTTTGTCTAACATGAATATAACGCGAAAATATTTTACAGCAAACATTTTCTATGAATTTCGTTGCCATTTAACCCAACAAGAAAGGTATAACAGACTTCGTTTTGTCTTTCTAATCTAATCTTACTGACCATCTGCAAGAGGGACGTCTTTCTACGACGTCGACCGAAGACAATATCAGTACTGGGCGGCTCATGATAAAGACTAACAAAAGAGCGACCTACCAGCAGATTCGGTCAAGCTTAGGAATCAGTATGTTAAGTGCACAAAATCCTTCATGAATATTTAGCGGTCAGGAAGCTTCATACTCGCCCAAATAGCACACAGTCTGTAAATATTAGAGAATATACACCAGTTTGTAGCTTTGAATGTTAGAAAGGCTGTAGAAACGCAGTTTTGAAAGACTTTAGCTGTATATCAGCAATTAACAAATTTAACAATGCCTAAGCCTGTTTAATATATTTTTATTTCTCTTTTGTATAGATATCTGCTGAATTAAAGCGATATTAAGATCTATTATATGGATAGCCCAAATACAAACTTTACAGAAACGTTTATATAGGCTGCTATGCTATTCTGAGAGATATAAAAGCTCTTTATAACAGTTTAAACCATTTCTTAATGGCAGAAAATAAATTTATTACACTAATTTTTAAGTGTCTCACAAAATTATACAAAACAGCCTATATTTTTATAACCTTCAAGTTATTACAACACTATACTTACTATGACTTTAAATGTGAAGACTTTCGAGTTTTTAATCAGTTTACTGCTTTGACGAAGCAATCACTACAATTGGCAATCATCATGATTAAAAAATCGTAGAAAAAAGAAACAAATCTTAGGCAATTAAAAAAAAATTAAAAGCGTACACTAGTAACATTAGTTCAAATACTAATTACGAAGCGATTAGGTAAAAAGTATTTAATAATCTGAATGACGAAAAGTCAGATAATAGTACTCAAAGTCAGCATGTATTCTCTTTATAAATACCTGATTGAAACTCTAAACTAATTTCGCAGCCAGAAAAGTTTACAACAGAAGTTTTTAAAAAATATTTTAAAATATTACGCTGGCAGTACTTACTTAATGTTAAAAAAAATAAATTAAATACGTCTATGGAATATTCGTCAGTATTTGTGATTAAATTGAATATCACAAAAAACTATTATTTTATAAGTTTACGATGCAGATGAGATCATAAGAGAGCATTAAGTATTCAATACATATAATGTTCTTTGTCTATATGACGCCATTGTTATAGACTGCGTAGTCCAAAATATTTTGATTAACATATAAATGAATTTCATATTATAAAAATGACTCTAAGATTGTATCATATTCATAAACACATTAAATCTTAACCAAAATCAAGCACGTAAATCAATAATAGTACAAAAATATTTAAATGCCATTATTTAAACTTCATTACTTGTGGGGCGCGTGAAAAAATTGATGTATATAGGCAAATATATTCACAGTAAAATGATGTCCGCAGTCGAATTTGCTCTAATAAGTTTTAAAAACTTGGATGTCATTAACCAATATTCTTCCTGCCATTAAATTGACACTTTGCATTGGGTGTTCGGACATATTTCTTTTATTAAAATAAAATTACCTATTACAAGTTAAAATTAGTTCCATCTGATACTTAAACACTTTGATTATCCTTTCAAATAGTCTTTGTTAAATTTTCAGTGTAATAAAACCTGTACAAGAAAGATATTTTACGATACAATCTTTACAATTAGCTGTAATTCAGCCTTTAATCAACTCTAAAGCAACTTCTGTTAATAATATGGAACTACCCAAGCGTCGGAAAAAAGATGATGGCCTCTTTCTTCGGAATGGCAGATCAATGAGGCAATTGCGTTAGAAGATAAAAAACAGTTACTGCAGACTGGTATACTAACAATCGTTTGTCTATTAAAAAAAGTTCGAGAAAAAGAAAAAAAGAAAGAAAAAAGTTCGCCCTCGCAGCAGGATTATCCTTTATCCTGACAACGCCTCACCATATACCTCTAGAAAAGCAACTAACAATTAGAGGACGTTAGACATCGAAATACTGGCTCACCTGTCTTATAGCCCCAACTTAGCACCATGCGATTTTTATTTATTCCCTAAAATAAAAGAAAAACTTCGAAGAAATTGGTTCGCAGACGCCGAAGAAGCAGTGGCTCCATATGATAAAGGCCGTTGGAACGACCTCTAAGTACGAGTGGGCAAAGTGTTTTTCTCAGTGGATCCGTCGTATGCAGCGATGTATTCATTTCAATTAACATTATTTTAAAAACAATAATAGTAAAAATAACTTACGAGTTTACTTAGTTTTTGATTTTCTACGGATTTTCAGTTTGACCCACGTACCTAAGTAATATATTGAAGCAGGCTTATTTCCCAATCCAGTCTACCCAATCCAGCATTATAGCAAAATAATTATTATTTTTAAATCAGAGAAAAAAAAGACCCCATTAATTACAAATCTAATTCTGTATTAGTCGCGTTTAGTCTTTTTGAAAGATTATACTCAGTGTTTTCATAGTTTATGTCTCATAATCTTCTACATGCAAAACAATTCTTACACACGGTGTTATTTTGCTTTTCAAACATTTTTTTGTTGTAAATGAAAGCTTCCTAAATATTTTGGAATTTTTTTTAATACTTTTTAAAGACATTTACTTATGTTAATTAATATCATTGCAATGTAATAAATTAATAAAATCACACCCACATAATAGAATTCAGAATGTTGACATTAGTAGAACTAAAACCAAAAGCATTTATTTTAGAATTGGAGTATCTTCTCATGAATTTATATTTGGTCCCTATCTGTTTTTAGTATACATAAATTTAGTTGCTCTATTTAGTCGAAACAAAAAATGCCAAAATAAAGTCATTAGCTGATGACACTTTTCTTATATTAAAAATAAGCTGAAATGGAGAAACATTCATTAAAACAAACTCCGTATACTCTAAACACGCTAACAACTATCACGAAATTCGAATAAAATCAAATGTCTAAAATTTACTTTGCCCAGCATTAGCCAAGTCGATGCCAATTTAAGAATTAGAGATGCCATACTAAACTATATTAATGAAATGGGAGTCTTAATTATGTAAAGAAAATTACGATGGAAATATTGGTTTATTTTAGCACCTTTCGTAGTAAAATATCGCATTACATGATTTTCAGCTCTGGGAAAAGCGGTTAAAAGTTAAAAAAAGATTTGCATTGCAAACAAGATTAATTCAAACTATCAATAAATTAAAATTTCTCTAGACAGATTTCGAAAGAGATCTATAAACCAAAATCTACATTTCAGTTTAAAGACAGACAGTCTAAAAGCCCAATTTAAATTTACATTATATATTAACATATTATCGCTAATGCATTTACACAAACATAATGTATATGCGCAAAAACATTAACGCTTTTTCTATGGTGAGATCTAAAAATACTCAAGGGAAGCATACATCATGCTCGTAATACCCACATGTAATCTTGTCAACGGTTTGTAATACTTTTAATGGGCGGTTGTGTATGTTTTATAGTAAATTTCTATAATTAAATAAGTAGCAATAAATTTAGAAAACTCATTGAAGTTTGGATCATGAAAAAAAGCCTATTATGGTATTGATATTATATTTAAGGGATGGTAATGTTTGGATATCAATTTAATAAATGTAAGCGTAAAATAAATATAAAAAGTACGCCTAAAGGAGATTCTCGTTGTTTTTTACTTAATTAACATTAAATGAGTGCACAACATCTTACAATGAACTAAAATTATTTTTGTTAGTTTAATCATTCCGTTTCAATATCTCTAACCACAATCTTTTGAAATTCACTGTTAACATACCCCGTGCCAAATTTCCACAACAGACGGACTTAGATTTTCGGTTACCATTGTTAAGCCCTGCAAGAAGTTTTTTCAACTAGACAATGCTTGTTCACTTTCCTGATGAATTCTTTATTTAATTTATTAATGAAGTTATATCCGCCAGACTGTCTGCTATCACAAGTATAATTTATGTTCATGTAGATGGTTTTGTTATCAACTGTCGATTGTATGTTCTCAGCAATCGCTACAACGGGTATGACATGGAAGTTTAATATATTTTTTGTCTTATCTGTATTTGTTTTTAGATCCATTTCTTAAAAAACCTTTTTGTAGTCTGAAAGAATAGCGTAAAAATAATTCAGTAATATTGCTGTTACTAGAAAGTTCAAAAAATCAGTGACATTGTTACATTCCGGAATGTTTTGACAAACAATCCATGCGAACGATTTTTCTTGCCTTTTGGACACGCTCGATGCGGTATATGACATCATTAATCATTGTAATCAACCTATGATTTTTTCTACTTTAGTGATTTACCCTAGTGTTTGGTAATGTCACGTAAACACATCAATGCTCCTTATGAAATCAGTCCGTTGTAGCAGGTATTCATTCTCTCACTAGCTTTAACTCACCTCCAGGAACAATATGACGAATGTGATCTATGCGCACATTAAGTGAGTCCGCGTCGTAGATTATGCATTATTGACATCTATCTAATGTCAGTCACTGAGTCTGTTAATCCCTGTAAATCCCGGCTAATGAACGAGAGCTAGCGTCGTATTTGTGTTTTCATCAATTTCGGTTCTACAGAACAACGTAAACAAAGGTAAATGCTGTTACAGTTCCTTTTGGTGGCTCTGCACCACCCTTTTGAGGTGTCTTTCCAAAATATGTTCGAACAACTCTACCATACCGCTTGGCTATAAGATGATATAGCGACATCCTAGTTTTATGTTATGAGTACTCGGAATATGGGAAAGTTGAGGGGTTTGAAATCGTCATGTTCTTTTTACGTGTCCCTTCTTTATAATCCTGATGAACACGTTGTTTTTCTTTCAGTTTAGAGCTGTATCGGCAATAAGCAGAACACGGCCAGCAAAAGAGTGCATCCGTATTTCCAAAAGAAGTATATAATGCTATATTACTATAGTAATACAGTAAGAAATATTCATTGTGGAGACAAGTGACAAACTTGTATTCCTGTCACGTCCGAGAATCAAGTTCAATACAGCAGAACTTCCTGTGTCGTTACTCACCTCCCTTCTGTCACATTTAGGACAGTCTGCTCAAATACGTTTTCAGTGCTTTACATAGATATAATGATAACTGCGGGCGGAAAACCCTTCTTTTGTCGCATCTTAAACAATCTTTCTGGCGATGATCCGATTGTAACACTATGTACAGGTGGATAAATCTTTTCTCATTTTCCTGGTCAGTTATTACTTTCCAGTGCCAACAGAGATTATGCTATTGTGTATTGTAGTATTTCAATCATAATAAATAGTACTACAATACATACAATTCGTACACTACTGTACAGAACTGAAATTTTCAGTATGCTGCAAACAAATGACCACACATGAATCTCCATGCATGCTAAAGATTTGTCGAATAGTGTTTTGTATTAGCATTTTGTCCACTACTACGTCACGTTCCGCTGGCCGAGACGCTGGCTTCTGTCTTTAAGCTGGGTACGGTAAGTTTGTACCAGGTAGCGATTGTAATATCGAGTTTCCCATACGTTACGCACTTAACGCTTCCAAGGACATAAGTGCCCGTCGTGACGTGCTAAAGTTAAAGCAGTATCTCGCCTGTTCTTTGCTCGTGCAGTTTGTTCATCGTCCACTTCTTCAGACGCAATTTCATTCACCTTTATTTCTCGATTACGTACGTTTAACGTATCAATACCATTTCTGACGCCAAATCTTACGTTTTACCACAGGCGGGTTTTGGGGATTTTAATAAAATAGGTAGAAAAGAAATAAACCAAAATATATATATTCTTACTAAAGAACCACTAAAACACTACATTTGATGAATGAAATTCTCTGCATTTAAATGGATTTTGTGCTTTTCTTTTGTCTCGCATTAAGATAGTAAAGTTTAGATCACAATTTTTTTTTTTTTTAAATAAGGATTCGTTTTAAATACGCTTTACAAGTTGTCTACAAAAGTTATATAGTAATTAATATATAGCAATATTATGATATGCCATGACACATATTATATTGGTGCCATAAATTATTGACTTTCAAAATTACTATACATTAGAAAACGTTCACATATAGAGAATGCAACTTATGTAATCGTACCCTAAGAAACGAATTAAATGAATTTTGTATTGTACAAATTTGTAAAAAAAAATATTTTTTATTAAATTTGTATATTAAATACTTTTTCAAAAAAGTAAGTATTATGTACCATATATATATATATATATATAATACTCCAAAACAGTTGCTTTTAAATATTTTGTCTATTTGCCTGTCAATTTATCTGTTTCTATGTTAAAGCATCACTTAAACCTAATGGACAAATCAGATCAAAACTTTTTGTGTTTTATAAGCAGTAATCTACTGCTCAAAGTAGGACACAATTTATCACGCTACATTATACCTAGGGGCTAGACACATAGATTACATGTGGTTGGAAAGTTGAATCACTCGCATATATACTTTAATTAATAATTTTACTTGATGGAATGGATTTTGTTATTTAAATAATATAATTTTAAAAATGATATAACTGTGTTTTTTAAATTAATTAAATTCATGTAAAGGTAGAAATCTCACTATAAACGTTGTGTTTTTAAGATGATTACAAAAAATGGCACCAAAGATTTTCTATAGGTGATGAAAGTCAACGAAAAAATGAAGTACCTACAGCTTTCAGGTCTTTTTAAAACGTTGTTGGGGTTAGTGCTGCTGTTTAGTGCATGCTTATAACCACCCAACGAACGAAGTCACGAGTAACAGCTAGTTGACAATAAAATACTATAAGCATCAACTCAAAGTAATACTAGAATAAAAATTGAAAAAACTATATACACACCACACGTAGCTGTCTGTTCGACAAATTTTCTGGACTCGAATATATCTCGTCCTGCACGTGACTAAGCCACTGGCACAGCTCTGTAAATTCAGTCAATAGCTGGCTCAAACTCCATTGGCGGTTGAACGAGGCTGTTGGGTTCAAGGGACGAGGCCCGCCTTGCAAAACCGACGTATTGTGCGATAACAATTCGCCGTTTGCTTCCTGTAAAGACATTATTTCTAAATATAATTAGCAATTCTATTAAAGATATATTAGAATCGTATTTTAGAGGTAACTAGAGGTATTAAAATGGTGTTACAGAAAATAGAAACAATTTAAAATTTTGAACAACAATGCTATAATGTAATTGATACATGTTTTGTATAAACCTCTAGCATTATCTGTTCCTAAGTTATGGGCAGGGCAACTTGATTATTATAAATAAGTTTCATGCATAAATAAACATGCTTGTTTCGACTCAGCTCGCTTAATTCTTTATATGTATATAATGACACTACCGCGTGAACATTTGGATTGTATGTATCTGAATAATTTGAACGAATGTAATAATTAATTTACTTGTCAATTTTCTGAAAATTAAAGGAAAATAAAAAAAATATGAAGACAGTATGCAACAAATGTAGGTTATAGAAAAGTCAGCAAGTGTACTCTAAAATCTTATACAGAATAGATCAGTGGCATATCAAATATTGTCAAATTTTGAGAACCCAAAAACAACGAGCCTCCATTAAACAATTAATAAATCGTTTAATAATGGATAAAAGCAAAAAATATACGTAAAAATTGAAAATATTACACATACTAAAAATTACAATATATTAAACGAAAATTTTCCATTTCATTGCTTCTTTTTGTTTCCTTTGTCTTTTAACATTTTGATTGCTAATATTATTTTACCAAATTTATAATTTCAATAGAAAAATAAACCGATATGATCTCTACTTCATGTGTGCAATATCTACTTACTGATTCCTAATACTAAAATAAAATTATTAGTATTAAAAGTATAAGTCAACAAATGTCAAACTGCGCAGACGATTTAATATTAACTAAGAAATATTCCTAATATAAACGACGGCTGCTATTTATGTGTCCGGGATATCGAAAAGAAATAAACATCTATCATTTATTGCTTCTCAAAATATTCACCATGATAATTGATGCACTTTTGCATACGCTGAAACTAATTTTTATAGCACTTTTTCCATTCCGATTGAGGTATCCCTAAAACGTGAATTTTGAACGCATCAGCGGCCCCTTCGCGACTCGAAAAACGTTGACCATATAAATTATTCTTCACGCTTGGAAATAAATAGAAATCGTTGGGTGCCAAATCGGGGCTGCACGGCGGATGATCTGTCAATTCGATCTTTTGACCTTCCAAAAAGCAAGTTGTTTCGGCTGACGTGTGACAACTAGCATTGTCATGATGAAGAATGATTCTGTGTAATCGGTTGTTCTTTCTTATTTCTTCAAAAAATTCTGGCAAACGAAATGGTCGTGTACTACTCCCAATTAACCGTTTTATTATTCTCTAGTGGCACTGTAATAATATGTCCAGTTTTACCAAAAAACAGACAACCATTTGCTTCAAAATGATTTTGGCACGAATCACTTTTGATAGATTCGGCTCATTTTAGAATACTCACATCTTTGTCTGTGGTTTAGTTTCAAGGTCATACACATACATCCAAAATTTATCACCTATGTAGATATTATAAATAGCTTTTGATGGACCATGATTCTATTTTTTTATCATTTTTTTTTTGCACCAATCGACACGAGCCTACTTTTGATCAATGCTCAAGTTGTAAAGAAACCAACGCAAACAAAAAAATTTTTACAGCTAAATTTTCATTTAATATCTTATGTATGCTCATCACACTTATGCTCAGAAATACCCATATCTCGTGATATATAACATGACGATCTCGCATTATTAGTTCCCGCAGAGCATCGATACTTTGTGGTACAACAACCGATTTAGGACGACCTTCTTTAAATTCCTCCGTGAGTATAGATCGCCCACGATTAAACTCGCTAAACCAGTGATACACAGTGGTTTTCGATGGTGCTTCATCCCCAAAAGCCATAATAAGTTGATCGATGCACTATTTTTGAGTTAGCGCACGCCAAAAATCGTAATAAATCATCACACGAAAATTTTCACGATTTAAATCCTTTGTGATAAAGACACGCAATTTTCACAATGACGCCACAATAGTAAAACAATTGATGTTTACATGAAACAAACTGCATTTTACAGCCAGAGTTCCATTTTTTAAGTGTTGCAATTACTTTTTAAATATTTTTCTGTATGTGGTCAGTTTCGGATACATAAATAACGGCCCTCGTACATTAACTAGTTTTGCACCATATTAATTTCAAAGTTATCATTTCAATACTCCGCTTATTATGCAGTTTTTATGAATATTATGTGAAATAAAAGTCATTTCCATGTCACCCTTTAGATATTACCGACCTTGCACGAATCGATGATCTGGTTGTCCATTATGTAATCGTAGTGGTGCTGCAACAGCGGCCACAGGTCATCGCCGGCGCTGCCGCCGCTCGCCGCCGATCCCCAGCTACGACGCCATGCTTCTCGACATGGCTCCTTTCTGGAAATAAGAAACATTTATTTACAGACACACACACACACACACACACAAACTCACACACATATATATTTAATGACCAAACACAAACCGAAAGAAACAAAACATGATAGCAGTCCGCTTCATATGTTAATAATATATTTATCAAAAGTCTAAGAACGTTGGTTATAAATACCGATAATCTGTTTTACGTATAGTATGCAAGCAAAATCTGGTTTCTAAGCGACATGTTTAGTAAAAGACTGATCAAGTAATAAATATTCGGTTTTCTGTCACGAAAGAATCTTAAATATTATAAATTACAATCATAATATTGATGCTGATTACGAGCCACATCAAAGAGATGAATATTTATGAAATGAATGGACTTTATAATAATAAAATTACTCATAAGATGAAAATAAGGATAATACTTAAGAATAAATTCACTAAGACTTGTCTTTGGTTTATAGATTTTCAAATTGCAAATAAGAATTTTCGTGATTACGTCAATCGAGATACATAGATAAAAGTAGCGTCTAAAATGTGGTTCCTCTTTAGTTATTGCTCTTAGTAAAACCGGTGTATCGCTAGTGGAAATTCACGCTTCGTGAGGTCAGCTGTTTGCATTACGATGCTGTCTTGTGCACTTAGATATTGCAAAAATGAAATTAAATAATACTCTAATATTGATAACATTACTTTCTTACTTTTAGTACTTAAAAAAATTAATAGTTATTCAATAAAATAGACTAATGTTTAATAAAACAAGTTACAGCTTGGCGCCACCCGTTGGGAAATAGCAACCCTGTTTATTATCTAAGAAAGCAGATGACACTATTTTTGCTATCTTCAGATAGATGGCAGTCAATTAATATATTAGAGCGCTATATTTTAGTAAATTTCTTTTAATGAACATACGAAACCTGCCGGAATTATTTATGATCATTTTGAAGCCTATTACTATCATTTTAAGTATACTAATAATCGGGTGAAATTATGATTTGCGCTTTTTTTTTTTGCAATCATCGGTAAAGGTTTATAATAAGCAGCGCTTAAGATGGCAGAACAAAAGCAAAATTTAGGATGACGCAGTATAATGTCATGTTTGATAAATAGACACTAAATTGTTTCGACCAGTGGCGGCTGATGGGTTATCAGACTGGTGGTGCACTTTATTGCTCACCAAATATTAAAATTAGAAAATGCAACAAAACAACAATTGACATAAAATATGTTTATTTTTTATACATTAAATCAATGCGACGACATTTTTCTGAAGCGAAATGTTCAATCATCTTTTTATTAAAATCGGGTATTGATTGTATAAATTTTTTTCAATACTGAGCACAGAAAGTGCATTTAGCCGATCCTAAGACATGGTGTTTCGGAGAAAAGTTTTGATTCTTTTGGATATTGCTTCTATACACAGAATCTAGCTGATCACGAATGTCGACCGTGCCTAACACAGACAAACTCATTACATTTTGTAGGTGTACTTGCGAAGAATCATGTTTTTTTTTTTCACTCAAATGCGTCAAATCCTTGATTCCAGTTTCTGTCCAAATCGATTCTCCGCCAAAAATAATGCAAGGAAAACAAAAGAATGCATTAAGACGCTCACATCCACACAACCTTTCTTTTATACATTTCACTTTTAAAACTTCGCGTAAATGTTTTATTTTTGATTTGCACTCTTGTTTTAAATTTAAAAGGGCCGTGGCGGTCCGGCCAATTTTATATTCACTTTATTTTGAAAAGTCCTGTTATTTTCTTTAATATAATCAATGTTTACGCTCATTTTCACTAACACCACACACACAGTATAGAATAAAAGTTCTATTATAGCATCGAAACAAAACTAAAACAATTACGATAATATAAACAAACAATAATTAACGTCACACATACAGTGAAACTATACTGATAACGAGTCGAGATGTCAATGATGGCCGCCGTCGCCTCGCGCCCACGCCGGCCGGCCAATTCGTCAAAATCGGGTGCTCTCGGCAATCTTCGGTTCGCACGTGCGGCGCTCGAGAACCGACTCCTTACTCGGTACATTTCTATGAACCATCTTTTGTTTCACGGTCAGACGCATTAACTCGTATCCCATACAAGTTGTATTAGCAGCCCTCGTGCGCTCGCCGAATCGCACGAGAATTTGTATTTTACAGGAAAATAAGTCTTAATAGTTTAGTAAAGCGCTCAAACTGTTTCACCATAATTGGAAATTTAATTTTTTATACGTATCTGTATGCTTAAAGATAAATATTAAAATGGTAATTTTAAAATAAAGATGAAGTAATATTTTGTAATTTTTAAATCTTTTGAATTGGTGGTTCAGCGCACGAGCGCACTTAAGGTACAGCCGCCACTGGTTTCGACATTCGTTTATGACAAATAAAATGCACAAAGGTAACTTGTGCACCAATGTACCGTTTAATCGTAAACTGGGGCCTTCCCTATCTTTGCCTTCGAGGTACTTGAATTTAGTTCAATGCAAATTTAGCAAACAGAAGATACAGTGCATTTGTTAATTCTTAATTTTCATCATTATAAGTTCAGTTTCGTTGACTGATAGACTGGTGTTTAAGGTTTTAAGCACAAGCATTCATCGTAAAAAGAATAGTTTAACATTTTCAGTTTTAATGTTTCAGGGAATTAGCCTATGTGAGAAATTTATTAGATACAATTTTGTTCTATTAACAGAATTCCATAGTGTACCTTTTTTTAGTGAGACTGTGGTAGAGCCTCTCGGGTGCAGCGGCGCGTGCGGGCGGGGCGGGTCCGCTGCGCAGCGACGACAGAGAGAAGCTCGATTTCATTGCCGAATGCTCGAAACCTGAAAAAAAAAGTAAGCAAAGACACGTTGCAATTTTATACTTTCATAGTTATAAAATTGCATGCATATAAAATTATTAATGACATGGAATGCGGAAAACACTTTTGTGTAAATAATATTCAAAAATCGAATCTAATTATTCATATAACAAAATATTTATTTACACTTTCCTCAAAAATGTGGATTTACTCACAGTTAATTCTGGTTTTAAAGAACAAAAAACGAAAGACTGAATAAGAATTTCCAGTCAATACTACGAAATAATTTCAAATAACAACTGACACAAGAGTGACAAAACAACGAGGAAAACTTATTAGTAATAATACATAATCAAAATAAATTACAGGAAAAATAATACTCACTCGTAGTCATTTTGTTGCGATTCGTCGTCAACCACTAGAAGCTCAATTTATTGGTGTTAAATCAACTTTAGGGGTCTGACCATCAAAGCTTCATCAAGATTCGCCGTGGTCGTTCAGTCTAATTTTTGTACTAGATTAAAAACTTAGCTCCGTGTAATTACAGTTTTAGTGCTATCTGCGACTAGATTCGTTTATTAAGTACAATAAATACTTTTAGTTTCGTTTATAATTATTGTCTTGATCATGTAACCTTTTGGCAAGATTCATGAATTTGAAGAACTTTTTATGTTTTGTTTGCTGGCTGTTGGTTCGGTGGTTACATTTTGAATGGATCCGGTGCGCCCCTACCGCCCGCGCGCTTTTAGCAGAATTCCTGAAATAGAAGATAAATTAAAATTTAATAAAGCTACAACTTACAATTCAATTATATTAACAATAGCACAAACAATTACCAAATATTTTTGCCCTACCAACGATTACTAATAAGTACAAATTCCAAAAGTCCAAAGGAATGACGTTTCAGGTAAACATCTACGAAATACTACCTACGTGCGATTCAGTTGTTGTTTTTACAAAGCGTTTATATCCGAATTTACTTTTTGTTCTTTCTCATAAAATCAATTAATAGCCTTTTTCTTACATTACACATCGATATTAAAACTTTAAACACGGCATTAGACATAATCAGGACAAAGTGAGTCTATTTACTATATTGATCAATTTGATTTCATGTAACTAATAATTAGTGAATAGCTTTGAATTTATAGTAGATAAGACATGGATGACCGAGCTTTGATCAGAAATACAAGTAATTATCATAAATAATGAAGACATGTTGTTAGTTGCAGATATCAAAAAATAAAAGTCACGTATTCGTTGTCAATTCCCAAATGAAAAGGGTGATGGCAATTTTTCGTTAAACGAAATTGATACTCAATCACGACTGAATCTAAAGCAGAGAAACGTTATTGCAATATACCCAACAACTGGCCTGGAACTATGTACGAAACAATACAAAAATTTTCATGACGAAACGATTTTTGTAAACGTCAGAATGAAGAAATCTTAAATGTTCTCTAGCACTATCACACAAAAATCAGTAAACAAATAATAATTGTAGGTAGGTAGCCGCGAAACACTGCAACGGCTTTCGTAATACACGCCTAACCCAACAATACAAAAGTTCAAAAGTTGCTAACGATTTAGATGACCGTTTAGATTTACCATAAACACATCCTGTATCACAAACAATAAGATCGTATCACACGTATATAAATCAGACGAGCGGTATGCAGTGATCACGTCCAGAAAGTTCTAGTCAACGCCTGCAGGCGAATCGTTAAGGTGCAATTTGCAATACATGATCGATGTCCGACGATGCCCTCTCGGCTATGCGATCGGTGTCCACAATGAAAACGAGTTTGCTTTGCGACAAGTTAGCATTTAAAAATTTGAGTCAGTTCTTATAAAATGGATTTTAAAATAAATTTTTATCTTACATTTTTTCACATTTTCCGGAATTCTTGTTGAAATATAGGTATAGTTAGAAGTAAAACATGGAAATATTCCTAAACACTGTAGACGTACTGCTTTCAGTCAAGGTACCACTGGATATATTCAGTCAAGAAGTTAACCGAGTACTACATAAACTAAAACTTTCACTGCAAATTGGAAAAATAGTGCTTTCCATATTTTTTTCTGTTGGAAATACTGTGAAACTTGCGCCTTCTTTCAAAATTCTAAATCAACGGCAAAATATCCCTCAGGTTTAATGGAATTGAAAAAAATAAAGAATCAATTACTGTAGATTTAGGAATGAAATTTATTAAGAAAAACGTGTGTAATTAAAAGATTGGAAAAGGGTTGTATACAGACTAGAACAGATCAAATTGTTGGCCTTTAAAAAAAAAAAGTGTGTGTATATTAGTGTACACACGTAAGAAGTGAAACTTTTTTATGACATCATTTTTCGAAAAATGATTTACTATTTATAACTTCACAGAAATTGGTTGAATAAAGCTAAATTAGATAAAGTTTATGCAAAAGGCTTTTATTATCATAGACATGGATACAAAAATAATACAATTATTTCACCTTTCTGCTACTAAGATTATAGCATTTCATTAATTATAATAGAATTATTACTATTATTGTTATCGTTATTATATATTTTTGTAATTAATGGCTTAACTCACTGATATTTACATTCAAAAACTAAGGTTAACCTGAAATAACCTTAAAAAAAATAAATACCGTAATCACACCCACGTGTTGAATGTATAAGAAAAAAGGTTTAATTACTTACTTCTGTTAGAAATCCACTGGAATTAGAATAAATATCTTTTATTCTTTTTGCCAATAACTTTATAAAATTTTTTTCGCTAATCACTTAATTGAAATATTACTTTTCACGTTACTACTGAGTTACAGAAACAGAAATGTTCAGAGTTTCATGTAGGAGACTTGGTAACGGTATATGTACCTAGAAGGGTGATAGGTAAAACTTTTCAATTAATGTGATGTTATAAAGGGCCATATAGAATCGTAGGAAAATTATCGAACGCTACATATAAAATCGAGTCACTCAATGAAAGAATGTGAGATATAGTTCATGTATGTCGGTTGAAAAGGTTTCAACTTAGATAATAGGAAAATGTAATACATACAAACTGTAAATAGATCTAGGGTGTTGACAGAAAGTATATGTGACAGGTGGCCTTAGTAACAATTATGTTTATGCCACGATGACATTAATAACATTGAATAAATATGGCGCGTAATGGAAAAATGTTACCCAGAAATAAAGATGGCGCGTAACAGATAAAGATGGCGCGTGACAGAAAAACGTTACATTACTATAAAATTTCTCCCATACGTCGATAAAGAAGTTTCACTTCAAAAAATTGTAAGTACTCGAAGCCAAGTACCTAGCGTTGAATCAAGTGTTGAAAATGATTTCTTATTCGCTATTGTCTAGTTTCTTTTTTATATGATTAATTAATAGTAATTTTTATTTATTTTATAGTATTTAAAGCTTTTGGATTAGATATATTCGACAATTATACAACTAAAATAATACTAAGAAATATCTCTTTTCTGTATTTACATATTGTCTATTTTAATCTAACAATTATCTAACCATTCAAAGGCGAAGCTATAAAAAACGAATTTGCATTTTGACGTCTCAACTGATAATTTTCGAGAAAAGCGCAACGAATCATCTTACGTGACGACTCTCGCAGTTGTGCCGAAAACCGAAGGTACTATGACAAAACGTGACGGCGAGCTCCGAGTAAAAAACTAACCATTTTACGATGCCTCGTTACAAGTTGTAAAATCGTGAAACATACTTACACTTACATTTGTTTATGTTACAAATAATTTCATTAAAAAACACAGTCTTGTATAATATTAAACTTTTTTTATTAAACAATTTCATTATTACATGTATATATACTCCTTTCGTGTAATCACAAATAAATCGAATGTAATATAAACAGTTTGATCCTATACCAGTATTAGTAAAATATATCAGAGCAAAGCTTGATAATTTAATATTTAGAAATTATGACAAAAATATGCATTTCAGTAATAAAAGTGTAAGTAAATTATTTTAAAATATTACATCGAATATCAATAAGAATCGAGCTAGATGCCATTTTCTTTTCAATTTGAACACCGTATAATTTCTCGTCCACCTCCAGTATTTGACGCTATAATCGACAAAAATTAATATTTTGCCAACCCAACAGAACGCGACTAAAAAAAGTGAAATTTATTTCGTCGGCGTTTTCGACCTTTCACATTGATTTGCGAAATTTCCGTATAATTTGGTTACAAGTTGAAAAATGTTATAATTCTTGCTACTATAAGTTGCGTACGTGGTACAGCACAATGGATCTGTACTAAAATTTAGAAAATTTTGTGAAAGTTTGAAATTCGTGCATGAATAATTGCAAAAATTGTTAACAATCCTAAGAAAGGGGAACTCGTTTTTTTTTTGCAAATAACTATAAAACTATTAAACTTAGAGAATTAAAAAAACAATAACACAATAGACGACGAAAGGACATTGTTCTTCAAATAGACACAAATTAGTTATTGTATAAAATACTTAATATTTGTTGATATCAAATAACATATTTTTTCTGTGATTTCGTTATAATACGGACATGCTGCGTTTTATTTTACAAAAAGTAAATCAATCCCTCGGTTATGAATGGATATCAAACAAAATAAAACAGATGAAAGCAATTATACGCTTATGACGTCATAACTCTATACAATTTTGTAAACTTTGTAATTTTGTAAAATTTTGTAAAATTTAATCTTCGGATTAAACAGAATACGTGCAGAATTATGATAAAGATATCTTTAATTAAAAGAAAAGTAAAAAATATAAATATATTAGGAAACCATTGGAGTAGATAATTAATAATAATGTATACATTCCTTTCAATACTTGACAGTATACAGTGTACGCTATGTATAACGTTACGTTTGTTTCATACTTAGGTCATGACGCATCATGTCTGCGAATGATGCAATGCGCGGCTATAACGCTCCCCGACCCTTCCTTCTTCTCCCCCAGATTCCTATTTTACGCCATTGCGAAGCTTTCGTGACTAACTTCACAGCGGCGTAGTTTCCTGCATCGTACTGTATAATACTTATCGGCTTCCTTTCGTATATTTACGTAAAACTATTTTCCTAAATTTTACCAACAGGAAATTATAAGTTGTCACAACGCATACTTATACAATGAGTAATAGCCAAGCCTAAACAATTCAACAGACTTTATTATCACCAAAAAAAGGTATATAGTAATCGTAACGATAGTATTCAAATAAGTCGGTGTTGTCATGTACGTACTATATGTTTTAACTGTCACCGCGATGATGAGTTAGGGCAACCCATAAAGAGCAGAAGTTGAGTGAAAGTATTCAATCCATCAATTGTTGAGTCACATCAAGACATGATGTAATATGTATTATTATGATACGCAGAATAACTATCTAACTAGAAATGATTTGTAATCCTTTATGCTTTCATTATATTATATTTTGAATGATTGGTGCATGTAATAGATTTTGTTACATTGAGCACATGTTTAGATCTGATCCATCAATTGTCAAATCATATCAAGACACGTTGTAATATTTATTACCATGAGGATGCAGAATAAATATCTACCCACAAATACGTTGTTATTCTTCATGCTACTATTATATGTATTACACTTTCAAATATTGGACCTTGTAATAGATTGTATTAAATTAACTAAATATACTAGAGTAAATATAGCTAGTATAAACTAATTCAAACTAAAAATCTTGATTTTAATTGTCCAACATTATACTAATTGAATTGTTTACTTAAAAAAACCGAACAAATATAAGCACACTTCCTAAGCAAATAATTTATAATGAAACTAAAATGTCAATACTTTTTTTCATCTTAAAAAGAATTTACTAATGGGAAAAAAGTGAATCTATACATATATAATGAAAATAGGTTGTCTTTGTTCGTCAATCACATAAAAACGACTAAACGTATAGACATGAGACAGGGACCATTCGATGCGGGATGATTTGTAGATGGTTCTAGGCTACTCATTTTTAGAATTCCGTAAATCCTTCTCCATTTTATTTATAATAAAAATTACCCAGCGAAGCGGGCGGGACAGCTAGTATTATATTTTGAATATGTGTGTAGGTAATTAAATATAAGTGGAGAAATTGTAAACAAACGATTTGAAAAAAGAACAAAGAATGCGTTGCTATTAGGTACTTTGATATGAAAAAAAACAACTTCAAAACGTATATCGAAGCATGTTTACAAAAATTGGTAACTATACATTTTACATTGTTTAGCACTTTGATCTTAAAATATTCAATATATAATGAATAAAGTCATTCGGATTAAATCGAGAGACCAAACTAAAGAAAAGAATAATTAATAATTATGCAATATACACACCCAATACAACGAAAAAAAAACAATAACTGCCAAATGGTAGTTAAACGTTAATTAACATTTGACAATTTTAATGTATGATACGGCTTAGACGGCATGCGTACGAAAGTCAGCAAAAATAAACGTGATCATCTTATTAGCTCACAGAGAGATAAATTGTTTCCATTCTCTTTTAACTACAGGCTGGCTCTGATGATTGGATTTGAATGATTGCTCCTGAACGAGCAATTGGTTGATGCATTACGAGATTACTCGGCGGTTACGTGAATCGAAATAAGTGCAAACGAAAGTATGGACCTACAATATGGTGGAATTCGTACGACTGTATCTCAGATGGAAATAATTATATTGCAATGATTGCAATTATTGTAAGGAAAAATATTTGTATACAGTAACACATTAAAATTCCAGACATAACATCTTAATTCATACAATAAATTTCAATATTTTTATGTGGCGTTGTTATTGATTCTAAATTGCGTTAGTTTTGAATCATTGCAAGACCTATCACAGAAATGGTAGTGTAGCTATTGGCACACACATTAAATCGACGAAGGTTAAATAACACAATACTCTTAAACCGAATCGAAGACAAACGATCTGTTAAAAACTTAAGCACGTATAAGTATAATATTCGTACGTTTAACAATAAGTAAGTTTATGTATCGCCGACAACGAATGATGTCGAACGTTTGGCAGATTACGGCTAATGGCCCTATGATAACACTTGATTGATGAGAGGCTGCCAGCGGCCTCGAGTATTTAAACAAATATAATAATAAATGATTATAGCTTTGCTCTTATTTAAGTCGCCGCGTCGTGAAGGGCTTTCACTTCGACACGATTGATGACATAATTAATATTGATGACTTAATTAATGGACGTGTTCGAATGCGGGTTCTATAATAATAGGTTATCAATTCAATGCAAATGATGTAGCAGCTTTTAATAAAAAGATTTTTTTTTATTTGATAAACTACCTCAGTACAGTTAATAGTTTTTTAATAAACCGATATGAGCAATTTTAAATCATCATTCCAAACTGATATTTTTTTTTAAATTCTGGAACATTTACTTTGGATAGTACACTAATAAGAAAAGTAGTGCAAATATTACATGAATTTATCTGTCGTATTTAATTATCATATACATTTGATATTACAAAACACCGTTATGTTTTCATTTATGATACATTATTAAGTATTATTTTTATACAGCATATGTGGAATATCAATATCAATTTTCAACAAATCAAAGTCAATAAATAGCAAACGTAACTTTGAAACCAAAACTATTGAGATGCTGTCGTGTTTCAAAGGCCCATAAATATCGACTTTCACGTAAAAACCGAACCGGCCTGCCCGTTAGGCTTCGCGGAATCAAAGACTTTTACTACAAGATTACTTTCTAAACAATACCCATTGCAGTAAGCTAAATTGACCCATACAACATCTTCGAGATTTAGATATTGGATCTGCAGCGGTAATGGAGATTATACATTATGGGTCAGACGAACGTAAGTACACTTTCTATGTGTAGAAAGAAACATCTATTGCAAGAAACTCAAAAATAAAGTTAAGTTAGGTTGAGATGAATGAATATTAAATAAAAGAAAAATTAAGAAGAGCCTACACTCATAGTATCCCTGTGCTGTATTTGTAGCAATAACTAATGGTTTTAACGTCATACTTATAGTTTAATATAATATAAATATGCTTAGACAAGTTCAATTCAGCTTACACCCAACTTATACGTCACAGTATAAGCACTGGAAGTTCGAAATATTTTTTCATCTTATTAGCAATGAATTTTATATATATATATATATATATATATATATATATATATATATATATATATATAGTAATTTATTTCTGTATATTCTCAGGTTCTAATCGTAGCCTTTGAAAAGTAGTTTCTGACCACAAATTGCAGTATTGTCCTCTAAATCCTAACCGTTAAGTAGTG
>BGZK01000076.1:600000-827940 GCA_005406025.1 Eumeta japonica | reverse complement strand
AGAACCTCTATTAGTCGTGGATGTTGGCACGCTCGTCGCTATGATCACTGTATTCGTATTTATAATATTTATCCACATGTTTCTAGTTTCTATATTCACAACAAGTGTTTTTAATTTCCTACAAGTGCAGATTATATATGTGCTAATAAATTATAATCAGTAGTGATTTAAATTTAATATTTTGATTAATATTATTTACTATTCGTAAATATTAGTGAAAAAATTGTGCTTATATACTTTTAAGTGCTCCAATATAATTGAGGTTAACCATCCGTATGCATTATTTATTGATATAAATTACAATATTATTATTTAATATACCACATAATATATAAATTATTATTAATATTAAATATTTATTATTGGTTATTTAATATTTACTAAATAAATAAATAAATTTAATAAAACATTTAATAAAAAAATTGTGATAAAAATTAAATTGAACATCAAATAAAAATATTAATTTTTAATATTTATTATTAAATTGAATAAATAATAAATATTTATAAAAAGAAATGACCGAATTTAATGAAAACTTATTGATAAAAATGAAAAGTGAATATTAAATTAAGAAAATAATAAAAATTTAACAAATGTTTGAACTTAAATTTAATATTTATATTAATTATTAAATTAATTAATGGTATTAATTATTTGCATGCAATTAAAAACTATTTTTTAATGATGCCAAAGAACTTCTCACGCGCGTTCTTAAGTACACGCACCCATTTTATCTTTATGAAGAACATATTGGTCTATATATTGGATCTGTAGCGTTATAAGAATTTTGGTGGCCCATTACTCTCCCCATCAGATATTCTATTTCTGCCCAAAAGGCCGGCAACGTACTGGTGACTCCTTTGGCTTTGTGAGTGTCCATGGACGGCGACAACCATCTACGCTCTGAAGGTTCGCCTGCTCCTTTGCCTCTCGACAATATAATAACAAAAAAGACAGAAATTAAAAGGCATTGATTATTTATCATTAAGAATGTTTAATATAGAATAATTATTCATTGAAAACCTCACCTGTCTAAATAGTGGTTGGATTTAGCAGTAGCTTTATCACACGAGTCCAAAGAGAAAATGTACGAGTAGCTAAAGTTGTACATAAAATATTATTAGGCATTTTCGATATCAAAATTTGTTAATGTAAACTGTATACATTTACTATTCTGAATTTAGCTCACCGAATCTCAGTGGTTGCTACAACGCACATACCTAAGAGCTATACAATAAGTGATATGTGAATGCTCCATAGATTCAGACCAATGTATCCATGGGCTTTGAAGTGCCCAGTTGTGCTCTTGTCATAAAGTATCTGAATTCGTACCGTATCGTCCACTGCCGGATATTAACCTTATACCTAGATTTTCATGACGTGCGATCCTGGGTCATCTGTAACCACCCACGTTTTCTTAATAAATATCTGTATACGTTCATAACACGTGAACCGTACGTGACAATAGGTGTGACTGGTAATTTAAATATATCGCAAGCGTAATCGTACCGAACTTTGTTGCTTATTTTCAAGGTGACACATCGCTCACTTCGATATATTACAAATCAAAACCCTATACGTAGTGCTAAACATGCCATTTGTTGGTCATTTATATTTTTATACTATTAAGAGTGTTGAGATATGTGTATAGACTCTCTTAGAAATATAAAAAAAGTATACAATTCGACGTTACAAAAATATACAAATTATCAAACATGAAATTTCTCTGAAACACCGTATGTTTTAGCCATTCTACAACGGATGCTGCTTATTGTTTAGTTTTTGCAGCAATAATTCACTGCTTTTTTATGTTGTTTTATTAATTATATACCATATCGCTTAGACTGAATTAAGGAATACGTAAGAAAGGGATAAATACGTAACATTTGCGTGGGCTCTTGAAATGAGGGGTATCAATGATTTTTCAAAGAGGATATTGATTATCGTTTTCTGAGTTAATAACTGGGAATGCTTTAAATTAAATAAAAAATATATATAAATAAGTATTCTATTATGTGAAGTGTTACTTCCCGAGAATTCAGAATCAAACGTTGTTTTTAAAACAAAGATTTACATTTTACATCCAAATAGAACCAAGTCTCCTAATTTTCTACGTAGATTAATCCAAATGCCAGTTGGATTTTTCGAAATTAATCCTAGTTCTTATTTTAAAGCATAAAAACTCTTTATCGCATACAACCTTTAAAAAACCGAGCAAACGAGATCTGGTTTTAGTATGCAGCGCTACCATGTGCACGGGCTGCTAAGCGTTACGCTACGTCACATTAATAGTTTATCATTGCGCCATCTTAAGATCAATAAGTATTATAAAATAATAATAATAAAAAAATAAACCGCCACCACGAAACATTCCAATAGCGTTGCATTGTCGGCGGTCGTAATAAGTAGGTGAACTAATGATAAACCATCAAGAGAGCGGTCATAAACTCAGTAATAGTCATGATTTCGGTACCTTGCATAGATGTAAGAATGAGTTCAGTTCAAATGTTTTGGAATACTTAGAAATTTTAAAACTTAAATATATTTCAGCGATTCGTCACATTTACAAATCGGCGTCTCCGGACGCTTGCCGGTGACAATTTGTATAAGACGATCATATTTTAGATGCTGACACTACGTGTGCATCTATATTATCAGTTTAAATATACAATGTCCTTTTTATGCAGAAAATTGAAAATGCTTTTTATCGGATTTATTTAGTAAAAATGGAATACTCATATTGCCTGAACATTTATACTATGGCGTAGTGAAATCGTTCGAAATTTTATAATGGATCTCTGGAAAATATTATTCAAAAAGCCTTTGAAGGCAATTTCTATCGCTTCCCCGGAACAAAATTATTCCTCGAAGAAACCTATTGGAATCGCAAAAGGGGTAGTAAAGTATTCGAGGAAAGTCCGGCGGGTGCTAAAGATGGCGGACGATTTTGCTACTACAATATCATTGTAGTGTTGAAGCGGGTCTTCTAGCTGTTATGTGGCGTCACGTTTTCGTGATTGATGTGTCGTTTTCTGTCAATCTTACCATTTAGTTATGCGGTAAATTTAAATTTATTGACATACCAGATTTTAGAAAGTCATAGTAAATCGAACTTACTGTGGGTAAGGGTTGTTGGTTACGATTTCGCGAATCGTCCATTTCGCAAATGTGAACTTTTGGGCCAATATTTCTGCATGTCTGTCGATTAGTAATGTGAGTAAGCTTGGGCCCATTTTCTCTTTTGTTAATCAATCAACTCGTCAATTACATGTTTTTTCTAGTTTTATTTTTTATTTTACCGCTTTTGCTCAAATAGATCAATAATGTATATTAATGTTATCCGTGCTGATAATTTCATAATAATAATAGATGCGGATTGGCTGTCATCGTACCTTGCAATTTATCGTTATCCACTTGAGTCGATATCATTTCGCATGATAAAATTTATACTGAGGAAATGATTAAACCGAAACGACAAATCTTATTAATTTTATTACTAGAAAAGTAGCATTAATAATACGAGCTGTCTATGATGCATTCATCGATGTATATAGACAGGCCCGTAGCAACGAACAAAACGGTCTCATAAAATCAATCTGATCTGCAGAATGAGATTGATTCTGTACGCAGTCGGCCGCGGGTACTCGACACGTTCGGACACATTTTCCGGCCAAAACAGAAGAAGGCCGGAATTGTTCTCGCCTTGTGCCGATGAGACACTCACTGTAGTTTGGATCCAAACAATAAGGGAATCTCAAAAAATAGAAACTACAATGCGGGCCTCAAGGTTAACGTGTTCAATGTCGAGCCGTTTTTTTATTGTCTTTTCTCTACGAAGGGCCATCGATGATGGCTGCACTATTCGACCTCACAACCCCATGTAGTGGCAGTTTTAAAATAATCGAAAAACAAACTACCGATCTTTGTCATAATTTTGAATTCGGGATTCACAAATTTCATTTTAAAATAAGTTTACATTCGGTTCTTACCTCGTTACAAGAAATATTATAAGTCAAAACAGCCAATAACGCCAATCTCATACTTAAATCCCTTTTTTTGTGGAAAGGATGAGATTTATAATAAATTGTTTTTAAATAAAATTAATACTGATTGTCTATATTATAATACAAAAGTTTAAAATACTTTTTGATTAGTTAATGATTTTATTTTAAAATAGTCAAATATTTTCAGGTATATGTACATTTTGATACATTAACCGTTCAGAGCTATTTTCTGCGTAGGGCGCACTGAAAATTTCTGGAATGGATAAGAAAAAATTACCATGAATGGTCAAAAATTAATTTCATGTTTCTCAAAATATTGTCTGTTGGCATAAATGCACTTTTTCATACGAATAAACCAATTTTGAAAACACTCCTCCCTGGTAACCTCGGAAACATGTTTTTCATATTCTTCGACCGATTCTTCTGGTGGTATAAGGGTGATTTCATTCTAACTGTGATTGTTAATGTCCTGTATTGTTTGTTCTTCCGGTTAATTAATTAATAATCTATTAATGAAATTTTTGTGTTAATTATAAACATATTTCAACATTATTTTTATTTAATATAATTTGCCACTCAGAGAAAACTTTTATTATATCACTTAAATGTGCGTACCGTGTCATATCCACTTCTAGAATTTGCCTGTAAATTGTGTATTTTTTTTTGTCACAATAAATAATTTAAACGAATTATGTCATAAATTCTAATGTTTATGATCAAACTGAAATGGAATCACTCATAAATTGTTGACTGCGTAATTGATTCTTAATTTTTGAGAAAAAAAAAGTGACAAGGTGTCAAGTCAGAACTGTATGCAGGAATGCTCATAAATTCTACATTTTTCTCCTTTAAATACTTATTGGTCTGTTTGGCCGTGTGAAAACTGGCATTGTCGTGGTGCAAGACGGTACGATGTTTACGGTCATTTTTACGGAGATCGTCAATAACTTCCGGCAAACAAATGATCGCGTACCAATTACTATTCACGCTACGACAATTCTCAAAAGCAACAGTTACAACATGTTCATTTTAATTAAAAAGCAATCACCCGCTTAGAGGCTTCGCTCGCGCGCACTGGTTGGTTTGGCCCATCTAGATAGACCCATACGGTCGATTGCTGCTTAGTTTTGGGATCGTACCAATAAATCATATTTCGTCGTCTGTTACTATTTTCCACACCAAATTTGATGTCCCTTCCTTGAATCTGGTAAGCATGCATTGCACTAAGAGACCCGCTCCGTGTTTTGAGTCTCAGTCAAATTTTGTGGGATCCACCAAGAGTACAACTTTTCACACCCAAATGTTTTGTAGGATTGATTTTATTTGACTCATGCCTATGTCTAAGGATGACCGAATCTCATATAGGTCACGTGGTTGTCCGTTTCGATTATACGGCGCACAACGTCGATTTTTTTGTTGTTCGCGGCGGTGGACGGCCGGCCATCACGAAAGCGTCACTGACATTTACACGACCATGCTCGAATTCTGCAAATCAGTTATAAATAGTGGTCTTGCACGGTGCTTGATCGCAAAAAGCAGTTCGAAGCCGAGCGAGGCTCTGCTGAACTCTCAAATTGCACTTAAAATCGTAGAAAATTTTCACGACTTAAATCCGTAGTGATGAAGACATGCAATTTTTAAAATGATGTCACAATGTAAAAGCAATTGACAGTTATATGAAACAAACTGTATTCTACAACAAAGAATTCCATTTTCAAATGTAGTAATTACTTTTTAATTTTTTTTCATGTAAGTGGCCAATTCCAGAACTATAGTGCGCCGTGTATAAGAAACTCCTTATAACAAAAAAATATTAACTACATTTTAATTTTATAAGCTTATCAAAGTCAAACTGTATCTTTTACAGTTTTGGATTATACGGACGTCAAAAATTACTATTTTACAAAAGCCTAGATCACTATATGCGGGCGAGGAGGTTTGCATACACACCTAAGTGATCGGCCGTATGTATACGCAGCAAAAATCTAAAAGAACAAGCATGCCGTATACGAGAACGTACAACGTTTAGATTTAACATGTATTTTGTCGAGGAGGGCGTAGCCTCACAAAAAGCAATCTCGCATCTCGCCGAGGACGTTAACGTGAAAAGGACAAAGGACGCGCGCGGTCGTCGCCTTTGTCGATAAAAGATTAAGTTTTCCTGAGCAGCCGTCTTCTCTATCGTATGTACCTTTTCTGTACTTAGAGAGATATTGCTCTCGTGCTCCAAGACGGTCTCGCTCGTCACAACGGTATTAAAGAATAGTTTGTCGTATAACTGTATTATATATTTCTATACGCTTCCATGTTAGCTTGATTTGTATGTAAGTTTGTGTGAACGTTAAATATTTCGAGGTGGTTGTGCTCCATAATGAGGATCCGAGATATCAATTTTCACATTTTCTACATATTATTATGATTTTGAAACTTTCTAAACGTTTTTATGAGTTGATTTCATGACTAAATTAGGTAGAAGGAGGGATATGATTAATATCACTGCTCAATTGCTACTAATAGCAATCTTTGTTCACCGAGAACATATATATTTGAGATCCCTCAACTACTGCAACGTGAATCAAGATCTATAAATGAATATCTTACCTCGAGATCACTGAAATCGTGCATGAGCACTATGCGAAATAAAACCATACCTTTCGGAGTGGATAGTTTAGTTTGATAACCTAATTTTATATGTAGAATTGCATCAGAAAATTCAACGTCAACTTGATTTATGTAATGTAATATCAAAATTGGTTAGTTGATGGTTATTTTTTTTCAGAAAATGGACGTAATTTGAATTTGATTTGAGAGCCAGATTGTTTACTCTATTATACACATAAAACATCCATTCATATCGGTTCTTATTTACATTAGAAGTCCAGCAATCCTGAAAAGTTGCAAAATTAGATACTCCTATGCCTGTATGATCCTCTAGTTGAATAGTGTATCAATCATAAATACACTTTCTTAAAAATGGAATAATACGTATTATTCTAATCATATTATTGTAGCACATCATATGCGTAATAATTTTGTGAAACTTTAAAGTATATCAAATAATATTGTCAGAAATTTGGACTTATGCCAAGTTTATTTGCATTTTACTTTCGTTAGTTAGACAGGCATCTTTTATATGTTCAATATTTTTTATAAAAGTATAGTCGAACCCGTGTACAATATGTTTTTGATTATAAAAGAATTTGATATTTGTAGTATAATAACCGTCATACAATTAAGTTGTGTTTTATGGTTAAGTTGTGTTTCCATTACGTTTACAAAACACAAAGCTCATATCTATCTGACACGCACGTGAACAGACGCACGCCCCCAACACTAAGTTCTCGTCGTTATTGGCTCTATTTTCAAATTAATCAGTTCTTGATTTTCATGAACGATGTATTCTTGTCTTCTCACCTATCGATACAAAAAAAACATATCTGTAAGCTCGTTCATAGAAAGTACTGACGTCATGAATCTATTTAAATGAATTAAGAAAAATCCAAGCTGATGATCATTTTTGGGAATTTTAACATTGAATAATTTTTATCCGATGGGATGGATGTGGACTATTTGCATTCTAATTGTAATGGTGTTACTATTCGTATCGTTTTTAGCTTTATGCAAATTATTGTAATCTTACCTTATTTTTTAGCTAACTTGACTGCGGTTGTTCGGGTAAAACCGGTTAAAAGAAGACACAATGGCTAAATTAAAGCCATTTAGGGCCTTTTCCATCACTTCTCTTAAAATCACTGAACTAAGTCATTTTAAAATTAACTTTACGTTCCATGTCAGTCAAAATTGTAGATCATGTAATTATCTATAAAAATCTCATTGTCTAAGAATTACCATTTTTGAAATATTGATTCACAACTTGAAAAGTTGTGTTCTTCATAATATACACACGTTTCAATACCAGTAACGGTCAACACTTAAAAAGATCAATTAAGCCGGACTTGACATACTTTAACTAACGGTGGTCCTCATAATTTGATTTAAACAATTTATTTTTGCTACTGAAATGAAACTTTGTGTTATTAATTTTAAATATAACAGTATGTATATAAATGTTGACCGTGAATTATAAATAGTATTTTTTACTATAATTTCTAGAATAATACAAGACTTGTATTTCATTCAAAAAATCATAACTAACCCATGATAAAAACCTCTATCTTTTCCTTTTGTGTACCGATTTTAAAATATAATACCTATACTTTTTTACTCTGCATTTGTATCTTGTTAAACTGACAGCTTGTTCTCAATGTATATACTGTGGTGTCAATTTCTAGTTTTGACACAACAATTGGGACACATGTGGTACTTCATGGTCCATCCTTATATACATATATATCAGTGTACACACACCAATATTTTTACTTGTGTTACGGCTCCAGTGATGTATATAAAGGCAATTGAGAGCCTTGCGGCGTACTCACTCATAGAAAGAAATAGCCTTTTTCAACTTTTTAAATCGCTATATCTCGGAAATGCTGATTGTTAGGAAAAAAATGTAAGCATAATTTTTATAGATAATTGTATGATCTTAAATTTTTGTCTGACTTATTTTAATGATTAAAATTACAGTTTGGCTGAAGAATGCAAATAATTCATTTTTGAACTTTGACCTTCAATAATTTTTTTGCATATGTGGGATCGATGAGGACATGTGTAAATTGTATTGGTGTTCCCAACATTCATGCCAATTTTCAACTCTATAAGTTGTGATCTTGAGTGTTTTTTTTTTGACCGGATCAATTTTAACGTTATATTTATAATTTCAGTTGTTTGTGTCTGTATAAGTATTGACAAGAATTTAACATTTATGGTTTTGGCGATAATCAATTATTATTATTGATCAGGGCTATACTGCGTAAAAGTATTTCGTAAAGTAGAAATCGATTGCGATTCCCGGAATCGATTTGCGAGTCGAAATTGTTGAGTTTTATACTTATATTCAATTTTGATCGACTTCAAAGCATTCGATTAAATTAAAACTTTGTACACTTATCGAGGACTTGTATGCCATGATACGGTATAATTGGACTAATCTGACGATGGAGCCAGAAGGTGGACACAGGAACTCCATAACGGAATAATATATCTAATCGTGCGTGAGCTTGTTAGAGTTGTCTTAAAATGTACTCTCAATGAGTGATTTTTAGGGTCTGATGATGGAGCCGAAAGGTAAGCACTAGCACTCCATAATCGAATAACGTAACCTTGCCGTATTTGTTCTTAATGGATTTTTTTAAAGTGCATTTTGGCAATAATTGGCTTTCAGGGTCTGATGATGGAACCCGGCGGTTGGCACCGAAACTAACATAATAACGGTATAATATGTCCTAACCGTAATTGTGCTCGTTATAATTGCCCTGAAATGTATTTTGACCATGATCGACTTTCAGGGTTTGATGATGAAGCTTCCAAACCCCCAGCACCATTATCAGAACCTGAAAATCAGTCATGGGCAAAGTATATTCCACGACAATAGCAACAAGTCTAAACGGCTAGGCTGCATTGTTCTATTATGGAGTACTAGTGCATACCTTCCGGCTGCATCATCAGACCCTGAAAATCATTCATGGTCAAAGTACATCTCAAGACGATTTCTACAACTCCAAACACGACTAGGATACGTTATCTCATTATGTAATTCCCGTGTTTACCCTTTGGCTCCATCATCACACCCTGAAAGCCAATTGTGGCCAAAGTGTACTTAAAAAAATTCCTTTAAACCCAAATAAGGCCAGGCTTCTTTGTTTTATTATGGAGTACTAGTGCTTATTTTCCAGCTCCATCATCAGACCTTGAAATTCACTCATAGTGAGAGTACATCTTAAGACAACTCTGACAACCTCAAACACGATTAAGATATATTATTCCGTTCCTGTACCTACCTTCTGGCTTCATCATCAGATCAGTCCAATTATACCATATTATTGTAATCTCATCGGTCCTCAATAAATGTGCAAAGAGTTTATTTAATCCAATGGTTTGCATAAAAAAAATTTTTTTTCTTCACTTTATACGAAATATGAAGGAGGGAAAATCGCTTGAGAATCGTTATAGTCCAAATTTTCGCTTTGACAGCGTAATTTTAGAATAATTTTGAAATCGCGATCCCTAACGGTTTTTGAATTCAAATATACGATTAAATTTCATTTTGATAACTTAGTGATTTCATTGTAGAGGCAACAATGTTGATAGAAAGACAATTAGCATTTCGAAATATCAAGTATGAAACGACTTAAATAATTTTTAAATCATTCCAAATCAGTAATTGATTTCTTTTAGATAATAAAACCGCCGCTCTGCCACATAAAATGACATTTTAAATTTAATTTGTACACTGGACTTGCGTAATTTTTTACACATCACGCTGAAGAGCGAGTGCACAAAAAAAATAACGAAAGCAATCTTGTTTACTTATTACTTAGTGAGAGAATAATAGTATAGGACATTGATTACGTCAGCTCATATCTGAAAGCCGCATTTTTTATGTACGTATTTACAATGATTATTAAAGAATTCTGATATATATATTTAACAGTGCACCTCGTTACAGTAGCATCCGCTAACCTTCGGTATACCTCGTCCCCTATGTTATATGTGCTTTAATTACGATTTTGAATTAGGTAGAGGAAACTTGAGTAGCAATTTCGGAAGTACCTAAATCTTAGACAGTATCTAAAGTTGAAATTTTTTGCACTAGAATTGGAAATTGCTTAAATTCTGCAAGTACGTACTAACTATAAGACATTGATTGTCTATCGACTAAGCGTTGAGGCGATGTGTGCTTTAGTTACATGTCTTCGTTTTATTTTTTTATATCGTATATCTTGTCGTTCACATCTATTTGAAAACACAACGATCTGTAACGATTGAACAAATCGTAAACATGACTATCTAAGGTGGTAGTAGCTTTAGGTGAGTTAGAATTATTATAATGACCAGACAACAATTTGAAAAATTTCGGTAATTGCATTTTTTTTTTTTGTAAATTACGATATTCAATGTGAAATTATTCTAAATAAATCAAATGAGGAATTGGAATATGTTACGGTCAATACATCATTAAAATCAATTATAAATTCAATTGTAGTTTATTGTATAGACATTTTACATTTTCTTGTAAAACAATATAGAACGTATTAGTAGAATATGGATTTTATTTCGTTATTCTACCATGGATATTAACTAATGCCCATAGCTGAGCTATAACGACATATCAACAATCACAGGAGATATGTTGCCACTCACGCGCCAACAACTTTATGAATAAAATCATGGACGAAACTGACTTAATAAGCCGTAGCAGCAGTATATGAACGGATAAGCTATTCGTGTATGCGCATAAAACGTATACGTATTGCTACAAATTTCTTAATGCTATTTTAATTTCGTTCTCTCTTCGAACGAATTACGAGTACGGATAATATAGATACGTATTTTGTTTCTAAAACACAAATCAAACAATATGGTTATTACAGAAAAAAGCAATTACAATTTACTTATTCACAAATAAATTGCATTTTTTATCTTCAATTGTATATTTTGTTATGCATAGTTAGCGATTAACCAAAATTACCGTTAGGAAAAATCAAAGTCATTACGAACCATATTTTATTTTCATGTAAGTTCTATCTACCACAGTCCAAAGTATGGCAAACAAAAATGGTCATTCGCCGAGTGAGAGACGAGAACTTTATTTAGTTACTTCTTTATATTTTAGCATAACCTTGTCTCGTTTTTACTTGTGTTATTCTTTTGAATTCTCTATATCTGTACTCTCTCTACATGATAACCTCCACTTGAGACTTTACCTAGTCTCAAGTCAGTCTAAACTCATCTTCTAGGCGTATCCTAACGTAAAGATTGCCCAGTCAGGAAATGGCTTATGAATTGTGAACACTTTTCTAATCAATTGGAGCGTTCGATTCTCCGATCGCCGGGGTTAAGCAGCCTCCTCAACCGCCTTCATTTTTTTTCGTTGCATTTTACCTCTCATCGCTTTTAAAGGCTTATATCATTGTGCTTGTATATCATTTATAATTCTCTTTCTGTTTTCGTAAAATATTAAATGAAACTATTGGATTAAGTTCTGGAGAGTATTAAATTTTTAACTTTCAATAAATAAATGCTTTACAGATATGTAAAAGTGCCATATATTATTGATTGCATGATTACGTAATTAAGAAAATTGATGAACTTAACAGACTTTAATAAATAAAACAGATGGCGGTGTTTAGTACTTTATTTGAGAATTTTAATGATTATTTTAATAAATGTTTAATTTCAACTTACAAATATTTCTTACCATTTATTCACTTATATTATTATTTATTTATTTATTGAATTACTTACAAACGTTTTAGTTAATTTTATTTTAATTATTCAATTCGTAAAATATATTTACATATGGCGAAAGGAACTTCGTACCAACAGGCTGTCCCAAAGATACCTAATGAGTCTTTATCGTCTTGTATTTAAAAGAAATAATGACATTAAAATGAATTATTCGTGTTTTTGCTGACGTGTCGTCGGCGACGGCGGCGAAGACCTTGTTTACGCTTAACCGCCAAGTGGCATGCAAATAGCATCGTCCGGATGTATTGCACGGCCGAGTGATCGGAAATATATTACTGTAGAAATGATTTCGAGAGAATTTCTCGGTATTATATTCTGCCGATTATGTGAAAAGGAGATGTAATATAATACAAGTTTTATTTCGCTAGAACATGCACGCTATACTCGAATACACACTTCGTGTGCCACTCGTTCGCACTAAAAGTACCGGGTGACAACATTTATTCCTTATAATCTTTATATATTTACCATGTTTATGCTTCTGTACTTCAAAAGCGACTCTTATAGGAGTAATTCGCTATTCATCCGTTCGTCTGTCTGTCGAAACTTTTTTTCTCAAAAGTACTTGAATATATCAAGTTAAAATTAATATCATAATATTCGGATATACCGCTCCGAGAAACTGTAAAAAAAAACGAGCTTTTGAGTCAAGCAATCAAAAAATACAGTCATATTTTTTTTACTCACTTTCGTAACCCATAAAGTCCAGCAAAGCGGCCGGGTGTCCGCTAGTATTTTATAAATGCAGAAGCACACAACACTATGGATGATGGTGTACTTATAGAAGGTTTTAAACTCGAGTCCACGCATAGCAACGGGCCGATAGTTTTACGATTCGTGTCGCTTAGTTACTGGACGGCTCTTATATGCGTTATTAACGTCTTTAATTTTCTCAACGAATATTGAGATTTGTCACGCTTCCAAACAAGCAGTGGAATAACAAAAAAAAACATGACATTGACGACTGGCGATCACAATGATTTGTAACCATAATTCTATTATTACATTGGCTTTAAGTATCGAAGGATGTGGCGATCGTGGTATTAAAAAAAAATTTAAAGATTTCGCATTGTACAGTAGTACACCCCAAAAACGTGAAGGCGGCGGACTAAACTTGCAGCTAACTCTATGCACACGTAGGTAAAGGGCGCTTGTAGGTCCGCGGGTAGACACGTCCGGCGAGCCGATTTCCGAAACTGAAAATCCGTTATGAAAGTGAAGTGGCAGGCGTAAGGAGGCGCCGCGGAAGGAGTATACACGCTGTCCCGCCAGCCACCTGCATTGGGTTTATGAGTTGGTGAGATGATCACCTCCGATTCGCATAGGTGAGAAGTGTGTGCGCACGCAGCCCAAAAATTTGACGTGAATAACATTTGTTACCTTACTAGATTTTACTCTCATAGTTATGCGTTTGACATAAGCCAGTTTAGTTTTTAGATTATGGTTTGTAGTATCAAGTTTTGGATTGCACTGTTACATTTTATGTATATTATTGTTTTTTTTTACATAACCTTAAATTAACGTCAAGCTACCATTGAGGTAAAAAGGCCCTTGTATGATTGTATTAGACTTTTTAATCCCAGACGAAAAGTTAATTAATCCTGCTTATTTTCAGAATTTGACACTACGAGTGGGCTATAGAGTGAGATAAAAAGTCTGCAAATGTGATGAAACTAGCAGCTGAAATTATTCGTAAATGAAAACAAATCAATCAAAAACCGTTTCAGTTAAAAACAAGTTTTAAGTCTAAAATAATTCTTTTTTATATGAATGCAATAGATATGATTCTACCCCAATAACTCAGTTACAAAAAGTTGAAAGTATTGTATAATGACTTGATTATAGTTTTAGAATAATTTGTTCGTTCTTACCTAATCTCGCTATAATAATAAAGGCTTTTATGTTAAATTATAAATATGGAGTATATTTTAAAAGCAGTTGGTTGTTTTATTGTTGTATCAATGTTGAATTTGTATATATAATACAGCGTAAATAAAATAAAGTTCCCGACGTTTACGTTTAAAATAAAAAGATATGTATTATTTTTTATTCCTCCTTGATTGCTGTATATGTATAGTACTTATTTATTAAAATTTGTCCGAATAACGTGATTTGTAAGACAATATAACTTATGTACATATATATTAGCGTAAATTGGTAAAGGACGTATGAACTTGCAAAATCAAAATTTTTAATAATATGTCCACTTGTTATTTACCTACTTAACTAGGAGCCTAATGAGGCTTTTCTTCATCTTTACTATTAATACTTAAAAGAATTATTTCCATAAACATATCATCTGTTATTAGGTAAAAATATCGAAACATAAAGAACAAACAACAAGATTCATCATACTAAAGAAACACAACCTTTTACGAAACATTATTGAGTTATATTAAGAAAAATTCAAAGGTTTCAGAACAAATTAATTTTCTGTCAAAGCGAATTCTGTTTCAAATTTCCCATGGGTTTATATGTATAAACAAATACAGCAAAACAATAGACGATCACATATAAATGAAGCCCAACCAATCGCAATAAAACATCGATCAATAAAATATCGGCCCAATTGAAAGCTTATCGGGTATTTATTGAATATTTTGTATTGTACGTTAGGTCGTACGTAGTCGAAAAGATCAAATAGCGAAAGACGCACGATCTGTAATAGTGAAATTTTTACGCGAAATGTGTACGCCGGTTACAGGCTCGAAGGGCCATCTTGTTCCTTACAGGCCAGGCATGTACGCGCAGACCCGCCGCCCTGAACTGCCTGCGTGCGAACGATGCGATGCGCATCCCCGACCCCTCTTTTTTTGGCCACCGCTCTCCTACTTTACGCCAGTGTGACATTTTCTGTGACCAGTTTCGCAGCGGCAAATATTCGCGCGTTGTACTGTATATGATATTGAATGAGTAGTGTCTATTACCGAAACGCTTACGAGATAACCGTACTCCGTAACGGAAGGCTCACGAATGATGCCACGCGTGAATTACGCAGCTGATGTCTCAATGGTCGCATAAAAAATAATAATTACGTAAAAATGCCTTCTTACTAACATAAATATCTTTAATGTTTGGCGTGATTTCGAAGAAGTATTTACTTTTGACCGTCCATACGTATGCAAAAATGATGCTGGCCTATTGTATTGCCGCATTCTCGATTTATACGTTTCGTGTTTGATATCTCATTGACGTCTGTTTATTTTAAATATTTCGCAAGAGAAATGCGATAAATGAGCAGTCATTAGATTTCTATCGGACACCGTATTTTAAAAGATCTGTTCGGCGATTTTCGACCAGCGGCTCAAACGAGGCCGTGAGAGCCCCAAAGACGAACGACCTCGCAGTGGTGTCCCGAGCTTTCGGGATTCGAGCTCTGGCGGCCGCGCGACACGTGCCTACTTCACGCTGGCTTCGAGACTATCGTAAACAATTAATTTTACCTTTTTTTTTATAAGTAATCAAGTGAATAGCCCAAATTCTTATATAAATAAGATTTCAATGAATATCATTTGATTCAAAGAGTATATTTCCTTTTTGCAAATCTTAACTGAAGTAAAAGAAAATTTTAATTCTGAACCATTTACTAAATAAATTTAACGTAAAAATATACATTACTAATAAAATATCACTAAATTTTTATTTTCAAGTGAGAAACGAATATCATGATTTCCTTAAAATAAATGATTACTAAAATAATAACACAATAATTTGTTTTGTGAGGTACCTCTAGAATTTTTTATTTTTATTCATTTGATTTTTTTTTATAAATTTCTGAGAAGAGTTTATCTGTGTAACTATGCTTATGCACGTGTATATGTTCTTTGATATCACATTTGTACCATTTCTGATATAGTTGAATGATTTAGTATTAAGAATCTTCTTTCGATGAGAGGAAAACAAAAATTTTAAATTTTCCTTGACTAATGCTAAAATGATCAAGAACGGTCAAGCTGAGTCAAGAATAGTCGAAAACGAGATACTGGATATTATGGACACGGCTTTATTTCTTGGTCTCACTTTAGAAGCTAGATTGCGTTGAAATTCTCACATTACGAGATTGGCGAGAAGGCTTAGTTCTGTAGCATATGCAGTAATAAGAATTCGGTGACTTACTGATGAAAACACCACAAGTCTAGTTTATTTCAGATCCTTTCATAATGTCATGAACTATGGAATTTTAATGGGGTCATGCAGCTCATATTAACACATATTTTGAGCTGCAGAAGCGGGCTGTTCGTGCCATTTATAATTTAAGACCAAAAGCATCTCTTAGAGAAATATTTAAAGAAATTAATATTATAGCGGTAACGTTGCACTTCAGATATCAAAACCTGGTTTGTGTCAAGAGAAATATAGAATGTTTGAAAAAATGAGCGGCATCCCTAACTTTAACTCTAGACATAAAAACGATCTTACTTCTCATAATATCCGATTAAGCAAAGTTAGCAAACCATTTAAGGGGCAGTATGTGCATTTTTATAATAAGATGCCAGTTGATTCCAAATTACTATTTTATGAATTTATATTTTTCGTTAAAAACAAGTTAAACAGCAAGGGCTATTTTCTGAACGTCTTCATAAAAAAACCCATGCTATTGAACCGCTCCGCTTTATCAAGTTGCTTCATGTTATTTCAGTATTGTACTAAATTATTAATTCCTCAATACTTTGTATCGATGAGTAAAAAAAGAAAAACCCTTGAGTTTCGTGCTCATTCTTCCCAAGGTGAATCAGCATTTAAGTGTGTGGTAATATTGATGTCGAAAATAATTAATTAGTGACGTATTTCAAGTATAATTCTATTATCTACGAAATAAAGTTATATTTGATTTCTTTGGTTTGATTTCATAAAATAGAACGCAGCATTACAGCTATACGTAGGTCTTCCGTCGGATGAAAGAGAATATGCATGTTATTAGATGATTGTTGAAGTTTACAAATATAACATACAACATAATACAAATTATTTGATCAAATATAGAGTAAAAAATTAAGTATGTAAATCAAAATAAATTATTTCAATCAAGGTTAAATATTAGCCGTTGTCTATTAGTATTAACTATATGCGTGTATATTTCACATATATGTAATTTGAAATATAGAAATGTTTTCCTAAATAAAAATATCATAGTGATATATACTTTTTTTGAAAACTTTGTGTATTCCATTATAAAATTATTATTGATGTACAAGGTACCCTGTGCAAAGTATCTGGAATACAAAATGCAAGATACTTTTAAATTAAATGTTTCAGATACTAGATACAAAATTTGTATTTTCTAAAAACTTCTTTACAATAACATACTTTTGTAAGAAAACGACGTTTTAATGAATTTAAGTTTATTTAAATCGACATTAACTTTATTTACGAATAGATTACGTCAATCTCGCGGAAATGTGACAAGACAAAATATGATTTAAGATCTGACTGGTCAAGACTGGATATTGTTTCTATTCGTCGAGTGGTTTGGTGGTTTTTTATCACCCAGTTTTGTTTCAATTCGTCAAATACTGTTTAGGTTTCATTTTGCCAATCATACCCTACGACAAAACTTTGTATTTATAAATAACAGACTTAAGTAAAACTAGTTCCTCAAACATTTAATCGCTCATTTTTCTTCGATGAGTTCTCAGAATCATAACCCCAAAACAAAAGAGTCGCTCCCCGGGGGCAGAACTCGGCAAACAGATATTATATTTCAAAAATATTTTTTGTATTGTAAGGTAAGTTTTTAAGCTCTTTAAGCTAATATCTTTATTATTTAGCAGTGTTTCTAAGTCAGCGATGCTGGCAGTACACGTCATATCTTCACCACTTGCAATAGAGGAATCAGAATCCTCTAAAACCATGTAATAAGATTCATCTCTTGACTTTATTTTGTATCACCTTCGATACTGTCTAAAAACCCTCCAACTTTTATTTTTCAGATCGATTAATTTTTCGTATTTCAGTCAGGATAAGTTTTTTTACATGTTCCCTCCTCACTTTTCGTACCCATTGCAATTTACCTCTATTGTTATATAAAGTTTTCAAATTGTTGTTTGTTTTAAAGGCCGTATAAATATAATGTTTTTATAATAATTTTGAAATTTTTTCCGAAATTGTACCATAATATATCAAACTAGCTATATATTTTTTGTGGTTTTTCGATTGATTGGTCAAACAACAGACTAAATTGCACAATAATAAAAAATCTGGAATTTATAAATTAATTTGTGATGAATGTTTATATATATATAGGACAAACCGGACGTTGTTTTGAAACAAGACAAAGAACATATTTTGACCTTTAAAAATAATAAATCAGACATGTCCCATTTTGCTAAACATCTAATAGAAACCGGTCATAAGCTTAATAACGATCACAATTTCGTATTTTGCATGTGTGTGAGAAGGGTTTACGTTTAAATGTTTTGGAATTCATTCGAAATTTTAAAACATAAAGATAATAATAATATGCTCAATGACCAAATTGACATTTATAAATCGCCATTATTGGACGCTTGCTTGTAACTATTTGGGTAATGGTTGGTGATGATTAGTCTGTTCACTTAACGAGGTTGTGTCGGTTGTTTTTAACACTCCTTACATCCTGGTGCATGTAACTGTCTGCAATTTCCTGAGGATGTGCCTGGTTGGCATGAAACGTACGTAGAAATTATCATTATAAAGATTAACGGATTAAGATAATTATAAAAAATAAAATTAACACTTGCTAAGGTGTTCGATATCTGTCAATCTTCTCAAATTAATATTCAATTCTTTGGATAGAGATTCATAGTGGAGAGGCAGATTCGAGGGTCAGCGGTGGGCAGATGCTGCATGTTAATGCATGTTGCAGGCAAGCGTCTACTATGGATTTCCGCAAATTAACACCTCACACAATACAAAGATTTTGTATTCATTTTGGCAATGCTTGACGAAATTGGAAAAGAGCTAACCTTAAGTTTCTTGTTCGTTCTTCTTGAGGGATATTGCTTCCGGAACGAGTGGTAAAGTGTAAATTCGCAAAAATCTTACAACGTGTTTGAAGTGTTATTTTATAACCTATAAAATAAATATATTTTGAATTCGAAATTTGAAACAGGGGGTAAATCGTTAGAGACGTAAAATATGAGTGAAGGTAAACAGATATAAACTATTTCCAAAATAATATTGTTTAGAATAGTGACATTGATTTAATACCGGAATTTAGAAAATGAACAAGGAAAAAATGTTTGATTTCGAATTTAACGATAAGAAGAATCTCCGGTAGTGTTTCCATTATGTTCATCGTCAGAAAAATTAATCGCAACCATATTTCGTGATTTTGAAAGGATATTACTAGATTATTTGCCAAAAAAAAGTACACGAATACCATTAATATTCTAATTCGTTTGATCAACTACAAGACAAAAGGGAGAGACAAACTCAAGAGATTATGCATCGTAATGCTTCTGCGCGTATTGCTCAAGTAACAGAGCAAACCATGAGCAAAAACGGTTTTATAAGCATTGACCACACATCTAAGAGTCCAAACCTGGCACCCTATGCTTTTTCCTATTTAGACTTTTGAAGAAGGATTAAAGGAGAAGACGAATTTTACAAATGATGGGATGAAGGTAGCAATAAACGAATATTTTGACAATAAATCAAAGGGATGTTTTTCAAATTGTCTAATAAGAAATCTAATAAGTTCATTTTCCTCTGACGATACTACATAAAAAAAATGTCCATGCCCGTTTTCTTTTCTATAATTGGATGGATTACTTATCAGCTACCCTCCTATCAACGATGTCAAAGCTGATTTTTCAACTTATCCAATGTCAAAAACTCATTATTAATTTGACAGTTACCGAAATTTTTCTTCGAATTTTTTTTCCTCCTGTCACGTAGAAATTAGAAAAGTTATCTCGGTGACTAATCGAAGGTGAAAAGCACTTGAAATGTATTTTTAAGAAAGTTATCAGAAACATGATAACGTTCGATTGATTTGGTTACATTAAAATAGTAAGTGACTGGAAATAGTTCGTTGATTAAGAATTTTTATGAATGCATGAATAATTATTGTCAAATGTCATTCGGTTGAACTGTTCGCATACATCAACGTTAAGGAAATCCAAATGAGATTTTTATCTGTGTTGTCTTTACATTTCGATATTCCCCTATACAGCAATGAGAATAGGGTACACAAATGTTTAAACCGACCCAGAGATAACGCCGCTTGCTTTTGTTTTCGCGCATTGCATAGTGATTCTTATACAATTGTACATGGACCAAGAGAAAGAGTGATATTTATCGATTGCGCTATAAATATATTCGGATGCATCGTTCAAAGATACTTTTACATACTTTTTCCTTTGTGTTTTGCAGTGATTCCGATTTTATTTTGAACTGTCGTTTATGCTAATATCATAGAGATGGTGGAATTTCATTGATCTATTGTACATCTATGTGGAAGTTAGAAAATATAGTCTATGGATCTATTAAACCCCATTTAAAAAGAATGTTTTTATATTTAAAACCTTCACTACGTATTATATAAAGTGATAATAAACGGCTATATTTAACATTGATAATAATTTTTTTTAGTTCGAAATCTCAATATCTGCAATTCCAGTCGTTAGAGAAAATACTACTTGGCTGATTCGGCGCTCGTTGACAAATTGTATGCTATATTATGTATTTTTTATCTAATCACTATTACTGTACTATGTTCTATAATCACAATGCATATTATCATATATTGGTATGGATCACAATAAGATTGAATATTTATATTTTTGGTTTTATAGGCAAAAATTGTTTTCACAGCTGTCACAATCATCATTGAATTTAAAAAAGGATATGATTTAAAGGGTTAGCAAAATGTTTGTATTTTAATGAGTAGTAAAAGGTATTTCATCAAACAAAATGGTTAGTTAGCCAGAAAACTTTTCTAAATCAATCGCCAATAAATGACATACTGGACTGCTGCAAAAATTTTTATAACCAATTAAATATTAGGTCGAGGAAAAAGTTTTTTTATATTTTATAAATAAAAAGTTACAATAAAATCTTTTCGGGTGTGCCGTTCGTATCTGGCTAGTTTTGATGTCATTAAATGAATGATATTTAAAAAAAAATTAAGTTAAAAAGAAAAATCAGCGTCCCTCCATTTTTATATTGTTTTTTTGTTTATGAAAATGGCTGAATCTAACGAAGAAATTCGATACATTTTAAAGTTTTATTACAAAAAAGGGAAAATGCAACACAAATCGCGAAATAAATTTGTGGAGTTTTGAACCTAATGCAGTGTCGGTAAGAGAAACACAAAACTGGTTCAAGCGTTTCGATCCGGTAATTATGATGTCGAACCTCGCTCTGGTCGACCTATTAAGGATAAAGTTGATGCCTTTTAGAAAGTGTAGAGCAATATCGACATATAAGTTCTTACGACTTAGGTCAAAAGCTGGAGATTGACCACAAAACAGTTTTGACCCATTTGAAAAAGCTGGATATACAAAAATTTGATACTTGGATCCCACACGAGCTCACTGAAAGAAATCTAATGAATCGTGTACTCATTTGCGATTCTCTATCGAAACGTAATGAAACCCAACCGTTTTTGAAAAGATTGATTACTAGTGATGATAAAAGGATTATCTACGACAATAAAGTGCGAAAAAGATAATAGTCAAAAGGCAAGCAAGCTGCACAGACTAAAGAAACCCGGATTAAGTCACAATAAGTTGTTGACGCTATGTGTATGATGGATTTGGAAGGGAATCATTCACTATGAGCTTTTACCGCTGGGAAAACCATCAATTTGTATCTCTTCTGCCGACAGGTGATGAGACTCGAACAAGAAGGAAAAACAGCCAGAATTGATCAACAGAAAGGCCACACGATTTGGAAGCATCTAGTATATAGCCCTGACCTTGCATCCTCAGATTTTTGCCTGTTTCAGTCTCTTCAAAATTCTTTAGGTAGTACTAGGTTGACATCAAAGAGGACTGTCAAAACTACTTGTCGCAGTTTTTTGGTCAGATGTTCCAAAGTTTCTACAGCAATGGCATTATGTCACTACCTACAAAATGGCAACAAACTTTTGAACAAAATGGTGGACACGTATTATAATTAAATACAAATAAAATATAATAAAAAATTATCTTGAATTTATATATGAAATTCAAAAAACCTTTTTCCGTGATCTTATATGTTGGCTGCACTGAGCGAGTCATGCTTAATCAAACTCTGGTAAGGCTTCAGTCCAAACACTACATTGTCTCTTAGCTACTAGCTCTCATTGCAACTTGTTCAATTCATACTTAGGAACTGTTCATGTGTTTTCTTGATTAACGTCACTGTTATTACCCATTCTACACTTATGCAAACACGTTATTAACATTATAACTTGACTGCAACTCATCGCCGAATGACAGTATTCGCATGAGATTGGCCGTTCGTGTCACATGATTGTTTTTCGCTCCGCAGCCTTTAAAGGAAACGTATGACTTTTCTAAACAAACCCAATTCATTTGTTTATATCGCTACTCATTTTTTAAATAGCAACACTTACCAGATAAACTATTTCTAGACATGTTCCCTCTACTGACCGATTGTCGAATTTTGCTGACCAAGTAATCATTTCGCAGCGCAACTGTTTACTAAACAGACACATAATGCTACAAGCTGACTGCGCATTAGTTAACACGTTGGCAGTATTGAGTTTCTTTGCGGAATAAGGCTTGTAGCTTGATTTTTATTGCAAGCAAAATATTTGTATACTGTCCAAATGATTTAACAACAGTCTTTTGTTGCTAACCAAATTAAATATTGGCAAATCAATTGATTGGTTATCATAAATGTTTTACATTAAGAAATTGTTACTATGTAAAAGCGAATCGTATACGAATCACTTAGAGACGTTTCTCGAGTTTTGTAACAGCAAACTTTCATTGCGATAGTTGTCAAGGACCTTCAGCTCGAATAATGTTATTCATTAAATTGTTATATATATTGTAGCTCGGACGGGACCCCTAGTGAGCTTTGAGGATACCCAGGACTTCAATTCTTCAAAGATAAGGGGAATATAATTGTATTTATTTGATCGGCTCTTCAATATCTCAGCTTATCAATTTCGTGTATACTCGATCTATCGCATTGATGTTTAGCAATCCCCTTTCTATCGCTATCGAGGCTTTTGCATTTGAGCGTGAGTCCCCGTCAACTCTTTCTTCCTATCACTACTATTTCACCGTCTCGGCTTCTTATATATTTTATATGCGATTTTAATTTGAACCCAAATAGAATGCGAACTCACATTTGCGAAACTGACCGCAGAGGTCCGATGCCTCACATGGCACCTACACCTCGCTCAGCTACTACAATATATATAACAATTAAGTATTAAGATATATGTAGTATATATATGTATAAATTTTGTATTGTATGTTTATAAATATTTGTATTCTATTTTATGCGATAAACAAAAACTGTTGATAATAAAGCTGTCCCTGGCCAACTTTGTAACTAATTTATGAGCATGATAACGCTATCTTAGTGTGCACTTGCAACAAAACGAACTATGAACCGTACAAAATGATCATTAATGTAAAGACATTGACGTCATAGACGAGAGGTAGTTCGACCGTTATAATGAAAGCGATAACCTTGTTTTTTAAGTTGTTAATTTACTTTAAATTAATTGCTAAATAGCAAGCTATTGCATCGTCTTTATTTTCTAAGGCATACCTGGAAATATTTATGAAAATGACATACTAGTCTTCTGAAATGTCACTCGAAAAATAATTATTACATTTTATTTTTGTGATTTGCGAAATAGTAAAAATCGTTAATTTATCAGATCCACTGTGTAACGCAATTTTAATCATTTGCTTTTCTTCGAAAATAAGTTTTAGTAGTGATGCAAATCAATTTCCACGAGTATTGAAGCAAATTTAATCAAATGTTAGTATTCATTTGTCTCAATATCGAAGACTGTCCTATATATTGGTCATTCTCCGACTTACGTCAATTAGTTATAATAATTTACGTCAGATTAGATGAACTATTACCCCGCAAAGCCTAGACCTACAATACAATAAACTTCAAAATCAAATCATGAGGACTAGGTCATTACAGTATTAATTTATGATTGTGAAGTTGGGTAAGATTGCATGAGATATTTAACTAATTTATACATATAAAAATAATGAAACTGAGAATGTTTATAAAGCTTTAAGGTTTGCTTAAAATGGTAATTGAGAACGATATTTTCATTTTCAGCAATCCTTATAAAAATGGCTGTCTGTCCGGTTGCCTTATAGTTATGTCACGTATTAAACTCAAAAGGACAATATAAACTAGCGAGTCAATTACAATCATGTGGTGTTGAATTTGAACATTATTTTTGAGGGTTAGAAATAAAAGATGGGATCTGGATTAAAAGGACTTTACGCGGGATGTCCAATGAGAAATACAAAATCGTAATACTTGTAGTCTATGAAGATAGATTTCCACTAAAATCGTCATATCTATACATAATAAGTATAATAAAACAGTAGGATCCGGAGAGTCTATATATTTAAGGTATACTTGAAAAATGGAGAAAGAGTGATAAGTACAAAATGATATGTGAGAAAACCAAAAAGAACAACGATTACTAAAACTTTATCTGTCTGTCTGGACGCACACGTCTTTGAAATTTCTGAATTGATTTTAATGCAGTTTCACTGGTAGAAAAAGCTTGAATTGGAGCAGAATGTAGGCTGTATTTAATAATTTAAAAGTTATCATTGTTTAAGTATGTAGCGTGAAATTCTAAGCAAATAATATTTAAAAACAGAAAATAACTTTAACTTCCGATCACGATAAACTGAAAAGGGAGAAATGGAGAACGAGAAGTAGAATCGGAATCGAAATCAGGAACAGTATAGGGACCAGATTTGAAGTGGAACGAGATTGAAATTGTGTGTGTATGTGTGCGTGCGTGCGTGTGTTGCGTGCGTGCGTGTGTGTGTGTACAATTCGTGTTCGTGTCGTGCGCGTGCGCGGTTCAGTGGATTAACGATCGAAACGCAGTTTATGAAATTCGAGTTCGCACTTCACAAATCGGCTGATTTGTTCAAGAGATATTTTTGGGAAATTTGTTTCAAAAGCGTTTCCTTACATTTTTTTTAAACTACAGGTAAATACTAAAACATAATTATCTATTCTGCTTGATAAACAACGGTGATCGTTTCAAACCGTATTAAAATCTGTGGTTCGTTCTAGTGATATCGTTAACAAATTATTAAAAAAAAAGTTTTTTCAAAATAACAAAATTTTTCATAGATTAATGTTTGGTAGTCGATCATCTTTTTCTGCTGGGAAACTGCGTTTTTTTTTTGTATGCAGATTTTTTGAACTCGAAAAGTTCAGCACGAACTAGAGAACCGTATTTTTAAGCTTGGAGAGCTTGAAAAAACACTAAAATGGATCTTTTGAGCATGATAATTTACTGCTACTTTTTTACGAATGCTTTGTTTTCGTAAGTAGTAAGAAGTTTCAGGGATTGCCTGCAGGGTCAACCGTCTTTTGAATTTTTGAGTTCGATAAGCTCAAAATCTCATAAACAATATTTATAATTTGAGGAGCTCAAAAACACATCGATAAATATCATAGCGGGTAGCTTTAGGGATGTTCTGTACCGTCAACTATTTTTCAGATTTTCATAAAGTTTAGTTCGAAGTCTTGCCAGGCCGACAAAAGATCGCCGATACCCAAATACAGATGGCGTAGTCATTTCGCGTCACGCTAGACGCGCAGTGAGTCTAGCATGACGCTCAAGAAAAGAGTCTACAGAACTGTTATGCCTTTCGTTCCTTACGTCGGCGCTAGAAGTCTTATAGAGATAAAATTATCTAGGACATCAAACCGGGCTCGCTGGAAGGTTCCGATAAAAGCGAATGCGACCGGGGAGAAACAGCGGGCGCGTCAACAGCTCGGCCGGGACGCGGACGAACGGGGGCACCGGCTTACGGCTCGCGGTATGCCGGCCGCGGGTTTCCGCGAACTGCGCCGCGTGTCGGTCGACTCCGACTGTGGATTTTACACTGCATATAGTCGAATGTTGGTCTCCGGAATAGTGACGTCGCTTGCCTCGTTATTGTTCGCTTAGTATACGTATGCATTTCTTTTCGTTTGAGATTTTATATAATTACGGGCAAAATCATCGACGACCTTCGATATCGAATGAAAATGCTGTAGTGACAAGAAATCGATTTTATCTGGATTTATTTCCCGTCGGAAGTTATAAAATGATATAAATAGGGATCGGTGACCCATTACAGTGAACATTTTACATAATTATAATTACTAAAGTTGAGACCGAAATCATATCAATTTTTAGTTTCCCGAATATGATGTCAAAAAAAGTTTGCAAAAACGCACGCGATCGAAAGCGTATTTGTATTTTGTATTTTCATTGAAATTGTTAGAACTCGCCTAGGTACCTATATATATATATATATATATATATATATATATATATGAGTTATTGATTGTAATTTGTTTTGCCTTTGACCTCATCGGAATAGTTTAAGTCCATGTTTGCGATTGTTTCAAACGTTGTGTGAAGTTATAGATTAGTGTAGTGCGAAAATACATTCAGCTAGGATTTTGATATAAGTGTCATTGTAAAGAGCTTGCGAAGCACTATAAAGAGCCGAAATGACATAATAAAACCATTCGTCAGAACACTAGTGAAGATGAATACCAAATTGAAAATTAAAAAGTAATAAAGATGTCGTTTTATGTGACGTAAATAAGCTCGAAATCGTGGAAAACGTTAATTAGGAGAAAGTTCCCATCAAAAGGAATCTTAGAAATCTAAAAGTCCAAGGCCGTGAGAGCTACGAAAACTTCGAAAAGAAAATGAAAAAAAAACTGGCCAAAGGCTGGGGGTTATAATGAGTTCTAGGGGGTTCTGTAGGGTTCTGAAACCATTATTACGAAGAAATGCACTACAGATGAAAAAATACATTGTTACACTTTTCAATGTTTCCTTCACAGAATAGTTATAAAACTTTAGTCGCCTATAACTAGAAAACAAATAGGTATGTAGACTGTTATTATTAAACTAGTGTAAACTAAAGTGCGCCAACAAAAGGCACTATCTCAATGGCACTTAGTCCTTTTGTTGAGAAGCGCAATTTTTCGATAACAACTCAAAAACAGTATATCCTATCATGTTCAAAATAATTTTCGTTGATAGTATTTATGAAGCGTTACCTTATCTTTTTCAATGTATTCAACATACCTTTTAAAATATAAAAGACGAAGTACACAATTTCTGCTATTTTCGGAGCGTAATCAGAGAAATTGCTTAGAAATCTTAAAGTATTTTAAAAGAACTATTGAAATATGTGCCACTGATTGATATTTGCTGAAAAATTTTCATCTTCTGTTCCATGTATGGAATGCCGCGCTCCCCGATAAATATTTATAATAAAATGACATATATACCATCCTGCAATGAACTTAACTGAAACAGTTACAAATAAATGAAATGTAATATGTTGCAACCTGAGCCACAGCGCTGATTTTCAGCTGGTTCCTGAAAACTTAAAATTAGTATTGATAATTATACCAAACAAAATCCTGTGCACACGAAATAAGGAGGCAGTGCTAAGGGCCTTGTTTCGCGCATTCTTAAATTAGTAGCAGTGTACAACCAGGTCTAAGATAAACATATAAATAGGAAGTAAAATAATTCCACCTTTCTTTCTTTTTATTTTAAATTGGGTATTTCCTTTCACAGTTATTAGGATAAGAATTTTTATAGCAGGTGATAGGTAATGCCATCCAATTGCAGTGACAAAATGTCCTTTTAAAGAACGCTTGAAAGAGTGAGTTGATAGGAGGCTACGCAATGGAAGTGGGATATTATTCCATACTTTAGAGGCGACATATTTAAAACTGCTTCTAAATGCGGTGGTTTTATGAATAATAGGAGTGATAAGACGAATAGAACGACTGGAAGAGGACCATTATTCATATAACTATGAGGGAGTCCTTGTTTGATCAACGCCGAAAAGAAGAGGAGCAAAATGAAGAAAGCGTCGAGAAGACATATTTACCATCTCTGATTTATTTAAAAACGTTGTCACGTGGCTTCGAGGCGGTACATTAAAACAAAACCTAGCATAAGCATTTTGGACTTGTAGTGTATTGTATAGGCTCAGTATAAGGTTTCTTGTGTATATTTTATGGATTTGTTGACTAGAATCCAGAATTATAAATTTTGATTTACTGGAGTTTAGCGCGAGGTAGTTTTAAACGGACCATACAAATATTGTAGATGAAACCTCATTTATTCTGACTATTGCAGATTTCAGATTCTCTGAACGACAGAAAATATATAATTGTAAATCATCTGCATAAATATGGTATTTACAGTTCTTTATACAGCTTATAATGTCAGCACCATATAATGAAAAGAAGCGGCCCTAGAATAGAATAGACCCCTTCTAGCCGCTAATAGAGAAGAGAGGGACACGAAGCCTTTGCCCTTGCGCTCTTGCATAACTGACATCGCTTTGACAAATAACTGTCAAACCGTCTCACAGTCAGACGTCGGAGCCGTAATATGACATCTTTGAAAGAAACAGAGGTATATTTACTGCATTAAAAGTGCGAGAAAAATCAAGCAGCATTAGCACTGTATCCATTCCGGCATCCTGAGCCTCTATAATATTGCTACAATTGTCTATCAGAGCAGTGGCAGTACTTCGATTCTTGCGAAAACTGGACTGGGCCTTGCGGAGTATACCTTGAGCTTCCAAGTAAGTGGTAAGCTGCAAATAAATGACCTTCTCAATAATATCGACAAGCAGGGCAAGATACTGATTTGTCGAAGATCTTTATAAGTTGAGGGGTTTGTATTTTTTGGAAAAGGTCGAATAATCGCTGTCCTCCACTGATGGGGAAAGGTTGACATATGGATAGATCTATTTACAAGTTATTGCATCTAAAGTTTTAGTTAGAGTTAGCAGAAACATGTTTAAATGTCAATGCCCAATGTATTCGATTTGAGGGAACGAATTATCTTAGAGATATCTTTTTGGTTTACACATTTGATTCTAAAAGTAGAATTAATACATTTGTGAAATTAAAAATAAGTTAAGTATGATATATTAACCTGGCTAGAGCTAGATATATTAAGAAAATGCTTGTTTATACTTCAGGAGAGCTAAGATGGATAGGTAGTTCTGTTTCAGACTTTGGAGGGAGCACATTTGTTTTCAGATTTTCGCATAATGTCTTATTGATATACTGCCTAAAATAAGCCCCTTTTTCACTATCAAGAGATAACCAATTTTTAAAGATCTTTATAGTAATTCTACTGAACGTCGTTTTTGGTATTGAGATATTTCAAATGTGCATCATTTCTGATTTGCAACATAAATTTAATATTCTCCGTCACCCAAGGAAAAGAGTGTTGTTTTATTAAGATAATTTTAAAGGGGGCTTGGATATCGAATAATCCTGTAACTAAATAATGAAAAACAAAAACTATGTCACTAACCTTATAGGTATTATTAAAAAAATTATAGTACGGAATAGCTTCAAAGTCAATTTTAAAATTGGATAAATTAATATATTTAAGAGGTCTGCAGCTAACAAATTTGAGATACAGGCGTGATTTCTTAAAATTAAAGTCACAAGTTATAAATGCATGAATCCTTTTTTGCTACCTGTGGCGTCGATTGTCATATTTGTAACACGAGCGTCGGTGCATTTAACGTCTAAAAGAGATTTACTGTACTAAGTGAAATGAATCGGTGAGGAAACCACTTGTTCTAAATTAAAAAGTTTGACAAAATCCAAAAAAAATTTCAAAAAGTTTTGACTATTTGAATCTAATAAGTTAATATTAAAATCACCAGGCAGTATCAAGTGATCGTAATCACATAAAACGTTTACGGAATCCGCCAAAGCATTTAAAAATATATCTAAATCTAGTCTGAGGGGGACAATACGCTGTACCTAACACAGTTTTATTCCCATCGCCGTTAAATTTAATCCAAAACCGTTCAACAAATTCTCACATTCAAACCCTTCCTAACATAAATAGCGACTTCACAGCCGTGCCTACGGCGCACGTCTGTGAGACGGGGGACGCTTCGGAAAGTATAGCCGGGTATATTGATGCTTTATCTTTCTCATCAAGCTGCAGCCACGTTTCATTTATTGCCAAAATGTCTACAGAGTGGTGTAACACTGCCATTAGGAGTTCATCATGACATATACCTAAAGATCCTGGATTATAAAGACGAACTTTTGAAAACATCCTAGACAATTATAAAAATAAGTGTAAAAAAAAATAATTTAAACATCCTAATAATGGTATCAATATCGTTGTGTAGTTTATAGCTAGCTGTATGATAAAGTTAGCTTAAAACTTTGGCAAATTTGCCTTAAAATTAGATTTATCCGATCAAAGTAGGAACTGAGGCAACGATAATTATTAAAATATGGAAGAAAAATAAACAAAATTTGTTTGATGATCGCTAAGGAACATAATAATATACAAAAAATTATCCTAAAATTTTGTCGACCTATAACAACTAATATTTCTTTCTAAAAAAACCTTTTCTAAAAAATCCTGCGAACATGATTTTCTCCCAAAAATTTGTTCAGTCTCTGTGCGTAGACGATATCGCGTCTCTCGGTGTTTTTTTCCCGGGAATATATTTTTTCATCTCTGGTCTAAACATGTTTCCAGTTGGCATTCAGCGAGTTTCTGCACGCCCTATAGAAGATCTGTCAATTAAATCGTGTAAACCTTTTGTTTACATATAAACGACGTTCTTCAAACGATAATCCCAGTCCAGCCGTAGTAGCACTGCGTCGCACGCGCGCCGCCGCTAGCAGTTGTTTGCGGTGCACGCGGTGCGCCAGCCGCACCACTAATGGACGCGAGCGCTCCGAGTCCCTCGACTCCGTACTCCTAATCATACCAACACGTTCGACACTGACGAAGTCCCGCTCATCTAAAGTGACACCTAATTTAATGGCAACGCTGTGCATAAGATACATAGATCTTTCATTGTTTTCTTACGGAACCCTGCAATCTTCAAATCATTATAGAAGAGTTTTTATCGAGCATTTATTTTTTTCATGAGATTTATTTATGCACTTTTCACATTGCCATTTTTTTTTTGTAATCTGCTGTCATGGTTTAAATCGTTTTTAACTTACAGTAGTCCATAAAAATTCATTATATTTTAAACACAAAGTATTTTAAAAATTGTCGGGAATTAATTTCATGTTAACGTCTGTAACAATGAAATTTTTCTTTGACTTTGGGCTCCATTTTAATTAAAAATGCGTTACCTTTAAAAAGAATCGTTCTACAAATGTAAACTGTTTTGAGGTTATGTTAGTTAATACATAGTGCTATTTAATTGCAACATCGACCTAAATGTTTTATAAAAATGTTTATGATTATGAAAAAATCCGAAAAGGTAATTTTAAATAAAATGAATCTTTTATTTGTGTTATTTAACTACCAAACTAAGTAGCAGCTTATAAAAACACCTACACTATGAATTTCCCAATATACGTCTTCTAGTTTTGAGTAAAATGCTTGTGACATACGGACGGATGAACATGACGAAACTATAGGGGTTCTGTTTTTCCCACTTTAGCTCGTAATTCTAAAAATGAGGTATTTTATAAAATTATAATTACTACGTTTTCACAAAAAATCTGTTACCCGAACTGTGTTTTTTTTTAAAGATACCGTGACATAGATAAATAGATACATACATGTAAGTGAAGGTAATAAAAGCGTGGTAAAAATCAACGTTTTTAGTCATTACAAACAACTATTAGTACTCCCGTACACATTCGTTATGACACGGCCGATTTTTTAAAAATGTATGATTCTAAAAAGTATCACTATTTTCGAAAAATGGGAAAATGCAATTCAGATATTGAATATTGTATTGTGTGAGGAAATTTTCCTCAGGAAATTTTTCCTGAGGATGTGCCTGGTTGGCATGAAACGTACGTAGAAATTAACAATTTAACAGTTAGCGGAATTAGATAATTATAAAAATAAATAACACTTGCTTAGGTGTTCGATATCTGTCAATCCTCTGGAATCAATATTCAATCATTTGGATAGAGATTCGTAGTGGAGAGGCAGATTCGAGGGTCAACGGTGGGTTGCATGCTGCATGTTAATGCATGTTGCAGGCAAGCGTCAGATATTGAGTCAATCTTCAATATAAAAATGAGAAGAAAAACTATATTGTATATAGATTTAATCAAATTTTCAAAATTTTAGGTAAGTGTCTTTACATAAGGGACCACTAAAGTACCATTAAATATGTACCGATTTTTGTGATTATAAGCTCAAACAATACTCCAGAGTGGTTCTTGTCAAAATTTTAATATCTTTTTCGTTTTTAAGAAAATTGAAATTTTTCGGGAAAAATCCCCCAAAAATTGGGTCTATAATTTGTGTTGCTTTTTGTAGCATCGTAGCTTCCTTCGATAACGCATCTTTTGATATCATTTTCACTTTTCTATCTTAATAATTGAGGACGCTAAAACCCTGCCGCACTTTTATTGAAAACGGATACCTCAGTGAAGACATCTAAAAACATTTTCAATGTTAATACATCAAGAGTTTACGTCGACTTAAATATTTTGATATCCGTAATGTAAAAAATGGGGGCTTGCCGCGCTGCGGATCGGCGGCCCCGAGAAGGGCCCGCAGCACCGCACCGAGTAAGATTCCGTGTCGTCGTTGATCGACGGCCCGCCCTCCGGGGCCGGCGGGTACGAGATGGAAGCCACGGCACGTCGGGCGGGTGAACCACAGCAGGAGTACATGGCGGAATAAAATATTCCTCTGTGGAGGAAGAGAACTCGCCCAAATGAAGCTAGGCACTTCTTCTATTTGTTTTTTATTTATTTGTGCCAATAAAAGAATTCCGGATGCGGTAGGTAGTCGGTGATGCCGTAATTTTCTGTGGGTCCAACATTCATGTGACGAGTTCGGCTGTATCGATCAATTTTTGAAAATCCGACTATGAATTTGAAAAGCCGACATGCTCTCAATCGGTCTACGCCGCAAACTAGAAGTCGTTTGTCAGGTCGGAAAAGGCACACGACCGACCGCAGGAACACGCGTGGACGGCGCCACGAACGGGCAGGTCTTGCGAATACTTAGTTTCAGCATAAACAGTGCAACGTTACACACAGGCCGAAATAACTCACGACGTAGCGATGACCTCGGTTCATTGTATCGGCGAGGCTTACGCTAGCCGGCCGTGCCATGCTGTCGTGTTGTCTTGCTCAAAAATAAATTATTTCACGGTAAGTATCGACATCCGAGCATGGGCCGCGATTTCTATCCAAATGTTTGTTCTTCAGATCTAGGGACTAATAAATAGGACAATCGGTTGCCCAGAATCGCTTTGTTCTATACTATCGCCGCAGCAGGAAACGAAACGAGTGAGTGCGTGCATTCACAGTTCTTCATTTAGATTTATAATGCAGTCGTATGCCAAGCGTTTTCGCGCGAGTGCAAACGGCGCCCATTGAATTCGCATCGATCTAGCTACAAATAGCGGCCTCCCGCTGCACGCCCGCGATTTCTATTTATAAATGCGTTCTTACATCGCATGACACTAAACAATGCACCCGACCGCTTTATGCGCATAAAGGGGTTTAAAAATAGCAACCACCCGCTTACATAATTGGAGGTTGCGCTTCCTGCCACCCCGCCAACCCCCGCCGCGCCTGTCGTCGACGCCCTCCGCCTACGGTACCAGTCGTGCCACAACCCCTGGTCGCGCTACACGCGCCCGGCTGCTGTCCCGAGAGTCGTTATCTCGATGTTACAATGTAACACAATACCTAGCGGCGGCGGTTGTATTTCAACGAGTAGAGCGGTTAACCCAATTAACTGTTGCGAAATAATCATAGCCATTAAAAAAGACGCCAAACAGTTATTTCACAATATATTTAGTGTAGTTTATTATGTGTAACAATTTTCGTAAAAATATATTCACTAATCGGATGTGAGAATGGTTGACTGTTAGTCGGTGAATGACCGCAGCAATGTAATAAAGCCTTAAGCTGGTGTCATATAATATACTCGTGCGCTTGTGGCGGTGACAATTAATCATCGGATATGAACGTATCACCCGCACACTTGGTGTGCTCTTCTTGCTCTTTGTACAATGTAATGATGTATGTACCTACCACGTTTGGATCCAGTGCATCGTCCGAGTTTTAACGCAATGTTAGAAAGTTAAATACGAAACTATTGTTTCTATCTCGAATAGATAATCTGTTTGCCAAATTAATTCTATTGTTTGACCATTTGTTCGATAAGAAAACGTTAAATATGCCGTTGAACCCTGCAGCTTTGGTCGCTGAAGGTAAGTTTAGAATTTATAATGAAAATATTATTTTAATGACAAAGTTACGCATTAATGTAGGTGAGTTGTTATGGCAAAGTAGGATTTCGAACATATTATTTTATCATGTTACATACTACGTTTATTTGTAAGTGTAGTGCAAAACACTACAATTGGCTCAATTGGATATAATTGGAACCATAACCGCTTTCCAACAATATTAAGTCATCTATATTAAAAGAACCCTTATATTCAATGCTTCTATAGGCCACAAAATTATTCCCAGTATCTAGCTACCGTTGCTATCGGCTGAAAAAGGATATCTTTTTTAAGGAGTAATTTGCGTCCATCCATATTTGATGAATAATTTTCAGAACTCTTTTTGCCTATGCAAATTGTTGGCTCGAACAGGAAACAGATTTTTTTCTGTTTCTGTGTTTCGTTTCATTTTTTATGTTATATTTAACAATGGACCGTTGTCACCGAAGTGGACAAGCCCAAAAATCTAGTAAGGCAGAAAATCGTGTTAATAAAAAACGATAATATACATCCAAAATAAAATAATTTTCGGCCAATGACGATGTTTCGATGAAAAAAATACTAATTCCTTAATCGGTTGGTTATGACTATTATTGTGTGAAATAAATATTTGTCAAAATCGTAATTTTATATGTTTAACAACACCTCCGTATAGTGCCTTCATGGGGATTTCATAATACAACTACTCACACAAATGCTTCATAAATGCAATTCACCTTGACATTATTTTTATTTAAATTACGACAAAAAAAGTATTTACGAGATGCGTACTCATGTCACGATCAAGAATCGAATTTATTCCCACTCGTGTGCAGAACCACAGTCGTACTCATTAAGCCACGTGATTGTCCATCAGACTACTAGATCGTTATAGGTACTCACGTGACTCAAGTCTATTTATATAGTATTTATGACTTTTAAAGTATTCTTCAGGAATTGATTCATATTTCGCAATTTTTTTTATTCTTAATACTTACGAAAGAAGTTGTATTTTGTACTTTAATTTAATATTATGACTGTATATATTATATACATGTGTGTGTGTGTTGTGATGATTACAATTATATATAAGAAGTACTAAATATCTCGTCGCTATTACATTATTGCCTGATATTGATAACATTATGTATATATTTTGTTGAAATGTAAAAGTAAACAAGATATGGTAATAAATATTGAAAATAAAATTAAAACCATTAAAAAATAAATAAATTCTAAGCCATGAATTATTTTTCCTCTTTTTGATGTAAATTCAATAACATTTTGTTGTTTAAATTACTAATAAAGGTTGACTTTGTTGTATATTTCCATATTACCTTTTGGCATTTTTTTAAATGTAGACTTTACCGACTTTAAACGGCTTTAAATGCAAACAAAACCAAAAAATATTAATTTACAATAAACTCATTGTATATGAAAAGTCACGTTTTTTTTAATTTTCAGCGGGATATTCTTTCTTTGATTATATAGGTAATATTATGATTTGCGGGATATTCGTGCTTTATATAGATAATACTATGATGTTTCTTAAAAATGCATTTACTAACAAATAATTTGTTACGGTCAATAGTAGACAATTTTTTTGTTCTAGTAGCACAGCATCGTAACTTAAGCGTTCTCCGCGTGCTCTTCTATTTTCAATATTAAATTTAATTATTAATAATAGAGATAGAGTTCCGAAACGAGAGATTTTAAGAGTCTTTTCTAAAAATTTCATAAGGTTAATTTGGAAAAAACTTTTTATGTTATTTTGTTAATAACTTTTACAGCTGTTTACGTGCGGACTTGCGACCTGTATGCATTTTTTTAGACGTCATTCAGAATCCAATGTGGCCTCATTTATATTTTTACCAGCAACAGCAAGAATCAACACCGTTACAAACTTTTGAACTAGACCAGTGATTACATTCTTCACGATATGTAAATCGAGTGACAGTCGACCGCACTTATGTCGCCAATGTATTTGAGATTTTCGTGTTCTTCGAATTTTCCACGCCTACCTAATCTTGAAAGCTAAATTAGTACCACTTGTTGACGTTCCATTGGACTCAAAATTGACGCATTTGCGTATCTTTAGTAACAATGCAATAATATGGTATCATGGATATGATATGGTATGATGCTGTAGGAAGGTGGCCATAGGAACTCAACAAAACTAGATAAATCCATCAAGTTGGAGCTCATTTGTTTTGTGTAGTCAAATACTCTGGTGCTTATGATTTCCAGGATCTGAAGATGGAGACGGCAGGGGATTATAGAAGCTTCTGAACAGATATAGCACCTAATCTACATTTTGGAGCCAAAAAAAAAAGAATAACAAAAGCAATAGCTGCAATGACGCAATAATTTTCTGTGTATGCGCACTTATACGTATTATACTATAACACGATGTATTTATTCTTCGTTGCGGTTTCATTCGATTCGTACAGCTGCGCGCGCAGCCCGATCGAGTACAACGGCGTTTATCTGGATGTTGGAAAAGTTCCAGCACTTTATGACCACGGCTATCTATAAAAACAATATGCGGAGGTAATACCTATCCGTATCGCTCGGTTTGGTGCGTGTCAAGGGTAAGACGTGTTTGAATTATTTTTTTCGATCGAGAGTAGCGACCGCGAACGCCCGACAAGATTGAAAAAACAAAAGACCTATAGAAAATGTCCGTATGTACGCTTTTCTATTTATTTTAATACTAATACCCATAGCTACGTCTGATCTACGCTCCAATTTAAAGTGAAAGTATACAATTTTCAAATGATTTTACGTACAGTTCCAGAAGTAAGAATTAGAGCGTTCGACACACGTGAGACACCTGCTGCGCGATTATGCTAATACATTCGTTATGCTTATGCTGATATGGTGCTATTTTGTATTAAAATGTCAGGAAACTTGTAATGTGCTATTTTTAAAGGGTTTTAGGGTAGTTCACATTTTGTAAAAGTGTAACATTAGTGGCTCTGTGAATTGAAATATGAGCACGCGCTCATGCGATTCAGAATGTTCTCTAGAAAATTATCCGAAACAAGATCACAAATATATCATCTTTAATTACAAAAAAAGTTGTAAACATGTCACGTTAGACGTAAGCAAACAAATATCTAGTCTTTCTAAGCAAATCAAAGTTTATAGATAATGTACTTATTAGTATGCCCACGCATTCTGAGGTAAACATGCTGAGTTCTATTCTGTTATTTATTTAAAAAAGAGATTATTCTGATATCTTATTGTTTTTTTACGAACGTAGTTCCGAATAATATGTAAAGAGGTGAGTGAGTTTAACAAGTGAAAAAAATTGTCTATTTTGGGTACTTTTTTTTACAAATAATGATAACATGATAGAGATAATGAATGAGTAAAAGCAGAAATCAAAGTGAATGTGGTCGTACTTGCTTGCTTTTAAGAACTTAAAAATTTCTTAACATCAAGTAAGAAAGACCTTGAAAAACTTAAAAAAAATAATCCATAAGCGCTTTTGACTATGCCAATGGAGTCTTTATGCCTAATGTTATGTACAGCAGAGCAAGTGGATGTGGCAAAAAAAAAACGTGAAAGTAGAATCATAGTATGTGTTTTGTGTCTTTGGAAAATAGATATAGAATTATGGTGTCAGAGAACTGTATTGTTTGAAAGAAAATATAGTGACTAGGGTATAAAAAAGTATGTCGCAAAGGTATGAATGAAAAAGTATACTGGCAAAAGGAACCTATAGAGTGAATCTGTGTGACGGAAGGTTCGGGATAAGGTGCCCTAAAATATCTTATGCAAACCAAATAAATGCCATATTTAAAAAAAATGCCACATTTTAAGCACTCCTACTGACGAATTTCCATACACGATTGACAGATGTCAGTAAGAAAGAAAAGTATACAAAGATTATGGTATGGGAAATCTGTAGTCTCCGTTTATTCTACTGAAAATGCCTGTGAGCGTATGGATAATAAAATTAAAAAAAAAAACTATTATTTAAATTGTGGAATTATAACCTACCAGTATCAGTATTACATTACTAACATTAATAAGCTTTTTACCAAATTGGTAATAATTCTATAGTGCTGTGTATTGATTGACTACTAACTAATTTAACTTATGATTGTTAAGCTTGTGTAAGAAGTGCTAAAGTTTTAATATCTTGAAAGTTTTTGTGGCAAATAATAATTCGTTTCCTTTTATTTTTATCTGTATTATCAAATTATAAAATTGCATTAACGACGCTTTCTGGTTAGTTCATACGCCTGTTTAACATTTTTTTTGTCGTGAATCCGTGTTTTGTTTACACGTGTGTAATTTACATACATCGTTGCCAATACGTAATCGAAAAATATAAGCTTTAATAACATTTATAAACAGAGCTCACTCTTCACGATTATTATAGATATCATACTGATACAAGAAATACTAATCTAAGAATCCAACTCTATTATCAAAACCGCTCTACCTAGAAAGTTTCAAGGTAATTATCTTTGTTAATGTGAGCTTTTCAACAATTTTCAAAGCTGATAATTAACCAAGTTTTTACACATTATGATTACAAATTTCAAGTAGCTGTACAAGTATACTTTTTAGATTATAAACAGTGTTAGAAATATTTCTAGGCTATATTAGAATTATGTCAGGTCAATCTCGCGTGGTTAGTTGCGTCTAATAGACTATTCAAAGTTTTACTAAATTAATATCTTATTTTAATTATTTCATACATTTTTCTATCTTTTTTGGTTGTGCCTTCGAGTACACGTTAGAGACTATCTGTTACTCTATGGTACTAAATGGTTATGTTCTATAAGGACCTTTCATGACGTGGTACATTGAGTTATACTAGTTCAATAAAATGGTGCATTAGTAAAGTGCGTAATGACGGTTTACATATACGTCTGTCGTTATGAGCGATGTGATTAACCCTAACGTGACTTACCTAAACAGTTAATTTCTTTCCTAAAAAAGAAACATCCTTGCCTAAAAATTATTATATCGGATTTACATTTATTTTCGTCGTGTGTTTTCCATATTGTTGTTGCTGTTATATATTTATGCATATAGTACATAGTTTTTTTCGAATAGAAGACTCTACAATTAAAGGAGGATGTAAATATACACACAATTAGAATACGTAATAGTCGCTTATAATTAGTTGATGCAACAAGGTTTATCGACATTTATTTAACAGTTTTGAAGTTGTGTGATAATAAGACTTGTTATACAATAAATGACAGGAGAGTCGAATCAAGAATCTCTACACCTGTTAAAAAAATCTTAGAAATTGAGATGAATGTAATGAACATTTGTTGTTTTAAAAAATTATATATGTTGCTCTTAGATTTTCAGCTTTGCGTCGTTTTTAAAGAAAAAAAGTGTCCTACCGAGAAATTCTATAATAGACGTATGCGCAGCGGCCAAAATATAAACACGGTAGTGACCGCCAATGACGCAAGTAACGAAAGAAAAACGGCGCGTTACATAAGTGGTGTGCGCACGCGCATGACTCAACCTGTCACGGCTCAGGATGATTCCTAGCGCGAGGAGTGTATTCCTGGCCGGGCCGGGCCGTTCTACATGAAGCGCGAATCGCTGCTAAAGGAACTCGCTAAACGCATTGCATATGTTTAGCAGTACAATAATATTATTATGATGCTGTGGCGTACAAGTGCTCGATCATTTATATTTTGTCTCTGTTGAATTCAACATTTGTAGAATATTTTTATAGGACGTTATGTTTTAACACGTTTAACACCTCGAAGAATTTGTAGATTGATATTATGGAGTCGGTCATATGAACATGTGGTAGATATATACTCGTATAGACTCGTATAAATTATCCCGACAAAAAACAATTTTAAATTAAAAGTAAATTTATATCTTTATCAACATGACTAAAAACGGTTTAGTATCTATCTAATTTCATGGTAATTATTACTTCATATCTATAAATTTGCCGTAGCACGATTACTTTTAGTAAAATCTGCAAATTATGTTTTACGTGTAAAAATTTATAGGTAATAAAAATTTCAATTGCTTTGTTCAAGTTCAAAGAACAATTAAAACGGTCATTCAATTCATCGATTATAAACGTTGCCTTAGGAAAAGACTTATTTGAAACTAAAGCTTTAGTTTAAAATAAGACAGCTTTAGTTTAAAATAAGACTGCTATAAACGACATGTATGGTTTTGTCATCAGAAGCACATGTAGAGGAGCATCCGCTTACTCTCAGGCGCACTAAAAAGCCAGCCGGCCATAAGCACACTGAGACTTAATGTCTGGCTGTGCGGTATATAAAATGTTCATTGGGAAGTAGACGACAATTAAGGATGAGGGCGTTTCAGTTGGAAATGGGGTTACACTATAAGGACAGGTCTTCTTCACGGCACCACACTCTTGGAATACAATTAATGTCTCACCGTAATTCAGGGATGATTTTTTTTTGTAATTACACATTGGCATCAAAACGTAGACTTTAAAACGGTATCTACCAATTTCTGAATACGAGCGTCCGAGCGCGGAGGGCTGGGCGGTCACGTGCTTTCTGCTGATGTGCCCACAGCGATGAAGTTACTTTCTCATTGATTTCAGCTGCAGTATGTTCACCGAAAGATAATAATGGTTATCGAAAGTTCCTAGGATTAAAAAAAAATCTCCCCGAACACGGCAGGATCCGATGCGCACGATACGACACGCACAAAATATTCTTTACGACAAAAGTCGTAAAGAATATTTTGTGCGTGTCCGATCAGGAAAAAATTAGGCATTCACCTTGGCTATACTACGTCGGATTAGCTCGTAGAATGACAATACGTACATCGTCTCGCCGCTTCCTGCCTAAGCGATTTTAATCGAACTTTATAGTACGGATATTATAGTCAATTTGTAACATTTGTCCTGATATAATAGATTTAATTGTTTTCTGTGACACTTGTGCGTATGCAGATATACAGGCCAACTAACAAAACTTGCACATTAATATTGGCCGAGTTCAGAACCCTTACAGAGACACATAGCTTCTTTACGGTTTTATATGTTTATTTTGAAGCGCGGAACACCGCGGACTCCCGCCTCGATTCCGTTTATTATTACTGCATAACTTTTTTAGACTTGCGACAATAAGTCCGTTTAGAATTATGACCCGATGGATCCAAGTTCTGAGTTATTTGTATATGTGTAGACAAGAGCTCGATTAGTTGCGCAGCTATCGCAAATAAGTTATTGCCCAGGCAAATGTAGTCTTTTGTTTATACATTAATGGAATCCGTTCCTTTGTAATGTTCGCGTGCTGCAACACTCCACTTAAATAGTTACTGAAAAGCCCTTGGAACTTTCGCACACGCGACGGTCCGTCGCTCGTTCCGACCGTTCGCCGATCCCCGTACCCTTCGGTTAAATTGCTCATCGTCGCCGAGCTACAATTTAGAACGGGACTGATTTGAACTTGACAGAAAACACTCGCGATGTCCAAATGATACGAGTGGATGCGTGTTACCAGGTGAAGTATGAGTTTTCACTATAAATCATGCTGTTTGCAATTGCTGTCGATTTGTATAGATCGTCTGTAAATTAAATAAACAACCACAAATTATCATACCAACGATGTGGACTCAGACAGGATTATAGTAATTGTGAACTCGCAATGTACTCCCTCAAAAATTCTTTGTCGTTCCTTATTAACAATATACGCGAAACGGAGTTTTACATATATGTTGTGAAATCATTGTCTGTATTGATGTCTGTAATGATCAGTACAGACAATGATTAATTGAACTTTGAGGTTAGCATGGCGTCATTAAAATATTAACATTTTTTTTTGTAATTACTTATTTGAAAATAATTACATTTCGTTCTTTCTCAAGCGGTAGAGCTACAGTTAAAAGCAAGTGTCAATGACAACCCTTTTGTCCCACGGACGACGGACGACGGGCCCATTGTGGAGAAGCCGCGAGGAGCAGGGGGCGCCGCCGCGGCGCTGACTCAGCACGCGTTCGCGGGAAATCCCAACATTTCGTCTTTCATGTCGTAGGCCGAGCGATATTTATTTTCGACGGTTGTTTTCTTCGGTTATATTCTCCGCCTAGATTTCTTGTCGCGACTTGTCCGTGAATGAGATTTAGATCTGTTTATCTCGTGAACGTCCCCATGTTGTAGAAGTCGCGTGGAAATGTATTATAAACGTTTTGCTTGTATTAGAAATGAAAAAGAAAACGATTATTCGACACTTCGTGAAAAATGGCAAAAACTCCGTGTCAGCGGCAGTCTGTTTGCAGTCCTGTCGCAGCTCTCTTGGTATCGATTGAAATGACATGTCGGTTTGTATTTCACAGGGCGCTTATTCAGTATAGACTCGATTCATCTATCGATATTTTCTAGGGCGTAGACAAAGGTCGATCGACAAGTCCTAGGACTGGTCGTCTATAACATAATTTTATCTTTCGGAAGGTATTTTGAACAGCCCGGGTAGCGGAAGTGAAGCGTTTGATGTTTTACAGCGTGCTCTCAAACTTCGGTCGAGCTAGCTTCTGACGGACTTCAGCAATTGTTTTCATTTTTACTCGAGTAATGGACGTGCCACTTCTATACACTATCGAGCGGCTTTGGTGGATTTTGGTGACCCTCTCCTACCGGATCTCGAAATTTTTCTTCGGCCCGTTAATGAATTCACTTTTGTGAAAGTTGCATTGACGTAATTAGCGGTCCTTATAATGCTATGGTAAACGTAGCGTCAGATTGCGTGTTGCTTTCAAATGTGTACGTTTTTATTTTTTTTTTTCTGACGAATCGCGGTAAGAGTTGAAAAAAAATTTTTTTTACTACTCACCATTTCATTTGCGCCATCTCTCTCTTTAAGCTTATAACGTGTTTTGTATCAGCATAAACTGCGTGACTGAGCAGTAACATTTTTTTATTATATAAACATATTTCACGTCTGTAAATTTTGGCCCACGTAGCTACTATCTGCATCATATGGATGATTCCACGTCTAAAATGCAATATTGAAAGTAAATGAATAGTAAACATATTACGTCGATACATATAATAAAATCGTAAGGAAGCCAAATCGGTACACTAAATATTGTTTGAAAAATTTAGTGATATATGTACTGTATACATAATACAGACCCCAATGTAACTCTTTTTAAAAATTTACATTTGTTTCTAAGTTTTTTCCTGTATATTTGTCGTGTTTGTTTAAGTATCACTCAAAAATCAATGGATTGATTTGAAAAAAAAATTTGTGTTTTATTAACAGTAATATTAAGCTTAATTTAATAATAATAAGCTTAAACTACCTAGGGGCAGATGAGAAAAATTCAAATGACTTGAAGTACTTATTGAATAGATTTGGGCAAATGATACCTCCTACCTACCGTTAGATTTTTTGACAGAGCGGAGTGTAAAAAAAAAGTGTCCATCTATCCATAACTTCTTATTTTTTTTAATCAATACAATCTATGAAAAGGAAGAAATCTTGTTATAAACATTTTGGCTTTAAAGGAGACCCCATGACGACGTCTAAGAGGTTCTATGTGTGATGAAAGACAACGAAGAAATTAGAAACAACTTTCATGTCTTTAGAAAATGTTGTTATGTTTCATGAACTAAGTCGCGGACAACAGCTAATTGAATTATAAAACAACACCGATTCACTGAAAAGACTATAGGTATTTCCAGTTTGGCATGTCGGCGCTGGACTTTGGCCAGTATCTACTTATCCTTAAGGTGAACGTAAAAACTTGATAAAAAAATTGTTACTAAATATGTTATTATTTATTTATCATTTAATAATAATTATTTGCATCCTACTTTATTATTTTTGACAGATTTTTTTTATCTAAAAAAACTTAGTCTTTATAATATTAAAACGTACTTTTCTAAATGTAGCATTCCTCAGAGAAGTATAGACAATGTAAGTAAACCTTTATTTAATATTTTTCTATAAATCATTAATTAAATTATTAAACACTACTAATTACTATAGGTGTTTTCTGTTTTTTCATTGTCCAAATTGTATTTGATGATATGTTTATAAGAAAACTCAGTATTTTAGAAAAAGTTCGACGTATAAAATCGAGATTATTTTTTTTACCACAAACTGCCGTTTTTAAAATTTTATGATAAGTGTTTGCTTACAAGTTTCAAAATTGTTTTTTTATACCTCTTGCAAAACAATATATCTAAAAATTTTAAATGTGTGTTAATTGCATAATATAATAAATTCCCTTTATTATTATTAGTTTTAATTATTATCTTTTTTTGTGTAACAAAGCGAAAAGAGAACGGTAGTGGGGAAATAAATGAATGTATTTAACTGAAAACATCCAAGCCACGATCTAGCAAAATTCTGTTTATAATACCATCATAATATTTAAATAAGATTCTTTATTTGCTTAATACGTCCAATACACCGATAGAACTTATATTTCTTTGGTATTTAAAAAAAAACTGCGCCACAAGTGTGATAAACTATGTACATTAAAGTAAAAATATTCAAGTGGTCTAAAATGTTTTTTTCTCCAAATTGAAAGTTTATTTCATGCTCCACTTATATTTCATTGTAGAAATGCGTCACGTGGGTTCAACTGATTATATCAAAAACAAATATTAAAAACTGGCCAAGAGCATGTCGGATCGTGCTCATTATAGGGTTCCGAAGCCATTATTACAAAGAAATACACTACAGATGAAAAAAGTACGTTGTTACACTTTTTTCACGTTTCCCGCACAGAATAGTTATAAGCACTTTAGTCGCCTATAACTAAAGAAATAAGTAGACATGTTGACTATTACTATTAAAATAGTGTAAACTAAAGTGCATCAGCTAAAGAGCGTATTTTCATGGCACTTACGTCCTTTTGTTCAGAAGTGCAGTTTTTCGTTAATAACTCAAAACTATGATTTTGGTTGAAAGTATTTATTAAGCGTTACCTTCATTTTTTTCGTATTTTTTGTACATACGGTTTAGAAAATAGAGGGGCGGAGACACAATTTCTGTAAATTTCGGAGCGATTATTTCCAAAATTAGTCACGTAATCAGAAAAATAGTGTTTTTCAAAGAACTATCGAAGTATATATCGCACCTTGATGTTTAATGAAAAAAAATTTTTTCAGATTCTGTTACATGTATGGAGAGCCCCCCCAGAAATATTTATTTCTATTTTTTACCACCAAACTAAGTACAAATACATCATACAAGATCACTCATACAAGACGCCTACTTTATAAATTTCATCTATCGTGTTGTAGTTTTTGAATAAAATCTCTGTGACATACGGACGGACGGACATGACGGAACTATAAGGGTTCCATTTTGGCTCGGAATCCAAAAAAATTCGTCGCTAAGAAAAAGACGTGGAAATAAAAATGCTGCTGGCCTAAGATGAAAAAAAAAATATTTTAAAATATGTTCAATAATTCGAACAATAAAGATATTGACATCTCGAAACATTTATTTCAGTTTCGTGCCCCGGCCCTCTATTGCTGCAAAATTAATCCTAAGAGTTACGCGACGGCAGTATATAACGTTGACCTTTGAAGTAAATAAATATTCAGATGGAAGGTTTGGATCTTAAACCGTCGATCGTGGCCATTGCGATGACGATCTTCAGGATCTACAATTCAACTTGATCTCTGATAATTTTGAATATTTAAATAGATAAATTACTTTAAATGTATTTTTTTTTATGTTGTTAGAATTATTTCCGTCAATCTATATAATATTCATTCATAATGTCCATATTCATATAATATTTATTACCGGCGACATTATCAAATGGTGCATTGTTTACATTTTCTATATACAAGTTATATTAACATACGTAACTTGGTGCACGTAAAAGTTATTCATTGTACCAATTATATTTATAATTAAAGAAACACTCCCAACTTGAAATTGTTATCATTTTATGAGTTACATGAGTAATGCCTGCGGTAGACTATAATATTTAATCAAAAACTAAAATTAATTATTAAATTTATACACAATAAAATTAATGTAAATAATTTCATAAGGATTTTTCAGCAGCTATACTATAATTTTAAGGAGTTATATTAATTTTTTTTTGTGCATTGGCCAGAATTCGAAATTTCGACGCCGACATAATTGAAAAAACCCATATCGCAAAAATTTAAACTGTTCAATAGCTTATGCTGTTTTTGTATAATTGAATAAAAAAAAAAAAAACTAAAATGCAGCGAGGTAAAAGCGTTTGCCTTCGAATCATAAGGTACCGGGATCGTTCCTGATTACGAGCAAATTGAGTGAGTTTTTATGATGAGGCACATTAAGGCTGGCCAACAAGGGCCACAGGCGACAGCCACAAACATCACCACTTGAAACTAGAAATGGGTACAAACGTAGCTGACGCGCGCGACAACCACTTGTGGTTGGTGGTAGACACTTGCGGTCGGTGGCCGTTGCCGTGACGAAGATGGTTTAATTTCGCTGCTTCTGATAAAAAAACGTCGTTGTAGAAGACAAAAATACCTCCGTTATTAGATATATCCAATTTTAACAAAGGTTTTGTGTCGGCGTCTTATCGTCGGTTTCGGCCACAAGAAGTGAGCAGCGACTCTTATTTTGCACCAGGTACTCGTTGATATCAGACTCATCTGTCGAATTTTGATTTTTAAAAATCAACACTAGTTACGTACGACGCCCTTCGCATTTACATTTTACAACTCGCTTTGAGCGAAAACCTACGACGCCGTGCTATATTATATTCCACAGTGTTAACACAAAAATCCATTTGCTGGAAACCTTTCACGTCGAAGATAACATTATGGAAATTGTATGGCTTTTTTTTTGGGAAGTGACGTCACTCCACCGCCGGTCAACGTGACGCGTGAGCTGGTAGCAAAGGTCTCGGCCTCGCCGACACGAAAGCGGCGCCACGTCACCCCCTGCGTGTTGGTGTGTTATTACCGCGATAATCGGTTTCGAGTTGTTTTCAGTTTGATCGCTGGTAATTTGTAACAGGCGAGCTTCCCTGGATTCGGCGAATTTTCGTTCGATCTAAAAATTTTCTTTTGTATAAAAACAATAATACGACATAAGCTCGTAACTATACTCCTATGCATAGCCAAAACAATACCTCAGAAAAATAATAATTATAATAATATCATGGGAAAAATAAAATTTATGGAGCTAGGATGCTTTCATCACGAGCGAACTATTGAGAGTTTACCGACATCGACGTACAGTCTATTGCGAGAACCCTGTGTCCATACTAAGCTTCAAGTCGACTAAATAATCAAGAGTTTGCTCGTGAAGAGACGACTGTAACCGCACGGTTAGGCATATAAAACTTATTTTTTGGTTCCGTAACCAGGAACCCCGTATAGGAACCCCTATAATTCGCCCTATTTATCTGTTCACCTGTTGGTCCATAAGCCGCAGCCTCATAACTCCGCCATTTTTTTTCTCAATTCTGATTAGTTTCATTAGAATTGATATACGGGCAGATGCATTGTATGAATTTATTTATATATGTAAAAAAATAAAAAAATAGAAGTAACTTTGTGTAAATAAAATCAAGTGACAAATATGTTACACGTATTCATATATCGAGTTTCTTTGGATAAGCGCTTGAAAATGCAATTAGGGTTCATCAATAAGTTTTCTTCTGAAGTAGATATATTAGATCGGGGAAAAAGTTTTTTCGTATTTTATAAGTAAAAAATTGCAGTGAAATCTCTTTGCTTGTGCTGTTGCTTATGAACCTAATGCAATTTAAATAAGAGTAGCACAAAACTAATTTACGCTTTCAGTCCGGTAATTTTGATGTTAAAGATAAACCTCACTCTGGTCAACCTGTTACGTATGAAGTAATTTTGGAAAAAGTAGAGCAAGAGCGGCATATTAGTTCTTACGACTTAACTGAAGAGCTGGGGGATTGACCACTAAACAGTTTTGACCCATTTGAAAAAAAGTTGGATATATAAAAAAGCTCGATACTCGATACGTGGATTCTAAAAGATCTCACTGAAAAAAATCTAATGAATCTGTGCTCATTTGTGGTTCTGTATTGAAATGTAATGAAACCAAACCGTTTTTAAAAATAGATTTATCACTAATGTGCCAAAAAGATCATGGTCAAAAGACAAGCAAGCTCCATAGTCTATATAGTGAAACCCGGATTGACTCGCAATAGGTTAGTTGATGCTATGTGTATGTTGGGATTGTACGGGTATTATTTATTATGAGCTTGTACCGCCTAGCAATACCATCAATCGATTCTCTACTGCCTATAGCTAATGAGACTCAAGCAAGAAATAGAGAAAAAACGGCCGGTATTGATCATCAGAAAGGGTGTGGCTTTTCATCATGATAATACCAGCCCACATCTTTAGCCACTCAGTAAATATTGAGAGAGTTTGGTTGGGAAATGTTAATACATCCATCATATAGATCTAAACTTGCACCCTCAGATTTTCGCCTGTTTCGGTCTCTTCAAAATTATTTAGATAGTGTTAGGTTGACATTAAGAAAGAACTGTCAAAATTACTTGTCGCAGTTTTTTGATCCGAAGTCCCAAAATTCTTACAGCAACGGGACTATGTCACTACCTACAAAATGGCACATATATAATAATTACATGTAAATAAAAATGTCTTGAATTTATATATTGGAAACGAAAAAACGTTCCCCGACCGTATATATTTTGGATAGCTTGCAGTGTCATTTATTTTGTGTAGTCGTAATCGTCCTTAACTTTTGAACCATGTGTTTTGAAATATTTGAAAAGAATCACAATTATTGAACCTTACAAATGAATTAAACAAAAATTATATTGAAGAAAATCTGGTAATTATTTTTTTTTGTTATTTACAATTTTTAGTTGGCAATAATTGGTAACGATTTCGTCACCGGTTTGTATGGACACACTTATGGATTTTAATAGAATTGATATTCAATTCAAAATACTTGTGCCCATACTGTTTTAGATTTTTTTTTCATTTTAAGGAGCGTTATGATATATTTGATTTGAACTTAATTCCGTACAAATTTCTCGTTACTAGTTTGTTAGCACAAAGTCTATTTATTACGTGAGAGACAACTTCCACCCTTAGCTGTTTTCTCTTTATTAAAACTGACCGTCTATGAAAAATTTCAAGTCGATTCTATTAACGGTTAAATAATCCTCGCGTCAGTTTACGATATCGCCTACAACAGCAGATCAATTGGTCTGTTACGCTAAATTAACGGAGCGCCGATTATGCATCATTTCTAAAATCCGTACTCCCGCTGACATTTCTAGCGATCGTCAAATGGTTCTGCGAAGATTATCACAACGGTTCTCATGGTGGTATGAAGGTCTGTCAAAATGCTTCTTTGGCTAATTCATTACGATAGCTGAACTGTCAAAGTACGCATCTATCTATTTAAAACAGTACTTTTAGTCATATTATTATTTTAAAGTTGTTATAATTGACATAATTACGAATTAGCAAAAAATAATAATCCATGTCATGCATATCTTTCAATTTTTTAAATATTGTTTTCAAATATTATTCACTTAACATTCCATATTTTAATAGTTAAGAAATTGGGAAACTAATATTTCGTAACATTTAGTCCAACTTAACATTATTTACCTTATAAAATTATTTTATTATAAAGATTATTAATTACATTAGCATTATCAGGAATTAAATGAACTTATTTTCAGATATTTTGAAAATCAAGTTTTGTATTAAGTTTGCAACTTTCCACTAAACTTTAACCTTTTACAGTTTGAGTATAGATTATAATTATAATCTATATATTATAGAGTATAATTATAATCTATTCTCGAAAATAAAAAAAAATAAAAATAGTACAGATTAAGAAAGACAAACTAATAACATCCATAACAATGCAAATTATTATATATGATTTATACAATTTAAATGGTATTTTTTTTTAACAATATTAAATAAGAATGCACCGTAAAACGAAAACACTATTAAAATAAAACAAATTCCGAGGAAAAGCAACCTTATGTCATAACTACGTAAGATTTTAATTACTCTACGCCATTTTGAAAAGGTTTTGAAATTACAATCGTACGTACAGAAAGGCTTTCAAATAGCGCTGCCAAAGCACAAGCGCAGTAGCGACCGAAGCGACTTCCGCGCTCTTTCCGCGCTCTCGCGTTTTCACAACCAAACGATTACCGCTTCATTTCAGCCACAGCGGACCAGGATTTTCTGAGGACTATCGCGGGATATACGCAAATCTATGAGGAATCACCTCAAACGTCGGGCATGGAACATCAGCATTCAAGATTTGAACTACCGTTCCAATAATAATATATTAATTAACATGCGAGCTTGAATAAAAGTTGCTACTAACTTCATAGCTGTTTCGAGGCAATTCGTTTAACCCCGAGTTTGTATAGGTATGTCTAGCTATGTCTTATACTTGCAGGTAATTTTAGTTTTTTTTTTAACTTGATGATCATCTTTATACTTTAATATAAAGCACTTGCTTTTATTAATTTATTTAGTATTCTTAAATGATTTGTTTTGTCGCATTCTGACTCGTTCTACATATTGTCTTAAAATTTTTAAGACGAACGAAATAAGCGTATTATCATCGGTTATGAAATGTGAATTATGATTGTGCTTGAGTATAATAGCTGTTTCATATGTTAATAAATGCATAATAATTCCTGATGTCCACATCGGCAATTATTGGTGTTACACAATACATCGGTGGCGCAGTCGTAGGAATAAACATTCTTATTTATTGTCGTGAATTTGGGTTTCTTTTGTAAAAGTTTACATCCTCAATGCAGGAAGTCTGATGAAAATTTCAAATCTAGCTTCATTTCAAAACTTTATTAAAAAGCAATCTTACTCTAAATATGCATTAATAATAATTTTAATAAAAATCACATTGATAATTATTTTCACAAATTTTTCTTTCCGAAGACGGAGCGCAGTGACAGCAAATGTATACATCCATCCGAACCCAACGTACGTTTTATGGTAACTAGGCACATCCTCAGGAAAATGCAGATAATGATGGTTGTTTTAACACTCTACACCCTGGTGGATGTGACTGTCTGCATTTTTCTGAGAAATTTGCCTAGTTGCCATGAAACGTACATAGAAATAACAATACAACCATTTAACGGACTATAGCAAAAACTTTTGCTTAGGTGTACGATATCTGTCAATCCTCTCGAATCAATATGCAATTCGTTAGATAAGGATTGGTAGTGGAGGAACATGTTCGAGGATCAGCAGTGGGTTGCATGCTGCACGTTGACGCATGTTGCAGACAAGCGTCTAAAAATTAGTATTCAGTGCTTAGGTTACTAAACATATTATTCTATGAGGTGAAAGTTAAAGATTGAATTTTGGTGGTAGAGTTTCAAAGCTTTTTAGGCTAGACTCTTTTTAGACTCTTGCCACGCTTTGCCATTTGGTTTTTGGTGACTTTAATAAAACTGTATTTTAAAATATGTATTAAAATACACCTAATAACATATAAAAAATACAGCGTATTGATAGTTTACATATATCATACTATAATATAATTGAGGGCTTTATTGTATTTTTCAATTTCTTTTTGGAAAAAAAAGGCCATATTTTAAACAAAAAAAACTGTCTTTGCTTCCTCATTCAAATAATAATCATGAGATCATAAAAAAAATAAAGAAAACCTGCCCGCGTAAACGTAAAAGAAAAAAAAAGATGTAAAAGAAAAGATGGAAACAAGAAGATGTAAAAAGTCACCCCATCAAATGTGATAAACATTTGCAGTCGGGGGCGTCGGATTCGAGTTTCCTTACTCGCCGCGACTCTAGCATGCACGCCTCGGTCTCTCATTAGCGGTGTCAGCGACGTGTCTCGTTGTAACAGTCGTGAAAGATTTCCTTTATCGATATATTGTTATCTATTAATAATTAATATTGTACCAATTTTTTATTATTTATTTAGTCTTAATTATGTTTTTTTTTTCTCACTGTATTAAGCACAACGCTTCGGGTAAGCGATCGTTAGAACTATCTTTGAAAGAATAAAACTTTGGGTTTGTCATTCAATTTTAAGAGTTACGTTGAATTATACTATAATAGTTATTTTTCACGTTAATAGGACCTTATTATACGACTTTATAAAAACTTTGCTAACAAATTTAAATCATTATGGATACTAAATGGTCATTCAAAATGAAAGATAAGTAAAGAAACCTAAAGGTGATTTTCAAAAATCAATTCAGTAATATTTCGCTTAAAATAGTACGTCAATTTTCATTTTATCCTTTCCACAGTATAGCGTCTAGTTATCGCCGTATTGAATTTTATTTTCTGTCATATATTTAGTGACACTCACAAGATTAAGACAAATCGATTGTCGAAAGAATCATCAAAACTGATCCACGCGCCGGTGGTCACTAGAGCACCACAAAAGAACAAACATACGTACATAAATACATATACAGCATGATAAACCACGCTCCTTTTGCGTCGCGCTGCCGCCTACAAAAATATATACCGATCAGTTCGTCAAAAGTCTCAAGCGCACGGGCGAGCGTCGTCACAACGACGGGGCGACAAATCGAACGGCGCGAGGCTTTTTCGGCCGGAGCTCTGATGCGGCGGCGCGTCGGACGTGCCGAGATCGTTGTCGCGGCGGCCGTTAAAATTCGGACACGTGCGAAAACACCGCAGTTTTCCTATTGCATCGGCTCGGTGTGGCCGTCACGCGAGCACTCGCCGCTCCGGCCCCGGGGCTCGTGCCTGGGATCACGTACCCGCCGGCCGGCCGCCTTCGATCTCGACGAATGACGTTGAAAATGGTTTTAGGGTACCGTATATGTTGTACAAAAAAAAAACTATTACAGTTTTAATGCCTATCGCGAGGCTATGTTTTTTCAGTACATATATTTGTGCGAAATTTTGCAATCAATCGCAAGGGCTTTTTTGTATTTACTAGGTATTGTTTATATCGCATTACTTTTTATAAATTACGGGGGGTGCACTGAAAATTTCCGGAATGATTGAGAAAAAATGAGTATAAATCGTCAAAAACGAATTTATTGTTTCTCAAAATATTCTCTGTTAGCATAAATACACTTTATCATACAAATAAATCAATTTTGAAAACATTTATGCCCTTCCCTTATTGGTTCTTTATTGGAACGAAGTTCCTTACGGCGGGCTTGGAGGAGATAGGGATTTTGCTGCGCGACCGAACTGAAAAAAGTGTGATAGTAAAACCGTAAGAAAAAGTCCGTGGAATAAAACCGTTAAATGAGACGTGCGCAGGCGCGACAGTCGTATACACAAGCGAGTAGTGTATAATACCTTTCTCTTTCTCCCTCTTTCTTTTCGTTCTCTCATTCCTTCTCTCTCTATTACCACTCCACCCCGCCAATGCATAGTATATACTCATGAATTCATGGACAAGCACGTGGCTAATATTCACATTATAGATACATTTTACTCGTGAGTAGTCACGTTTATTTTCATATAATTTCAAATCGTCAAAACAATAATAAATATAGTAACAATGGCAAGTGAACTTGAATGCAATTGACAGTGATAAAAGTGGGAAATTAATCTATTTCTATGTAATTTTGTGTTGTCAAACAAAAATAAAGAGACATATTTTGTTATTTTAGTTGATAATTTGAATTACGATTTTTTTTTATTTTACGTAATTTATTTTATTTCCTAAAATACTGAATTTCCTAAATACTTTCCTGTACTTAAATAAAAAGTAATCAGCAAAATTTAAGAGAAAAGTCAAGAAAACCTACATAAAAGTGAGCACGATTTTTTTTTTTGCAAATTGTGTCGATTCTACATTAGCCGAAGGAACTTCGTTCCTACCTGGTATCCCACGACACCACATTGATTTTTTTTTTTAATAATAAAACACACAAGGTGCCAAGTCGGCACTGTGTGCAAGATTGCTCATAAATTCTAAGTTTTTCTCCTTCAAAAATTTGTTTGTCTATTTGGCCGTGTGAGAACTGGCATTGTCGTGGTATAAGATTTAAACTCCGTAAAAATAACCGTAAACGTCGTATCACGTTTACGGCTATTTTTACGGAATTCGTCAATAACTTTCGGCAAACAAATGGTCCTATACCAATCACTATTCACGGTACGACAATTCCCCGAAGCAACAGTAGCCACGTGTCTAGTTTGATTAAAAAAAGAAACAATCATCCACTTCGAGGCACTTCGCTCGCGCGCCACTTTGGTCGATTTCAGTCGCTTTCGTTGGTTGTGGTTGGTGACACGGTCCGTTTCTTGAACCTCAGTCAAATTGTGTGGAATCCACCGCAAACACACCTTTCTCATACCCTAATTGTTGTGTAGTATTGATTACATTTGACTCATGCCTACGCCTAAGGATACCCGAAGCTCATGCTAGGTCACACGTCTGTCTGTTTCGATCATACGGCGCATAGTATCGACGTTTTTCCTATTCATAGCGGTAGACGGGCAACCGTCATGAAATTCGTCACTGAGATTGACACGACCGCGCTTGAATTCTGCAAACCAGTTATAAATAGTCGTCTTGCATGGTACTTCATCACCAAAAGAAGTTTTAAGCCGAGCGGTGCTCTGCTGAGTTGTCAAATTACACTTAAAATTATAGAAATAAACATTACAAAAATTTATATCATTTGAATCCATTGTGACCAAAATACGCAATTTTTAAAATGACGCCACAATGTAAAAACAATTGCCAGTTAAACGAAAAAAAACTGTAGTCTACAGTCATTTTCTATTTTCAAATGTAGTAATTACTTTTTCAATATTGTTTATGTAAGTGACCAGTTCCAGAAACTTATAACGCGCTTGACGTACAAAACAGATGTCTAAGCTTTACCATTACGGAAAGTGTTCGATTTGAAAAACATATAAAGGCCGTTTAAAATAAAGATTATTCCAACTAATACAACTTTTATAATATTTGAAAGACAATGCAAATCACTTCATTCGAATCTTATTTTGTACTAAATTTCCCATTACACTACTCCAAAGTTGTCGATTATTACTCTTTAACTTCTAAATTCTACTTACCTATGATGGTTTTCTTTTTAATTTCGTTATATATACTACCACCGTGAATTTTTCATATATCTAATAATAACTATTAAGCGGCAGGGGAGGGGGGCACACTCTATCAAAAATTAGCATTTTAAAGCCTAATATTTTGTAAACGGATCTCTAAATCGAAAAATGTTTTCCACAGACCCGCATTGTTTTTGAATGACTTATTCTATGATCCCACACTGGGATAAACAAGAAAAAGAAATCATTACTACTACCTATAGAGGAGGTACCTTAAAAAAATTTTTTTGAAAAAATTTAAAAAATATATATTTTTTGTATATACATTTTTTACAATGTATAAATTGTAAAAAATGTATATACAAGTATATATATATATATATATATATATATATATATATATATATATATATACAATATATATATTTCAGATATATATTGGAATGTATATCTATTTCAAATTCTAGGACAATGAGTCTCTAAACTAAGCCGCGGATAGACAAATAGATAAACGAACGGACATGGCGAAACTATAAGGGTTCCTTGTTCCTAATGGATCCTACAAACAAACTTCGAGGTATGCCTATAATAAGTACCGGACTAGATTGTTATAAGAAGTATCATTAACAATGTGATTTTTAGATTAAATCCTAATGATTTTGTTCTAGATTTCAGAACAAAAAAAAAATAAATATTTCAGTTATTAGATACAGGCCCTTCTATTTTCGTTTTCTGCATCTACCGTCCTCAGTATTCAACAATGAACAACTTGTCGGTCATATCGAGTTGAAGACATCGTGGTCCGTAAACTCGGTTCTGCCCTTACTTCGGTCTGACGTTGCGACCGCAACTCCATTCATAAATTCGCATGCATGATTCATTTTGTCGTCTGTGCATCATTGTTCGACCATGTTGCATCGTTACTCACGTACCTATAGTTGTTCAAATACAAAATGGTATTTAAGTCTCCCGGTTAAAATTTGCCGTTCTTATTAGGTTTTGTATTTTGCACCGACTTCAAAAAAATTGTAGGCCCCTAATTTATTTCGTATCTAATACTTTTGATTTTGTCGGTGATGGTTACTTTTGTATATGTTTAAATACATTTTCTCATAATTTGTATTTATTTAGTAATTTTTAGTTTTAAGAAAAAAAAAACTGTAATTGCCCTTGAGTAATAATATTCCACTCCCGCAGCTCGTATCGCATGGCTTGCCACTTTTATTAATTTTATGAATTCGTGATGCATTTGTACCGTGAAGTCAGTTTGGTTTCGGACATTTTTATTTATTAATGTTTCTTGTGTGCACTAGAATTTGACAAGGTTTTGAGATGTTTGCTCATAGATACCACCCACATAGCTCGTATCGATAAAACGCTTATCGTGCTCGTGTATTAATCCATGTCTTAAAAACTACTGAACTGATTTTGATGACACTACGCTATTCTCTAAGTTGAAGTGAATATAAACTAATAAAGAATGGTCACAATCCGATTAATAATTTCGGAAAAATACTTGATAAAACATATGAACATACATACATACACCTATAAAATTTTGTATGTTTGTTTGGAAACTCTAATAGGTTGTCTAATTGCAATCATAATATTATATATATATATATATATATATATATATATATATATATATATATATATATATATATATATATATATATATATATATATATATATATATATATATATATATATATATATATTTTGTATGTGTGTGTGTTCGTGTGTGTGTGTGTGTGTGTGTGTCTGCGTGTGCGACATTTTTTCCACACGGTTAAATACATTAATTACTATGACTATTTTTTTACGTATTTGACAATAAACATTCTTGTTAAGAATCAATGTTGTCTTTCTTACAATAGGCCGTTGTTAAGTAAAAAAGTCGACCAATCATCTTATTTTGCTCCACACTCATTGTATATATTATATGTTCGTGGTCTGTCATGTAGGATAAAAAAGAAAATACGTATTAGTCACTTTTGTGTCTTAGCGAGCTTTAAAGATTTCCTTGTAAGTGTCTTTGTGTCAATCGCGTCCACGTCCTCTCGAGGATAATGACATCTTCCAAAAATATATCCCTAATAAGTTTACTTAAAAACTTTGCGTCTGTGTCCATTCACTTATTTGCAGATGTCATTTCCTTCTCAAGAAATGAAGGAGAATGTCAGACTGTGCTCCAAAACGTACAACATATAACGTTTACTTAATATTCTTTATTTATTATTTGTTAAATTTAGGCAATATTCATTTATCACTACTAGTTGGGCTTATTATTGCAACAAATAAACTGTATTTAAATGGCTGCACCAGTGTTACCATTAATCACTATCGAAAAGTAATCGACGATAAATGGAAGAGTAATGGATGATTGTTATCAACTCTTTTTCGTCTTAATGTGGACAAAGCAAAAACTATTAAAAATGATGAATGAGTATCACGAATGACCCCTTGGAATAAAAATTTCTGATTACCGTTCGGATAAACTTCGATATCGACTTATCGATTTTGCATAGGAAATGGCAACGCGTCTCACGCTAAATCAGAAAAACTGACATTTGACATTAGTTGACAGTGACCGTCAAATGCTTGCGAGTTTTACGTGAAGTTGTTTTGTTGTGTACTGTATTTTATTTTGTTTTCTAAAATCTAATGATTTGGCATTGTAAATGGACACTGATACCAAAAAATCTTCTGGCCAAGACTTGAATGTGGATGCAGTTTCTGTTTCCAATGACGACCCCAGCGCGAAATTGGAATCGACATCAGCCGCATTGCAACTGCATAGTCCGTAGACGAACGGTAGAATGTCGTGTTCATGTAATAACGTTTATCTGGTACCTGAGGTGTGCACGGCATCAAAGTTATATTTCTCCACCAGCTCAGTTTTTGGATGAAGTCTTAGTGGTGTATGACGCACAAGATGAATGACGTTTGTTGATCGATTTGTGTAGGTTATTACCTACTATTGTTTTTAAGGCAAGTGATGTAAAACAAGTGAAGTAGTATTGTAAAAGCCTGTTTTATTTTTAAAATTGAAACTGTTTATAACTTTAAAACACCGACTTTTTTATAACTGAGTCCTTAGCCTAAGCATTATTGTTATTGCATATTGTCATTTGGACACTGTTTTCAGTGTGTGCACCCAAGGCCGGAGTGACTATGGCGGCTTGGCATTCCCCTTTCAAATTGTCCGATTTAACATGCTGGAGGCAGGGTTAACGTGACGTAGGTGACGTGATGCCGTTCCAGAGGAAAACAAAGTATTTTTTAAAATCGCAGAAAGTGTGTACGAAAGAAAATTTTGTTTTCCTGTAAGAGAAATTACGAGCAAGATAAAATGCATATATTTCGTTGCTCTAGCCATTAAAGATCTTGTCAAGCTACTTGAAAAGCACCTTCGTCCGCGTTAAACCGCTCTTAGATGTTCATCCGCGGCGCTGTCTGGTGAGCGGTATAAAACTGTGAAGTCGGCGCGCGCGTCACCAACCAGCCCAGATAGTGAGCGCCATCACCGCCAACGGCGTTCAGTCGGTGGCCGCGCTTCGAGTCGATTGGACGTTTCGTAGCGTTTTTTTTGTCCCCCCTCCCCGGTCAGCTGCCGTGCCGCAGATCGTCGGACGTCTTTGTGCGAGCTAGTGCTTTGTAAGATGTTCCAGTGTTTTGTGGATCGTTGCAGTGATACCGTCGCATTTGCCTAACGTGGATTCCGCTGGGCTGTATCCGGCTCTCGGGCCGAGGGCTTCGCGCTCCCGAGACATGTTTGTCATGAAATTAGGTGAGTCCGCGTGCAAAACTAGTTTGTTTATGCGAGAATCTTGAAAATTTGGAATATGCACGAGAAAAACATCTCGTTATTAGAGTTTCACAGCGTATCGTTTTTAAATTTAAGGGAAAATATTTGTTTAAAATTTCTATTTTCATTATTTTAAAGCTGATCTTATTTACAAACGTGTTGAAATCAGTTGTTTTTCATCTTTCTTTCTATACTATTATTTATATCGGCTGATGATTCGTTTGTAGTTTATGCCAATATTTGTGACATCCATTAATTTTTGATGTTTCTTCTTGCTTCTAGTATCTGTGATTTGTTGTAGGTACGGGTATTTTCCACGTATTTTCCGAATACAAGGAAATATTCGTAAATCTTCTAACACTAGCGATCGCTTCGAAAGGCTCGCTCGCATAAATAATTACATACATACACGTTTTCTTTTTGATTTGTGTTTTATTCATGACCGCTGACGACTCGACAGCGACCGCTCGCGTGCGCCGATGTGTGCCGTGCGTGCACGGAGCGTATTCCGCCCGTGTGTATCTGTTTGCTCTATCGTCCGTGCTATTTCTGGCGTGTCGCCGTGTGCGTTCGGTGTTCGTGTGCGGACGGTCGCTTCTCGTGCCCGTGTGCGCGCCGTATCCGCGTTCGGGGCGGTCTCCTTATCAATTTTTTTTCGTCATTAAGATCTCGATGTGTTCCACCGCCGTGCCGCGATCGTCGTCATACGTCCCGATAGAATGACCTGCACGAGTACGTACTGGGTGACATCCATTTGTGCCTAAGGAGTCCACTTATATATCTTCCACGGCTATGTTTGTATTTGTATTAGTATGTTTCGTTTTTCTTAGCGACGATGCAAACGATGTTTACTCTGCTATTGACGGTCTATTCATCGTCGTGGAGATGAACATGTTTGTTTATAAATATTCCGAATATTTTATATTCGGAATCCTCGTACACATTCGAATCGCGTTGCGTTGTCGTTCGTCGAGCAACAGTAACGTCTACGAAGAGTTTCGTGCGTTTTCACTTATCTGAATGTCAATATATTATTATGTTTGTAATATTGAGCGATGTTATCGCACAAGAATTGAAATTTATTGAAATAATTTGGAGATACCGTAAAACGTGGTCGTTGCCGTGCACTGGGTTAAAATGGAAAACGAAATGCCGATAAAGACGACCTCGGACTAGTTAAATCTAATTATTGCGTATGACAATCGCGACGGATAAGTAGTCGATGGGTTTGTTATGTTGGCGTAAAGCCGTCGTGGTGCTGCCTGCCGCGGATCAGGTTTGTTTGTATGTTTTTCCTTGTTGACCTATACGGTTCGGTGTGGTAGAAAAAAAAAATGGCGAGGCTGGCGTGTTGCGTAAAATATTTCATACGTGTCGAACAAAAACAACTTTCGCCACGGACCTGCGCCCGCGCCCGTATCTGGAACGCGTTTCGTATGCATTGGCCCGAGATGGCCGAATACGTCGTGCGCCGCGTCGTCTGGGATGGCGAATTGACCTCGTTAACTGGTTTCAGTATATTATATGCATGAGTCATTGTACTGTGGGAGAGAACCGTCCTATGCGGCCATTCCGAAGTCTTCGAGGAAGTTTTATACTTGTTATTTTCCATAGTGTGGCGTGTCCGAGTGAAAAATAGCCATCCGTATTCGAATCTTAAATTGTTAGTCCTTTTTTTTTCTTCAGTTTTAGATCAGGTTAGCGACTATACAATATTAATCATGCTCTTGTAAATAGTGATTTTCGTCATACCGTGTCTTTGATTAGGTGCGTTTTAGGTCTGTAAATTTAATTTCTATGTCCCTAAATATCAACTTTATAAATTTACCTAAATATTCATTGTAATAAACGAGGCCAACAGATTTGGTACCCTTTACTTTATCAAATTAAAGGTCTTTCCCTCGAGAATTGAACCCTGGAGTAAATTTTTTTGTCGGACTCGATTCGTTCGGCGTTGCAGCAGTAGAAAATAAAAACTTTTAGTAGTAGAAAATAAAAACTTTTAATAGCAGAAAATAAAGACTTCCGATTCAGTAGTAGTAGGTAGGAGAATTATCGAGATTATCGCAATGCCGGATCCTTAAAAAGAGAAAACTAAATGTTTTAGTGTACAAACCTCATATGTTAATAAGAAACCGATCGAAGAATGTTATTGTCGTCGAGTTCCGAAGTTTGACCGTCTGCAACTAATCGATATTGTAATTTCGCCAGACGTCACGGCAAAGGTCACGAGCAACGGTAGTTACCTACTGCGATTTCGTCATGTTCATTTCGGTCTCGTCGACTTGTGCTGTGTGTGATTATAAAGCTCGAAGTTCCTTCTGTGGGTACATCATAAGCATTGAAAATTTCCTTGCACTAATATTGTCAAGATCGAAAAAGTCCTCTGCATTATCTGCATAAAATTTCAAGTTGTTAGTTTTTCTTTTAATTTGTGATATTATCAGATACGAAATAAGATGTTCATTTATAACTGTAAGGTAGCCGTTACGTGCCCGCCTCGCTGGGCTTAAATTAAAATTTAAAGACGGTGAAGTTTTCCATATGATTTAAATGTGCCTGCGGTTTCGTTTGCGCGGACTGAAGAATGAGTTCCTTCGTCCTTTACATCGGGCGATTGCGCGTTTACAATTTTAATTCCAATCGCGTGTTCTCGTTGTTAATTCTAGTTCCACTCCCCGATCCGGTACTGATCCCACTCTCAATTCTAGTACCGGACCGAATGCCGATATTTGTCCTCCCGTCGGCATTGTCGTTAGTGATAACAAATTACCATTTTTGCTATATTTTACTTGTATATATTCTATATATTCTACTTGAAGACATAATATACTTTTATTCAAAATTTGACGATGATCCGTTTAACATTAGCGCTTGATATCATACGTCGTTTAAAACCATCTTCAAACGCTTGCGTCTTAAATACCCAGTCTTATATAGATTCAGTACTTTTTCAATAATGACGATGAAAAACCGGCCAATAGCATTTCGAACCACGGTTAGCGTAGGGTGCCGACGGAAAAAAAACTACGTTATTACACCTTTTTTTTCCCGTACATAGTAGGTACAAGCACTTAGTCGCCTATAACTAGAGAAACGAGTAGATATGTCGACTATTACTCTTAAACTAACAGTGCTGACTTAGCCGTGACTTAAAACACTTTCTAGTCTCAAAATGTAAAAAAAATACAATGTTAAAAAGGCACCAGCAAAAAAGCGTATGTTCATGACATTTACATCCTTTTCTTGAGAAATGCAGTTTTTCGGTAATAACTAAAAAACGGTATAGCCGATTCCGTTGAAAATATTTTTATGTAACTATTTATTGAGGTTTATTTTTATATATATTTTTTATATTTTGGATATTCGGTTTAAAAATAAAGGGGGCGACATGATTTATGCTACTTTCGGAACGATCATTTCCTAAAATATTCTCTTAACCAAAAATTGCTTAGAAAGCTTAAAGTGTATTTTATAAACCTGTAATCCGAATGTTATCAATACACAATTTGTAGTTTTTGAGTAAAATGCCTGTGACATACGAACAGACCGACATGACGAAATTATGAAGGTTTCGTTATTGTCATTTTGGCTACGGAACCTTGAAATCCATTTATACGTATATATTAAAATTTATTGTAGAACACAAATTTTATCACAAATATTTTTTGAGTAAATCCGTTTAACTCCGGCTCGTTATGCATCGTATTATCGTTAATAGTTAAATCAATGTTTATAGATTATTTACTGTTCTGTAAATTGTATATGACAAATAAGTTAAAAATAAGCTTTCTAATAATCCATGTAATGGAGATCTTCAAAATTTCGATTTATCCGTATGTTACATACAATATATTCACAATAGAATTAAATTAATCAATATATTAATAATAATGAAATTATAGAATTATAAAAAATATTGTAAACGTTCAAAAACTACATATTTTAAATTTATCTACCAAAGTTTATTTTCTATTGCAATCGAAATTGTTAATTTTGTAATAAGTATATATTGATAATTAATATGTTGATATTGAACATTAGACGGTTATCTTTAAAACACTCAAGTCGTTGCTTATATTTTTCGACCAAACAGTTTCTTGTTACTTTTATATGTGAAAGGCATTTTTATAAATCTTTATTAGGTTATAGCATGAACTACTAAATTTGCAATTAAATAACGAGAGATTACCTGATTATATGATTTATTTTTTAAATGTCGTTGTACAATTAAATTATGTTTCAGAAGGCGCCAATTTAATCATTACTCAATTACGGTCATAAATTACTGTGCGTTTATGACTACTCGAGTCGTTTCCGCATGGGTTTCGCAGCGGAATCTTAAATCATGACGCTGAGGTTAGCACCATCATTTTACGTCACCAAACACGTAAGCCGATAGTCCTGGAACGGGGATACCCGAGCGAGACGCGCCGCGCCGCGACCGGTTCCGTGTATAACGGTCCGTCCACACCGCCGCATAATTATTGTCGTGCCGACGAGCCTCGCACACTTAGCGTTTTATGCTGTCGCTGCCGCTCTGGACGTGTACTCGTTTTGCAGCGACACCCGCTATGTACACCCGTCGGCCGTGCGGTCTTTCGTTCGGCGTCGTCGTTACGGAACTCGAAGAACTAACTCGTCACGCCTGTGCCGCCGCATAGGGCCGGCGCTCGGCGTCTAAGGGTCGCATTAATGAACGTCACTCAGATGATGCTCCATCTCAAGGAATAATGTGGGAACGAGACACACGTTATTTTCTATAACAAAGCACTATAACTGTCTTGCTCTTTCCAGTCTCAAGATGGAACGCCGCACTTGAGTGTGCTTTATTAATACGACTCTTAACTGTCCGAAACAGGTCTGCTGGTTAATAATCGTTTGAGGTGAGAGATCTTTAAAATTTTCAGTGACGACGGGCGGACGTCTCCCAGCTCAAATCTTGTACCGTATCGTTTTGTATATGATTTCTATAATTTTTTTTAGCTTTCAATTCTTTAGCTATAATGTAATACATTATTTATATTGCAGCATCAACGTTCAGATGTATTTTGTACAGCGAGACGAAAGTAACGCTTTGTTTTGACGCTGAACGTATGTATCACTTGCGTATGTATCAATTTTCATAGCTCCAATATGAAAACTAATAAAGGTGGAAAATGACTTCCTTTTGGAAAATTTTTACTTAGTAGAAGGAGTTAGCTTTATGTCAAAACATTACAAAAGCTCATTTCGATAATTTTATTCGCACATGTCGTATACAACTGCCCTCGCAGATTGTGCTTTTTTTGATTAATTAGTTTTGAAGGTGAATAAAAATAAAGATCAATAAAAATAGCCCTATATTTTCTAGCATAACGTGGTGTGTTAATACACTTTATGGTTGTACTATTTGATAATTTACCTTAAAATTGATAGTGATAAATTTTGCGTTGTATGAAGAAACTATTAATGAGCCTCTGTATTATAACTTACCGAGATTTTTTGAACTCTTAGTACTATTATTTCAAAACTGATATTTGTGTATCCTTAGAAAATATTTGTTTAGCAATGTTTGCTGTTACCTTTTAAAATCCTTTATTTTTTACTTGATAGAAAGACATTTGACCTTCCAAACTAAAATGTAGAACAAACAAATGCCTAGAATTTATTAATTGCACATTGTGATAGATAAATAGATTACCGTCAAGTAAGGTTTTACAAACTTTAAACATTCCCTCTGTTTCGGCGGCGGAGTCGGGGCGAGGCGTGCACTCGATCTGTTTTATTATTTATTTGTTTTTTGTTCGTCGTCGAATATTCGTCTAACAGCCTCGGCGCTGACGCACGACACCGATCATAACACACGGCGCCGGGTCGCGGCGGGCGTCCGCACCTTCGGAGAGCGCACGTTTGTCAGTTTATCGAGCTATAAAGACCGTCTCGTCCGGCCGTCCGTCTGGTCGTTTGTTGTGTTTTCTTCACAGCTTCCGAGATCGGCTTAATTGCGTCCACTCTTTTACTTTTCGAGCGGCAACCCTCGAGACGGGATCGATGTATTTCGTTACGAATCCGACGGAATCGAGGTCGAGGGCGCCGCGTCGGCAAAATTCTGGGAAATATGCCTTATAAAATGAATTAGAATGTCAAAGGACTAATTGAGCGAGTCGAAGTCCGCGTCTTGTAATCATGAAAATAAATACTTTAAATAATGAAAGAAGGTTCAAAGGATGTTTTTTTTTTTTATGTAAGTCTCGTTTTTATATTTTCCGATGAAGAAATGCGAAAATGAGTACGTGTCACCTTTCATGGCTTAATGATATCTAAAAATTTTGTTTAAATACACGTTTTAAGCATTGACCTAACACAGGACACTTTTTTTTATTGCAAGTTGAATACGTACATTTTTAATGAAAGCTAGTTCGTCCATTTTTTACATTTTCGCGACTTAACGGTTAATTTATCTAGATTATAGTTAAATTAACTTACCTAAAATTTATCATACATAAAACTGTGTTATGGAGATGAATGTTGAAAGAGGAGATTCCTCTAATCGGAGAGGTGACGATAAAAAGCTTAAAAACGATAATTTTTGTGTTTATATTCCTTTGTCAAGGTTTAAACTTAACGCGATTTCAATGAAATTTTCTATATACTTATCCAATTACATTCTTAACGTGTACTGTGACATTGTGGAGGTCCTTTTATCCAGGTCTATCATGTAATAAATTGCGAAAATTCGTAAATACGTCACGATATGGTTGCGAGAGAAGACTCGCGGGATTTTTATAATATCTTACTAAAATGAATTGACAGCACGAGAACGGGCTCAAAATCTGAAACGGAACCGAAACGGAGGTCGAAGTCGGAACGGCGTCGACGCGAAAGATGTAAGGAGGCGTTTATTTACTCTGCGCCCACGAGGGGAGTGGCGCGCGCGGCTCATAGTGTACGTATTTACAAGTAGTGCGAAAACAGGTCGGCGATTTTTAAGAGCTATTTGACCTTTCCGATTTATTTATGATTTCGCTTCCGCATTCGAACTATGTGCAGATTATTATCGTTCATCGATAATGATATGACGCAATTTTCTGACGTAGTGCAGTCACCATCGAACGTGGACGGAATAGAGAAGTGTCAGCCCGAGTGTCGCTTTTGCTCTATGGTAGTATTAAAACGTGACTAAGCGTCTGTGCCTGACTGCTACGAGCTTGGTTTCGGCAACCAAGAGGCCAATATGTTACAAAAATCTTCAAATTTATTCAATTAATTCAATCTGAAACTAATACAGCCTTGCGAAAATATATTTCTGAAAGATTTCTTTAGACGAACGCAATTATATAAAGTTTTTATATCTTAGTAACAAATAGAAGAATTATTTCCTTCAATCACCAATGATCTTCAGTACTGAAATGCTTTATATAAGAAAATGTAAATCAAGCATAAAAGCTTGGTTACGTCAAAACGCAAGCGTTAGAATGTGGAAATAGCGATCGCTAATTTATACAGACGCCAACGGGTGAACTGCACTCGCGAACGACCTGACCCGACTTATGACGTCACAGAGTGATTAATCGCTCAGAGCCGGGCTCGCACTTCTACTTCCTCATTACCGTACATCTGCTGCTCGCCTCGGTTCACACACAATGAAAATTTTCCTCGATGGAGAATCGAAATTGACGGTATATGAATGAATTATAGTCGTCGTTGTTTGCACTCTGTGTATCCTGTTCCCGCAGATGAATCAGTGCGTCGTATGATTGACAGTTTTAATTAAACGATTTCGTTGAAATATGTACAGTGCAGCGGCTAAAAATGTAATCACTTTAGAAAAGGAAAACTAATAAAGTAGTTTCAGTAGAAGTTACACGAAGGAAAGGGTAGTTTAACGGTAAGGCGTTCTTCAACCAAATTGCTTTCAAAGATTTGTTTGAAAACGCATTCCGCTCAAGCCTAAGGTTTCACCGAGCCCTACTGGCACTCCGTGCGGGTTCCCACATAACAATAGCTTTTCAGTAAGTGCTGCAGCAAAAACAAAAAAGTATATGTTTACAATATTGAAAGAATGTCTATTCTGTTATAATACTTTACTGATCTCTTGTAGGGTTGATAAACAAAGAAAATAAATGTATTTTAAATTACATCAAGTCTGTTGAATGACTATATCTATATATATTTGCAATATGCAAAAGCCTATCGATCCTCCAATTTGACCAAGCTGTGTGTGTATTACAATATCATTATTATTTTATTAAAACTGGCGTGTTTAGTCTCTCCCTTTGAGATACAGAGAAAAAAAATAAACCTGTGTTTACATATACTTTCTATATGAATCTACGTATGTATGTGGTAACGTATTTTATTGGATAATTTCAAATGAAATCTTATATCGAACAAAATGCGACAACTTAAAATCCTATATTATTTTGTTAGGGTTGGTAATGTATTATTCTTTTGTTCACTTTGTTGGTTATAATAGTTTTCGCGTTAGAACTGTATCTTTACGAGACAGTCACACGTTTCTGTGCAAGTGAACCGCATTGACGTCAATAATCGGGAAAACATGTAGTTCGTTTGACATAAAACTGTTTAATTATATTACTTCCTCATTTACCGTGTACATGAATAAACTGAATTTCCCGTTCAGAACGAAAATTATAACAATATTTATGTTATTAATTAATAAATCATTATTTGATTCGGTAATATTGTATCTGGTATTCCTTGCCTCGATATCCCCCAAAAAGCGAAATATTATGTTTTATATGAATTTAATGTTTTAAAGGTAAAGTAGAATTTATTCAATTTTAGGCCAGGTGGGCGATATGACTGATCCATCAAAAACTTGAACCTTTTTTGCATTCCTTATCCCACGTTTCGTACAAGGAACTAAGTCGCGCTTTTCCCATATTCATCATAAAAATGATTCCCTTAATCTATCCCGTTTTTACAGCTTATAAGTATTGGAAAATTGGTAAAACATTTGCAAAATAACTTCGATTTATTGTTCCCTCGCATTTTTGTTCAAAACCGATTGTTCACCGCCGGCCGCGGGCCGGGCCGGGGGGGTTGACGTGGTCCTCGCGCTTCCGCGTCTTTAACGTTTTTGAGCCAATGGAGCGGCAAATCGAATCTTTGATAGATAGAGAACGATTCGGTAGGGTAGGGGAAAAAATAGTTGTTCTGTTCCGCGTACGGCGGAAGGCGCGCGGCGCGACCCGTCCGGAAATTGAATTTCACTGGCTTCATTCTTTTTTTTTCGGTTGCACTCGTTGTCTGCTCGCTCGCGCTCCGAAATAGACGCGATTCGCGGCCGCCACGCGGACGGGGAAGCCCGCGAGACCGCGCCCGGAGGCCCGCGCTCGATTTTCGTGTCGTTCGTCCTTCGGATATGTGCAGCGAGGCGTTCGCGCATTTAATGTATCTTTTGCGTTGCGAAATGAGCGAATATTGATCATGATCTGAGCCTTCGTGGATGCTCCTATTTTTTCTTCTAGTGCACTTCATATCTTGTGCAATACGAGGAAAATTCTTTCTTCAGTTGGTGAGTGGGATTGTTTATAGAGAAACAATCGATTCGCTTTGAAGAGAAATGATATTCTTTTTTTTCTACAGATTTAAAGATTTAGTGATAGACCGAATTTATAAATAAATATAAGTATTCAGTTAAACAATAATATAGTGAATATCAGAAATAATAAAAATGAAATGAAATTTAGATTATCTGCCTTTGGCGATAGTTTGGTCTATAGTTTTTGACGCTTTTTATTTTTCCACTTTTTGTGGGCTCGCTATTTGTTTATCGACTAAACGTGAACAACTTTAAAGTTAAGTTCCAAATTTTTTAGTATGGAATTTGAAATGTATTTCTGTTTAAAACTATGACTCTAAAGTATATTTACTTTTATATGCATAATTCATAATTTGTAATTTTCAAACATATACCTAACTAAATATGTAATCAAAACATGGTGTTGTTAAAAAAATATTTTCTTGTTTATATTTTTATCGTATTACGATAAATCGCCCATATAAAGTATTTAGTTTACAAGTTCCGAGTTCACATTTGACCCGTACTGTTCGGGAAAAGTACCGCCACAATCTGTACTTCGTCGTAGACGAATTGTCGTGTCTGTCCTTACTTGTAATGTTTTAAATGTCACGTGATGTATGATAATCTGCAATATAATTAAATAATAAACAACTGATAACCTGAAAGAATAAATGAATATAGTTTATAATTTTAACATTCGTTTAATATTCATCGTTTTGAAATGTATATCGAGTACAATCAGTAATCTTTGTCGTATGGTTTACCGTCCTTCGTTGTTCATCGCTCGCTCGCTGTAGCCGCGGCCCGTGCCCAGTGCCCCGGTGCGGCAGCGTTGCCCCATTTTCAGTGTAATAACGCTTAATTGCGCTGATGGCGGTGACTAGCTGTCTCACTACACCACATGTATGAACTGGCTATTCTGAGTATTCTCGTTTTTGTTCTAGGCGTTAATTCCTAGATTTTTCTTGCCTTCTGTCTAGCTTATCCGTCTCATTGTTATCGGTGACACTATAGCGCGCAAGAGTATGGTATTAAGGTATTATCCACGAAATAATCCTTATTAAAGTCGTGCCGACTCAGCGGCAAAGAGTGTTTCCTTCGAATCAGGAGGTGCGTGTGTGACGATTACCAGACGCTCCTCGCCTCGTTAAGCACGTCAAGCCGTCGGCCGCGGACGTCGCCATGGCCCTGCGTCGGTGACGACCTCGTGAGGACGCCGGGTCGGTTAAATCCGCACCGGGCCGGCGTCGAGGACTCGGGCTCAAGGTTTTCAGTCCGAAATAAAAGATTGTGGGAGGGCGTGCGTAGACACAGTGTGGCGATTAACGCCTTACATAACGTCGCTATTGTGCTAACGTAACATTACAAAAAGGACATATTGCAGAGTTGCGTGAAATATTTTTTTTTATCTTCATTTTTAGACGCGTTTCATTACTGTCACGCATTCATTAGAAGTGTTACACTGAATCTTTTCACATTGAGACGTTAATTTGTGTTGTTGCCTTTTTTCGTTTTACGATTTTCCGAATGCGTTATTATAATTAATAAGCTAAGGTTTTGCCTACATTACGGGATTTTAGTTATTTATTTGTTATAAGTAGTGTGCCGGGCAGCAGCCGCATGTCGCTATCGGATCAAGTCCTTAATCGCCTTCAATTGTTTCGCATGATAAATCATATAATTATATTATCGCGGATTACACGGAATGTTTGTTAATTAATTAAATTACACATAAGTCGTCTGTCTATAAGTTAGTATGAATAAACAAACGGGCGGTGCGTTCTCAGTAGTGATCGCCGTTGGAGAATTGATTATAATAAAAAAATATGAGCGTGGAAATCTTCATTTCAACACATCAAGTTTTAAACCCACAATAAAAAATAAAAGTGTAGCCATTTCCAAAATGGCTAATAAGTTTATTTAAAATATAAGCAAATGTGTATTTAAGAGATTCCCTTATCAATTGTTCTAAGAGAAAAGTACCAAATTCACCTTAAAGTTATAGAAATGTAATTTTGCATAATGGTCTAAGGGCTTCGTGGAGGCCCGAAGACGTCGACGCGATCCAAGTCCATATGCTATGTTTATACTACTATACTAAAATTACAATATTATTATGCACGTAATTTATGTACTATCGATATCGTAGTCGTACGCGTTTTATTTATTTTTTTGTTTCGCAATTTTTAGTATTTGTTGTACATTATAATCACCTTCAAGGAATTTCACGCTGTTCGCATAATTAGGACCTTTGTTTTTTCTCATACACTACACGTGTATTGTATAAGCCCGTGTAGGCTATTATGGGTATCACAGTTTTGTATTCTACTATAAGAAGATGCAAAAATTCCATGACAAATGTAATTTATTTCAGAAGTGTTTAATTTTTGAAAAGTTTTCATATTATTTCTCTTATATCAACGGCTTACGTAATCCATTCCCCTACACGCCTCATTTCCCCCGCTCGTCCTTAACGTTGCAGATTGTTATAAATATATTAGATAAGGAATCTAATAAGTATAGTGAATAGATTTTGTTTGTACATATGTATTTTGTTTTTCTTTTTCTTTTTGGCAATTGTATACAGTCTATCATGCTGTATTTTAGTAGCATAGGAGACGAAATAAAATTAATTAATCAATGAGAAGAAGGCCGGCCGTCCGGCGGCGCGAGCGGCGAGAGGCGACGCCGCTAAAAAATAACAGGCAATCGCATCTGCACCGGCCTCGATGATCCGCCGGCGCGGGCGCCGCTATTATTGAGTATCATAACGGCCGTAGATAGCTCGCGTGGGCGGGGTGACTAGGGCTCCGATTTGACGTCTGCCACTATTAATACACAGATGCCGGAGATTATGTCCTGTCGATCGGCAGTGACGACGTTTCCTGTCATTTTCGAATTAATTTAATGAATTTTATGCGACATAAAAGTGAGATCACTTGTATAGAGATTTTTTCCAGTTTCACATCTTCGTGTATATGCTATGTACACGGCATACTGATAGTGGCCAATCGCGGCTGTTTATTTCGTCCGATTTAATAACCGCTATATCCACTAACGCGCCGACGCCACAACTAAAACGTCGATACGTCTGTCGGCCGATGATAACGATTGTCGAGTTAATTCGTATCTTCCACATCCACGCAGGTGTTTCAGACTCGTGTGCTGTCCGTTGTGATGTTCACGCCTTCGCCCCGACATACCAGTCAGTCACCACGTGATTCAATTTCGTACCCGCCGTTATCCCGCTCGTGGTTCGTGCATGTGTACATTCGTTTACTCCGATGTTCGTGGACGAATGTGGACAATCTTTGAACTAAATGCCACATAAGACTAGAAAAAGAAACCTGTTGCATATCTTGAAGCGTTACAAGAAGTGACGCTGGTATTTATTTATTAAAAATATCTTCTGCGTCATCCGATGCATTCGTTTATCTATTACTTTGACGTTTCAGATCGGGAAAAATCTCGACAATATCGATTGTGTATCTGTAATAATTGCATTAGTAAATTTTCTTTTTTTTTAAAAAACATTAAAAAAGATCGTGTTAATTTCAACGATTTGAGCAATTTTCTTTTCGGTCAGTCACCGTGTGACTTTCATCGTTTTAATCTATTAGGAACGAGATTATAATTAATTACTTAAGGCGCAATTACTGCGCCTAGCGCATCTGCATTCTAGAATCATCGATAATCATTGGCATACGTAGTAATCGTGCAGCGTGTAACTTTGATATGGTATTAAATCACAGCACAGCGAGGGGTTATCGGCGTCCGAGTTCTTATTATTTTTCCTTTATCGGATAGAAATTCTGTTCCAGAAGCACGATGTTTATTTTTAGAGCTGACATGTCCGTTGCCGTTCGTTTTTATCGGCCGAGGTTTTGATGCAACGTTATTTTAATAACAAAATGGAATTCATAAATAACTTAATATCTTGTTGACCGATTTCAATTTATAAATAGAAGTACGTGTAATATATAATTCGATTTTAATAATCACTTAGTACGTCTGTGACGTGACTTCATTATAAAGTGTCTTCGCATTATATATACACTGATGTATAACACAAAATTATCAGATTGAAGCTGCCCACTTCGAATTCGAATTTCGAATAATGAGAGAATTTATGTTACACTTAATGTAAGAATAAATATTTATTTATTTAATTTTTAAAATTGAAACTGAACTTTATTGGCTGTGTTGACTATCCTTTTCCAGTCCTTTTATTATTTTATTGTAATTAGTTATTTGCATGCAATTAAATTTTTTAATAATGGCAAAGAAGTATAACTTCTCACGCGCATACATATATAAGTACACGCATGATTTTCTTTTCTGTATAATAAGTTACCATTTGTACGAATTCTAATACGATAAATATTATTCGACGTCCACGTGCGATAAAGCTATAAATTATGTGATTTATAACGTTTTATTAATATGGTGCCGGTTTATTAGTCTGGTTTTTCGCAACTGCCACTATTTTTAGGACATTTGTTGACGTAATAATTTTTTAGAAGGATAGGCAGAGACCATCTACTCGGTGCGATCTTTACATACCTCTCTTCTGTTTAATTCATTGTTTTTGTTATTTAATAAAATCGTGTTTACAACGGAGCGACATTGTATACATGTTGCAAACTAAAGCGACACGTGTCTATAAACAATACAACTGGTCACAATGTGTAGCGGGATATGTGCAGTATGCTCTGTCAAATTTCATAATCCCGCATAATGAATCGACGCGTGTAGTACACGACACCGGATTAGCCGAGAGGAGCTCGCCAGTTGCGCAGGCGAATGCGGACGCGACGAGCAAGTATCGCATTAGTTATCTCAAACATTCTCGTTGTCATAGCTTGTTTACCCTAAGATCATTTTTTCCTGCTTTAGTGAAATTTACGCCTAAAGATTGAACTGAGCGAAACGGCTGTTCAAACCGAAAATTGGTTGAAAATTATTTTTATGACTCTTTTTTTTTTATTTGTCCAAGCACCACGCTAGACTTTGTTTCAGGTGTTACTTATCGCATGCTTGCATGTCGCTCGCGGTCCCTCAATTTCAATCGTGTAACTCTCGGTCGGTCTTAATATGGGCCTCCACAATTATTGCCCTATTGCGGTGAATTAAAAATATTAATACTGTTTTACCTATGACAAAATCGTACGATAGCGAGTCGTCGTTCTGTGCAAACCGATTTGTCGAATATAATTAAGACGCGTACTCCTACCGTTATTACATGCACATCATTATTATATTCCGTAGTCGTAGGTGCGGCTTTGTGATAATACCGTCAATTGAAGTACTGTGTTCGATTTTTTAGTTTATTCTATATCTTTTAAGCGCTTACATTTGTTAGTGTTTTATCGGATCGATCTCCGTCCTGAGCTGAAGAAGGGTATAGGCGAGTCCAGAGTGCGGCTACTGATAAAGCAGAACTCGTTTGAAGAAAACAACTCTTACCTGCTCTCCGTAACTGGGCGGACGATACGCGGGTGTCGGCACTCTGATGCTCGTAGGGCAGACTTTAGGGTTCGGTGCGGCGCGTGCGAATTATCGCGAACGTTTTGGCGACTACTTTTGAATAAACCAAATATGCAGTCGGGGGACCCTCGTCAGGAAAGAATTTTTCTTTCAATACATATAGATGATGCGATGGATATATAATGAATAGGAATAAAATCGTAGAGTTTCATTTAATATTGTATAAAAAATATTCTATTATTAAAACGTAGATATTAGATAAATTTAGGAAGAGAGAAGTCGCATGGAGGATGAATAACGCTTTTTCGTTATATTACGATTATTATCTCAAGCCGCGTTAAGGAACTTCGTTCCAAAACAAAAGCATAGTGACACTTGAATGAAAGTTGTATGTTTTTATGTTCATTCAATTTGGAAAGTGAGTATAAAACTACGCTATTTTCTGCCGTCGCGTCGTCGGAGTTTTGCAAAAGCCGGCTGGTAAAAGATTGTCAACATTCTTTTAAATCTTCAATTGACGGCAAAGCAGTTGTTACGACGTCGAATCTGCGAGATTGGCGTTAACGTAAAGGTGCGAGGGACCCGCTACTAAACGGCATTGACCAAACTGTTGGTCAAAACCAGCACTTCGGTACAGTACAAACTCGACCTCTATGAAATTAATCATGAAAATATGCTAATCATGAAATAGCGTAAAATAGGAATGCGGGGGGGTGAAGAAGGAAGGATCGGGTAACATAATACCTGCGCATTATTGCGTCATTCGCCGGCAGTTCAGAGCGGTAGTTTCGTGCGTTGTACTGTACACACTCATCTTAGACCGGCCTACCTCCAGTGAGTACGCTTGACGTAGGCGGTGCTCAGTTTTAGCCGTCGATGATGAAGTGGATCTCGTTCGAACCGATTTTAAAAACAACAGGACGCCTCCTGGTAGCAGTGGCGCGGGCGGCTATTTTTGACCGACCTACGACTCGCCGCCACGTCCACTGGAGGTTGAGAGGTCTGCTGTCACGGCAATCTGGTGTGGATTTCCATAGACGGGAAATGGCAATAAACGCTCTCCGGTAGAAACCGGCGGGCGCGGGCGCGCGCCGCTGCCGGCCGCCGCGCGCTCCTGCACCATTGTTGACGGATTACAAATGGATCTGCAGGAAGTTTTTAATATAGTAAATAAATAGCTCGACTTAGTCTGTGAACCTGAAACTCCGAATTCGAGTCGTAGAAACTATAGAGTTGTTGCATTAAAATATACAAGCATGTACAAAGCAATACGTAAAACGTATTAATGTTACAAAATAACTTTTACAAAAGTAAGAAAACGCACCTTCAAAAACTTGTTTAAATAATTTTTAAGCAGTTTCCAAATACAACTAATTATGGAGTCGGTCCCATCTAAAGATAAATCAGACACAGTTATATCTCTTTAGAAGAAGATGATCTTCTTTTGACGCAATATTTGACGTTTCATATTCATGTTTGTTTATAGATTATATGTTCTTTTGGTCTGCTTTAGCTGAAAGAAATCAGTTGTTTTTAAAGAATGTTTAAAAAATAAATTTATGAAATAATAAATAAATTTATGTAATTGATTTTTTATTTTTATAAAAGCTATTTTATTTAAAAAAACATCGAGATGAACATAAAATCTATTTTTCTGTGAAGTCGGCGAAAAACGAGGCGCAAAATATAAAAACAATTACGAATTTTTATACTTATTCTATGATCTATTTTAGCAAAAGTGCTTTTAATTCGTTATTCGTTTGCCTGTTTTTTGAAATTAAATTAATTTAGTTTTGTAAATAAAAAATCATCTAATTTTAAACAACGCACGTGCTAGAATAGTTGTAATGTATTTAGGGATCGCAATGACAGCATTTAAACACTTATAATAAATTAATATTATGTAGCCATCAGTCATGACATTTAGAATCATTTATTCGTGTGCCATCCCCGCCCGCCCCGCCGCCCGCCCGCGGCGGCCGGGGCGGCGGCGTCTCAAATTATACGTAATTAATTGCGAGACAGCCCATGCCAAAACGAATTTATTCTAGGATGATATTCACCAGACGCGAACGTTTGTTGTTGAAACTGCGACATAAAAATATCACAAGACAAATATTATCCGTATTTCACTAATAAAACAGGTCGCGTATTGTTCAGGGGATGTAAACTAATAATTTCGCGTTAGTTCGTTCGCGTCACAAACTGGAGTAATCCACATGACGTATGCGGCGCGTATGCGCTACATATGGATTATCGGCCAGTATTTAATGTTTTTGTGGAATAGTTCTAAATTTATTAAAATTCTTTATATTTTCAAGTAAACGGTTAAAATACAAATAATTTTCCAACAATACATTACTTTAGTTCCGTATAAAACAATGCAAATAAGATTAATTAGATATAACCGCTGTGGTGAAATACATTAATTTCGCAAAACGTGCAAATTTTGTCCGTCTGTTTTAAATTTCTTTGAAATCATAATTTCGCATGCAAGACAACTACCGCTGATAACACAAATTAACAATCGCTAGATTTCTACCCAATGACAGTTCTATAACTTATAAACGAAGCTTTGAGACGCTTGTTACAAAATAAAATAGTAAATTCCATCAAGCTTCATCGAATCTCGCTCTTGATGTTGGCGACTCTTAAATAGGTATTTGCAGCGATCAGAACGCATCCGTTGCGGTCGAACTGTCGGAACGGCGTGACCGCGCCGTGGCGGGGAGCACGCAACTGTCACGTGGCAAAAGTGCCCGGTGAGTATCGCTGCCAAAAACGTACTGATGTGATTTGTCGGCCATTTGTTTCACTGCACCATCGCTACTCGTCCAGTCGGCTAGGTTAAGTCGGCTACGGAGTAACAAGATAAGCCCAAAAACCAAATACAATCGAGACTCAGAGTGTCTCGGTTACAAATTTTATCAGAATTATAGAATAAATAAAATGATACAAATACATATATTTGCTATGATTTTATGTATTTTGTGGAAGTTCCCTTTCTCGGACAACGCGCGGATAACTACGTGTAAAATAGCCTACAAGCGAATGGTTTCCCCTATGTATCTCGTTCCGACATAGGCATGTATTATGGTGCTCTATAGCATTGGCGATCTAGCGTTAGTACATATATTTTAAATCTGCGGCCTGTGTGTTGACGCTCCACGCCTCGCCGTAGGTGTATCCGCGTTATGTATGTAAACGAGGCGACGATGACTTGTCGCTTCCAGTCGACGGCTTTCCGAAGTCGCCGTCGCCCGGCGTCGAGTTAACCTAGACCTTTGTATACGAGACGATTCGCGTGGGCGACGCGCGCCCGCGCCGCGGGTCGAAATCACGTAACGCGCGCATTTATATTTTACACGGAAAGCGGCAGGCGGACGCTGTGACGCAAGAGGCCCGCTCGATGTCGACGCGGGTGTTGTTGATGTTGTTGTTGTTGTTGCTGTTGCGTAATCTTTTATATAATTAATTGTGACTTGTACGTTAATTGGTCGACGAGTACCTAGTTTATATAAAAAAAGATCATGAATGCGACACGGTTCAGCGATTCGATACGCTTCAATTAATTTTGTGATTTATAATGGCCGGTTTATTATTTGTTCACTGACTTAGCTTACATAAATGGTCATGTTTAGTATTTTTAGTAGATTCTTGTTTAATAGTCAGACAAAAAAAAAATGTTCCTGAGATAAGTAACAGATATGTCTTTAAAATCATGGATGATCGACTAATTAAAGTATTGTCATTGAATTTGTTGAGCGCGGGCTAACGCACGCTTTTCCTACTTCGTATTGCTGTGATTTTTTTAATCAAGTCATAGAGTAAAATGGATAAGCATGCTGTTTCGGTTGTAATATTATGTTCTTTACTGGAACAGAATAAAGTTTTGGTTTGAATATACAAATAAAAACCAACTTTTTTTTTTAACCAGGTGCAAAGGAAATCTATTAAACATATCGAGATGTGAGAACAGTTAACAGCTTTATTAGTAATTAATAAAACATATTTTTACAAAATGTATGATAATGTCTACCCTTTCAAGTAACTTTTTGTACATATATAAATTTATTTTTCATTATGTCAAATAATTGGATTTTGTCATAATCGACTTGGTAACTTTAAATAATTTTGCAGTCGACTACAAAACCACAACACTCCAGTTGTACAGCAATTATTTAGTAATGTGTGACTGCGCATTGTAAGTTTTGCGTTTCTTGTGTAAGTACAGTAAATACAGTTTTTCGAAATCTGAAGTGAGTAAATTGGGTCGTAGCCCGTTTCCGTTACCGTCCACGGCGCGGCCGGCGCGGCGCGTTGGGGTAGGCCCGCCCGCGACTCCCACAACGACGCAAACTGACCAATAAGTCTTACTGAGCGACTATAATATTTCCTCTCGGTCGGATTGATCGGAGCGGATAACTCCGAATGACGCATTTTTTTTTTTAATTTGCGTAATCATATGTGTAATGTCTTCATTCATAAAACCGATTGGCGCATGGTTTACGTCAGTTTTTATACTGGTGAGGGCAGCAAAATTCTTTATTTTCATGTGTACCTATCTACACTATGTTGCAATTTATATATAAAAATGCTATTTGTTTTTGTATAAACAATGATTTTTTTATAGCCTCGTTTTAATATTGGAGTATTTCTTTAGTAACATCCATTGTTAACACGTACAACACGTCTATAACACTAAATGTTGAATTTTTTTAGCGACTTAAGAAAAATCGAAGCAAACGTCTGCGTAATTTAATCGAAGATTACACAATCGATGGGTTGTAACAAGTGATGAAAACGCTAATTGTTAAAATTTAACTTAACAGGTGATGTATATACAATCTGTCGAAACTTACGGTTATCGTTTACTAATAGCGTTTTTTGTTTTGACGTAACCCGCCGAAAACATAATAAATTATGTAAATCGCTAGTTTTTTTTTTAACATTTCCATGGATTTCGTAAAACGTGTTAATAACTTTGTAATTTATTATTATATGTTGTATGGGATCATCAGAATTGGTTGTTTTAGAAATAACACAAGCGCTGTTTCGTATCTAGCATAATGCGTCTTTGTGGAACGACCGATTGATGATTGTCTTTGAGATTGTGTTGTCGTTTTAACTGCGTGCCTTTGCCATCGTAAGAAAACTACAGAATCGAATATAATATATAGCACTCAAAAACCTTACCTTTTTATAACTGTAACTATTTTACTAGTGCATTGGAATTTTAAAAAAAGGATAGGGTGATCAAAATTATTTGAACGTGTGTAACAAAATCTACACTCGTCCTTTTTGTACATAGTATGAAGTGTCTATTTTAGAAGTTATGGTCTTTGTCGTTTGTAGTGCACCCGGTTTGTATTAGCTTCGTAGCGCTCGAGGGCAGGAGGCCCGTCCGCCTCGTAGGCGCTTGGAGTTGGAATCTGGCTAACATTTTCGCTTTGCTTTTTCAGCACGCTCATATAGGCGTGTCCAAATTGACTAATTTAATTTACAATATGATTATAATTGTAATGAATATACTATACAATTGTCATAAATGGAAGCCAATGTTAGACGAGATCGAAACGTGTATGGGCGGAGAGTTAAAATGCTGAAACGATCGACTACACAAACGCCAGCGCCGAAGCGGCGTCTTTATAATTCGAATTGCGAAAATGTGTAACTTTCGCACCTGATTGGCCGTTGTCCAGTGTCCGCTGCCAGCGGGTGTCCAATTAAGTGTTATATTTTTATTGTCTTATTTATATAATGCATCTGGCCTATTTATATTGGCCGTCGAGTATTTTAGTTGGCGGGGAGGCGCGGAGTCGCGAGGCCGGCGCTAATTGAACTTATTCTGTCGATTTTCGTTCAGTTCGGCGTAGCGGCGGACGAATGTTTATAATTTAATACTATTCGATTTGCTAGCTATTCCTAATGCTCGCACCTCGGTCACCGGCACAACTTTATTGTTAAGCGGACGCTGTGCAACTCTAAAAGTCGACTGATTCTGGGGCTACCGCACGACTCGTACGTGCCGAGCGTTCGGGAGCGCTTTACGATCGATTAAAAAATTGTTGTCTGTTGTCAGCGTCCGCTCCTGTCGCTGTACTCTCGTCGGTATACGAAAGTGAATGAAGATTCATTGTCACTTTCAAAAGTGGCTAGATGTAATAGAAATGAAAAAAAAATGAAACATCGAAAAAAGTTAAAAAACGTTCTCGTCAATCGAAGATCGATGTGTGAAAGGACGTGAGGAAACGCGATCACTTGTGGAGAGATCCATTAATGTGGCCTTTTTTTAATAATAGATTTAGAAGTACAGCAAATAATTCCTTATTGAAGATGACTGTTTAATTCTGTGTCATAATTAATAAAAAATATAATTTTAGGACTGAATCACGATTTACCTAGGTAACGTATTTATGGCGACCACTAGTATTATATACTACTATTTAGTAGATAATACTAGTAAAAATTATCTCTTCATATCGAAGAGATTAGTTTGTGTTAGTTGCAACAATATGATTTAAAAGGGCAGTTCAAATTTCTAATTTTTCTTTTTATCAAAACTTTAATGAACATCATGAGGGGTGCATTTTTGGACTTTCCTAATTTTATCCTTATCATATTATAGTATGTCAGATTAATGTGTGACACAGCCGCTCCGAACACCTAGAAATCTAGAAGCGAGGCCGATAATATTAAACTATTTATTACCTACCTATCCATGAATATCGTTCTATGAGTAAGTGTATCATTATTTATTTTTATACTAAATGCGTCAATAAATAAGTATGAATTTGAATTAATTTTAACCTTTTCAAGATTATTTTTGGAGAATCGTGATTAATAAAAACTATTCAACGTTCTCGTTACCCGCTACAATACGCCCAGTGGCACGGTTACGAACAGTTACGAACAGTTTTCTGTTATCACAGAAGGAAACAATTGACTTTTTCTTCGGTGAGGTGTTTTACGTTTTGCTTCATTCTTCAATATTTTTTAGAATAAAACATTCGTTTTTCAAATATTTTTTAGAATAAGATTCGAATTGTTGACACGTAGCTGAACATGAAAAGGTCCAAAATAGTTTTGTTTTTGACCTTTTTTTTTGCATTTCACGAATATTTATTTAGCTCCAATAAATGTCACAATCCCTGTTACAACTTTTCGAGTGGTCATACATTCGTTACTACGTGATGTTCTCGTTTCGGCTTCTGTTGTTTTTTTTTTTTATAAATACATGTATTGATGTTTGATTCGTGTTAAAAACTTTACATTGGACGCACGAGTTTGACCGCAGAAATAAAAGTACAATGTTTAAATGTGTCGTGTTAAGTGTCGATGTTGGCGGGAGGACGGCAGTGTGACTGTTGCCCTCAAACTAGTAGATACCGGGTTCGAGCCTGACCACGGCCTAAGCCTAAGAGTTTTCGATTTAGTTAAATTGAACCACTCCTTAACTTTATATATGTATATGTATATTTTTTCTGTAACTTTTTTCACTAATGTTTTATATACGTAATCGATAGATTTGACAAAAGCTTACAATTGAAACTTAAATGAAGATCGTAGTTTCTCCGAGTCAAAATTAATACTAAAAAGCAAAATGACCCCCGCTGCGCGCGATGCTCCGCAGTCCCCACTAAACGTAACGGATTCTTTGATCCTTCAGCTATCGAGTGCTGTAATTAAATTTTGGATCTAGATGACGATGTGTAGCTCGGCATCAAACTGTATCCTCCGATTTTGTTGTTGTCGGTTTTCTGAATTGTCTCTCACTACAGAAGCAAATTTAAAGATGTATTCGCGTCAAAACTAAAATAGCTCGATTTGATAATAATATGAAAATGCAGATTACAAAATACGGTCAAGCAACCACTTATGTCTTAATAAACGAACAAATTATACCAAGTAATAATACCTATGTAAATTCTTGTACTATACCATAAGCGATATTGCACGTTCTACAAATACGACATTCGATGGGCTTGCGGTGCGCGTGAGGCGTGCGGCAGGCGCGCGTGCCGCGCCAGACCGGGGGCGCGCCCGCGCCGCCCGACGACCGGATCCGGCCGACTGTCGCAGTCGCCCACTTAAATGAGACCACTCTCGAGCGGTTCTCGTATTCCAGTATTATATATATCATAGACGCTGTGGACAGTTAACTCGTATTTGCGTCATATCTCGATAATTCATATTTTAATTATTAATGTTTTCACTTCTGCTCTGGCATTTATGACAAAACAATCTACTAATTAATATGCGTGATTTTACAAACTAAATTGCACGTCACTGCACGTGTCATGGCGCGCGAGGAGGAGAGTGGAACTGGACAGGAGATGCCACTGTGTTGTTTGATGCTTAGTGACCACAGTCTTGTAAGCGCAAAAGGGTTAATTCTATCCTCGGTGTAATTCTGGTTTCTCGAGTGAACTAGTCTCATGTATTGGACTGGACTTTCACCTCATGTACTTCGAGTGTACTTCGCTATTTTGCCATCTTCAATTTAAATCAGCGCAAATAACAACCACTGAAAACTTATGCTGAAAATTTCGTTGAGCTGGATCTCTTGCCACAATGAAAAATGTACCAGATGTCACCGCTTCGACGCGACAACCTCCCACTCCGCAGGCATGTCCGTAAACTTAGCGTTACGATAACTACCTTATTGATCCTTGTCTGTTGTTGGCAAAGTGTACCTGATATATTATCATTAAGTAAGTCGAATATCAACTAAATGACTATTGTACTATATTTCACGCAGGGTTTATTATGCGACGCCGGTCGTGAGGCGATAGGCGCAATTAACGCGTCTGCTTTGCTATAAAAACGTGCGGCGGGTTCACTTCGATGCTCTAAAACGTGTTAATGTTTTGGATGGTTTACGAAACGCCGGTATTGTTCCGTTTGAAAGTATAATATTTACTCAAATACAAACTAAACGTAGAATGCTGTTTATTAACAAGCAACTGAAAAAGATATCGATGATTTTTTTCGTTTTTAATATTAAAGAACGAAAAAATCTTCGCGATATAAAGAAAAGTATTTCTTCTCTAAATGTGCAGACTTCATGTTGAAAATCTATACATTATATCAGACTGAAAGGCTCGGACCTTAAACCCTTCCCGCTGGCCCAGTGTCGGTTACTAGCGTTGCCACCGCGGCGATGACGGGACCGTTGGCTTAACTCGCTCTCCGAAACACGAGACGAGTGGTATCAGGATCAGGATCGAAGCCAATGCCTTTCAGCTCAAAGCCGACGATCTCAACCGCTGAGCCACCGCAGCACGGTGTGCGTGGATGCTGTAACGGAACTCGCGTGCCGAGCCTCATTCGCTCGTTTGAGTTTCGATGACTCTACAATCCGAGCCGGGCCGTGTGGCCGAAATCCTCCTAAGCCGCGGTGGGCGTGAGCGCGACCGCCCTCCGTGGCAGTGTGAGCGGCGAGTTCGAATTTATTCGTATGAGAGAATATTTGTTGTAGTAAGCGTCTGTCCGCCGGCCGCGCGGCGCCTCGGGCGGTCCTCAAGCTGTGCTAACACCGCGCTGTTTGCCGTGTTACGTCCGCGGCGTGTCGGCTTCTATTGGACTTCGCGAACAATATGCCGATCGAACAATAGATCGAGACGGTAGGAAAATTTTCGGTCACCGTTCGTTATCGGCAGTTCTCAACACTCGTTTCTCCTCCGGAGTTATTTCGTGTTAACGCCTCTGTGGTATTACGTAATGCAGTGTTTTTCTGTTCGACGGAACAACATAGAAATACAAAATAGAAATTATCAAATAGTGTAGATGCGATGTATATACAGATATCGAAACCTTATACGATTTGGTTAGATTTAGTTGAAAATTTAATTATTGATATGTTTCGCTAGATGTGTTCGATAAATACGACCATCTGCTCCGGTCTTCGATTTTTTTACTTCATTTCGTTTCTAAGCAGATTAGGTGTTCTTATATGGATTCTAATGCTTGTTCATAATTTATTATCGCAAGAAACAATTAGTACCTACAGATTATTAGGCGTCATCGAATATTCAATTTGTTGCTGTCGGTCTGACTGCGAACAAATTTGCCGTATACTCGTAGTGAAGCAGTGATCGTCTAGTGGTTGAGTACGGCAGCCTACGATGGAGGGGTCGCAAATCTCCCGAACTACAATTGAATTTTTGGCAGTTTCTATATAATAATTTTATCTACGTCGTGAAGAAACAACCAATTTCATAATTTACAATTTACTCATGAAGTAAATTCTATAAGTATTATTTTATTTATGGCCCCTAATAATCGAGTATTTTGTTGTGAGTTATGTGTTGGCATTGCACAGAGAGAGCGTAACGATTGTACCAAAAACACAATGCGCATTTGACTCGCATCTAGCTCATGGAAATCCACCGCAGCGCTGACAATGCACACGGCGCTATGCACCCGGAAAACGGCGTGTGCGGGGCGCGCCGCCTCGCGCGCGCCGCACACGCTCGTCCCCTCGTTGCTTCGTTGGTCGTATTTCTTATCTCCGCTCGAGATCGATCGTCTGAATAGGGCGTACCTTTTTTGTTTGTCTCTTTTCCGACATCGATTTCTTAAGCGAGCCCCACAATTCCACCGGCCATTGTTTTTTTTTTCATTAAATGATAGTTATTTGAATAATGATTTAATTACATACTTTCAAGTAGATATCGTGATGAAAAGTCAATACAAAATTAATCTAAGACGTAAGATATCAAATGTTTATTTTTATTTTCATACACGGAATGTTGAGTTTTAGATTTATATTATATCACACTAACGAATAGTGATGTTACAGATTAGTAGTCTTTATCTGTTTGCTAATCAGTAATTGAAAATAATCATATTGTTGTTGTTTTTGTGTTATTTTAGAAATAGTTTTTTTTTAATTTTAATTATTCGAATAGCTTCTGTTAAAATAAGGGTGAAAACAAAACAAATTAATATTGTTATTTTAGGTCGTTCGTTGAATTTCGGCGTAATAGTAATTAAGTATCCACTTGAACTTGAAGTACAATTAATATTTCGTATTGTAAGTAGGTCGAATTTATAAAGTTTTGTGCTTGAATTATTCTGATATTATATCGTGTTCAATATATTTAGTTAACATGATAGTTCACGTTAAACAACTAATTCTGTCTACTACATTGTAAATTAACTGCTGTTCAATTGGCCAAATGGAACATTGTTTTATATCTTCTTATACTCTATTTTAAAGTGACGCAGTAGTAAACAATTAATTTGACGTGAAACATGGCGTTCCGTAAGCCGCGGACACCGTAACACTGCATACTAAAACACGCATGCGTTTGCTTATTTTTAAGGCTCGTGAGCGACAAAACATTTTTTTTTGGAGGTACACATCGACCCTATTTGCGTATAAAATGTTAATTTCGGTTTTGAAAAGAGTATCTGTAATATGTATTTTTCTCTCTTAATAGAAGCTAATAAATCGTGTATCGGCAACTAACAAAGTAAAGTCACCAAGAATCGGATCACTAGAGACCACGTGCACATGTTTTGTATTTTCTGAGAAAAATCGAGAACTAAAAACTAAACTTTCCAATGCGATAAATTAATATAAATATTTTTTTCATTCAATTGTTTTTTCGAAACCTTAAATATAAGACGATCTTATTAAACTTGATTTGATGAACTTCCATCGGCCACAGTTTTCATAGATAGATAGATACCTTATGTTATGTTGGTGCGAATTCTGCCGATGAATAAATTACAAGTGAATATTTGCTTCATAAAAAAAAATATTAATTGTGATCTTCTTCATTGACATGTTGATGCTTGTTACCGATAGGTAGTATATCTCCGATATCAATATCCGATTGTCGTATTTTTTAACCGACTTTCTGTTGTTTCCATAATTCTTCAATGTATTTCTTCCATGTCCTTCTAGTGTGACGTCACTGTTACCGTACCTTACAAATAGCACTTGAGTTACCTATTGGTCTGTCACGTAATGACTTAAGTCGCCCCAGAAGTCAGTATTATTTTATTTCTGCCAGTTTCAGCCGTTTCAGATAAGAGATAATGAGTTTTGCAACAGCGATAATAATAGGCTTTGACGCAAAAGCTTCGCAGACGTTCTATAAATGAACGCGCGAGACGGCCGACGTGTAGTGCAAAACGAAAATACCTACCAAAAAGTTATAACGCAGTTCGGTTAGCGTTAACTATAAGTTTTAATATGCAAATCGTAATGATGATTTTTATTATTTCTTTGAACGTGTAATAAATTAAAAATAATACTTGATTCACGACTTCCACGAAGCGTACGTTATGAATCACTATCTATTTTTTTAGATTAACCTTTTGTTTTTCCCCGACTTGCTCGAGATAGTCACATCTACGGGTGCGTCGTTGGGTATGTCCAGCGCCTGTCTTCAAAATGATGCGTGCTATCCATCGGCAGGTGGTCCCCGTGATCGCATTTCGCGCGGGAAGTAGGAACTCGTCGCTGTCCCGCCGGTGACAATAATCTGAAAAGATAAAAGCGGAGCAGGCGCTTTCTGTCTTGTCTGATCGCCGACGGTCTATGGTTTTCGATAATCAGGGGAGGATGGTGAACTTTTGGGGCCGTGAGCTAATGCTACTCAGGGACCTACTGATTATTCAGCTGTCATTTTGTCAAGAAACTGTTTTCTATAGTGATGTATACTGGCCGTTAAAAATTAAATTTTTTGCGGCGTCCTCTAAAAAGCTTCTTTTTGATAAGAAGACACTAGGATTTTTTTTTATTTAAAACAACAAGTGCCTCAAGACGATCTAAATAGAGTTTTGGTAAAATCGTGTTTTTTTTTGGTAATATCTTCTTTGTTGTTGATAATATAGATACACAAACAAAAAAGAAAACTGAATAGTTGTTCAAATTATCACACGATACTGAGAAACGTGATTCAGTAGACAACAGTTAAATAGGAATTTCTAGGAAAGCTGAAGTATCTTGCTTAGATATTCCAAAATCATTCGAACAAGGATTAAAACAGTTTGTTAATGTGAACTCTATCGATTTTCTTTTTTAATTTGATCTAAATATAAGCTGGATGAAAAAAAAATTGAAACTAGTAAGAAGATACTAATCATCAGGACTGTTTGGAAACCATAACTAACTTGTCAGTTGTGAACGATGTTTCAGAGCGAGGCGTAAAATTAATCGACAGTACAATGATTTGTTCAAAAAGATGAAGAACAATTATTCAAACCTTAAATAATTATAGAAGAAAAATATAAAAAATACGAAAGAAAGCACCATGCGAAAAAAATTTTGAAGTTTTATTTTCTTTTTGGGTTTTTATTTATTTGGGTTCCAGAATTGCTTTAATTTTAGATAAAATAATATCTGTCAAGAAAAATATCCAAAAAGGTATGGTATGTGTTGTTTAGAATAAAAATCCTAGCGTTTCCTCAACAAAAGAATCTTCGTAGGGAGCGTCGCAAAAAAGTTAATTTTTAACGACCAGCATATACCTTATGTAAATAAAATAAGACAATAAAATATTTTATTTATTTAATATTGCCTCGTGTCTGTGTATACAAATAGCAACTATACGACATTATTGAAAGACATTGACAGGTTATATATACATTTTGCCAATTCCCCGTGATAAACACGCACGATCGAAAATACATTGACCGAAAAAAAAAAGCGATTGGGAATTCTCTGTTCTGTTCGATAGACGCACACGCGGGTTGATTGGTCTCAGGGTTGCCAATCTTATGATAGATTTTTATTTAGATATTTTTTTTACTTCACAACAAGTATCGTCTATTGTTTTCAAGGGGGGATGGGGGGCCCTTTATATCCACAGGGCCTCGGGCTGCAGGCGAAAAAGCCCTTAAGTTAGATCGACCCCCGTCGTTAACATAGCTTTCGAATTTGCTTGGATACCCGGCACCGAAGAATTTTTAATAGGATATTTAAAGGTTGTCTCAATTTATTTTTCTGTATTTCATATTGTTATCTATAAGAAAATACAACGTATTGACTATAGGGGGCTGTATTGTTATAAAATAGACAAGAGATAATGAAAATTTAATAAAAGCGAACCCTCTTAGCTTCTTGTATACAATATACATAATAATGTTCGTATGCAAAAAGAATTTAATCAACTACATGAGATACTTATTGATCGAGTAAATAAGTGATCTCTTATCCGATCATATATTATCAGTTGATCCGTGCACCGTCCGAGACATGCGTCCGATGGGAACTTCCCAGATGGCGTGATAGATGCTGCAGATTCTCAATAGATCTCCCGTCTTACGTCCGTAGCGTCTGTGCGTCCGTCCGAGATGCTGTGACCGCGTCATACGCGACAAGGAACGCGCAGCCGGTGTCGGGACAATGCGGCGTCCCACGCCGCACTCCGCAGAGGAAGGGTGACGACCGCGCCGGAACTGCTTATCGTCCGGTCAGTGGGATACGCTGATACCATCGGCCGCGGCACGGCTCGCCGGGGAGTCTAAAGTCTGGGTGGATAGGATATACGAAACGATGATGTGCCGATGCAAAGGTCTCAAATATTTGCCTTTAAGCAAATGTTTAAGTTTTTATTTAAATCTTATGGTTCGGCACAGTTATTAAAAAAATGTCTTATTTTTATTGTTGTATTAATTTTTATAGTAGTAAATGAAATATGTATTCATAATCTCAATTTCTTGTTTTGCTGTCGGCATCGATATGTTTTCTGGTTTTATCACATTTTATGTTGATTTTAAAAAATAATTTCAAATACATCCAAATGCAGCTGATTTCAAAATTAACAAATCGTCGTGCTTGTCGGTCAGCTCTATTTATATATTGGCTTGCTGCCTTCGTTAGCGACGACTGTCAAGGTTTTCGTGTAGCTGGCATTATTGCTATTCCGACGGATCATTGTCATTATTTAATGCATTTTAAATAGAAAATGGAAAATTTTCACAACTCGGTACTAGTTACGTAATGCATTACCATACATTATATTACATGACACGGCGTATTCCTAGTTACTTCATTCCACGAATGTAAAGAAAATTAAGTTGCCACGCCAATAAACCTTTATTTATTTCGTTAGTTTGTCGTGATTAAAACCACTCGCGGTAGTTAACAATTAGTATTCACACACACTATTTTTTATGAGGATGCGTATACTTATGCCGATTATGTTATTTTTATAAAACGGAAACCTTTCCTTGAATCTCCCGGCAACTAACCATTAAGATGATGGCGACATTATTTAAAGTCGCGTTTTTTTAAATGGTCGGCCACAACTTCATATTCTCGAAGTTACCCTAATTCACAAAATAGAAATAGACTTAGCTCGAATAGTCATCGACCTATCGAACCCGATATTCGTATTTCAAAGTAACGACGATTGTTTAACAGGATTCTTTCGGCTCTCGGCGGTGTCGTGTATGCCGTGAGAAGTGGACGGTCGAAGGCTTCTCACCGTCGAATTAAACTTTCCACCGGCTACGCAGCGTGGCTATTCGGGCACTTTCACGGGGGGAGAGGACGACTACAATCGATCGTCTTCCCTACAACCGTCTGCCATAGCGTCAGAGGTGTCGTATGCAAAGAAACCATATGCATATGCGGAATGAACTGTTCACTCGGAGAGAGATTTCGCGTCCGAGCGACGAAAATCGACGCGGACTGCACGCGACCGCCGCTTTGGTCGTTCTATTTCCGCGCCGGGCCAAATAGGATTTCCGTGTGCGAGTTTTTGCGAGTTTATTTCGGGCGGTGGCGCGACCCCGCGCCGCCCGCGCGCCCATCTACGAACCAATCTCGGGATGCCCGCGTTGTATAAGGCGTTTGAAATGCTATTAATGTTTTTTATTGAAACGTATTATGGAAATTGGAGGCGTTAAAAAGATTGCGATAGGCCAGCGACCACTCGGATAGGAACAGGAAGAAGGAACTTCAACGGGTCGATTTCAAAGGGTACGGGAGCTATGACACGGAAGACGAGGAGAACGGCTTTTTTTTTTTATTAATAAAAGTATCTAGAGATTGCCAGCATTTCATTGAAAAGCAGTAACATTAAAATAAAATTATAAGCAAATATCTGTGAAAATAAGCTTTTAGACTAATACATAAATGTTCCAAACCATTCGCCGGATCGTATTAAAGCTGTATTTAAGCAGTCATCTTTCAACATATTTCATCAAGTGAATGCGGATTATTTCTGTTACAATATTTATAGTCGGGAGAGCTTCCTGAACACAGCATCTACCGGCACTGGCCGCGTTTTTATGTTAACACGCTAGCTCAATGTGGAAGTAACAAGGAAAAAAAAGTCGCCTCGATGCTCGTATTATTAACAAGCAACCACATCATACGATTAAATATTATATATGTGAACCTCTCGGATTTGCCGATATGGTAATCGCTTCATTAGCGCCAGTACGCTACTTCGTTCTTGCGTTCGCACGCAAGCCATCGCCGTTTTCATTCACAATTTAATACCTGTCACATATTTCAGGTGATAAAATAAATGATAAAAACGTATGAATGAAAGTATCTCGACATTCGTATGCAGCGATTGAAGTCAATTAGACTCGCAGATTTGATGCGAACGTCGTCGGTGTTAATCACTATTCATTTTGGCATCGCTCTCAAACTTTAAACGGATGAAGTTTAGATTAACCGGTACCGTGTACGGTAATGCGATATCGGAAAATACAGACTAAAACAGTTACGAGTGTTGCGTTCCCGAAGCGTATCTTAGGCGTGCCTCGCGAACTACAACAAACACCACGCGAACGGATAGGTGCCCTATCCCTTTGTTTTATTTACAGTTATCGAGTTACGAAATTCGCATTCAGCTATCGAGCCTGAAATAATAAAAGTTTGTTGAATGGGCGATAACTAACTTAAAAACTGCGGAACGGTATTGGTGGCAAGTCTTTATATATAATATTTTAGATCTCGGTGTATGATCGGCATAGACAGGAAGTAGAGAAGGCGCTTCAGTGTGACCTATCCTAACCTATATATACAGTTGGCGCTTGTACTGTAACGTATCGCGAACACTTCAACAGCGTTTGAAAAAAAAATGTAATATGTGAAGTCAATCGAATCAATGTCCGGATTTTGATGATTTAACGACAATTTTCCTAACTTAACCCTGTTAAATTTTATACATATTTTCGACCACTATACTATAAGATTCGTCTAAATTCCTTTTTGTTCTTGCATTTCTCCGTATATAAAAAAATATTATATCATAGATTCGATAGAGTTGTACAAAAATCTACTACTGGTTGTACAGGATCTGCAAGATAATTTTACTTTTGAAACAAAAGCACCAAATGAGACTTTTTTTTTACTTTGTTAATAAATGTGAAATACTTGCATAAAGTTACGTGTTTCTGTTACAGGTAAATTCATTGGCTTGGAAAGACATCACTTTACACAGACAGTAAGTCGTACGAACTGGTGCATTTTTAGGCGATTAACGAAAGGCCAAGTACAGAACTAGCGACTCGTGAAATTGAGTACTCAATATGTGGTACGTACTTCCACAGAGTGTGTGTCTCTTTTGCTCTGTTGTTCTATGACATTGTTTAATGTTATGGACGTTTTGGATCAGTGCGTGTTATCATCGCTTTTAATTACAGCTAACGGTATAACGTCGCCATTCGGTTGCCGATTCCTTAATTTTTTATTAGTGTATTTCTTCAATATTTCGATTTCGATTAAAATGTGCTTTTCGTACAAAAAATTATCATCACTTATTATTCATCAATAAAATATATAACAAAGTTGTAAAATTCCTTCTTCTCCTCTATTGCTCTGTCTAAAGAGGAAGAATATTTTCTTATAGCGTAGCAGTTTGTAAGTTCAATTACGCGGTCGCCATAATCATGCACTATCGTATTCCCAATATTTAGGCAAGCTTATATATATTTGCTTGGATTAGGGATACAGTGCTTACGGCCTTTTTTCCAAACTGAATGTTGAGTAAGAAGCAAAACATCGAGCAGTTTAATACATATCGCGCATGGATATCGTATTTGAATATCATGGCCCAAATAATCTCTATCAAGTTTGATTTCGACAGTTTTGAAAGTAGCGCTATCTAACAAATTATGAAGAATAATAATTATTGTTCCTAAGCGGCGTTAAAATCCAACTCGTCGACGATATGAAACGCATCCGCAACCAAGGTCAACTAACTTTGGCTGCATTGATGCATCATAAATAAAGCGATGCTCGGCTGTGCGTATTACGGCTGTGATAGTTACGTGTTTTTCCTTTACACGAGTCTGTACAAAAAGGACACGGGAGGTTTTATGCGGCGTTTTAAAGTTTTATATAGAGCACGCTTTTCCTCAACACCGACCGCCGTATATTCATGTGCCTTATATATTTGCTTGCATCAATGAAAGAGGTATTTTTTTTTATCACGACGTTAGTGAGTTGCAACTTAAATAGTAAAGTAATTATGAAATCCGGGAAAACGGGATCCGACTTTTCTATTCTTCCGATCTCCGATTCATTTTCCTCCACCTGAAAATGAAACTGAAATACTTATTGAAAATTTTAAATTTTTCGCCTTGAAAACGCTAATTTAAACCCCTGATAAATTTAACACCCAAAACAGATCAATTTTACAATGATTATTCCACACAAGATAATTTAGCTTTAGTTAGTAATAATGGTAAAATATCATTATAATAGGTGCACGTGTTATTAAGAATATTGGGAATATTTTATAGTTCTAAACCTAACATCCCAAAGAACAAATTTCAATTTTTAGTTCTGTATACTGATATCGGTATAAAGAAATAAAATATCGTATTTCTATTGTAGTGTTATCCATTTGCGAATAACCGACGAAGCGACAAAGTAAACACAGCCCGCCGCCTGCGCACGCTGGAGAGCAATTAAGTTAAGTGCGAAGGCGAGACAAGTGCAGTCTAATTTTAGACGTGACATAAGTAACCGGTGGCGCGCGTCCGCAGCAGCTTCGAGCGCACGGGGCGCGCGCGGCGGCCTTCTGGGCTATCGTTTGCGCAACCGGACCCAGCCTGGTTGCGCAACTTTGTGTTTACCGCCGTTATGTGACAGCCTAAGAATTTTCCTATTCGGCTTTTCTCTTTTTAGACTTCGGTGACCACGATCTATGTTAAAATAAATCTCGTTTGAGATTTTTTTTTACGGCTGCACGCTGGTTATCACAAAAATACGGTGCCAGCGTTTGTATACAAAGTCGTTTCGTTCCAGATCTTCCTTTCGAAATAAAACTACTTTAGCGTCGTTGTGCATTCGGCTGCCGAGGAGTAAACCGTAAGTAACCACATCGTCTCTGTGAACTTGAAAAAGCGTCACCGTCACCGTTGACCTTTCCCCTATTAGCGTGCGGTTTGTTACCGTCAGCACACACTCAAACAGATTTGTGAACGCTTTATAAATATTATATCAACGGCTTATACATAAAATAGAAAAACATACTCGTAAACCTTCGAAAATCTGCGAAATTTGGAAAATATCTTTCCTTTCTCAAAACTACGTAGTAGCGCTTCGCTTGTGTTGTACCCGTGTACCATTTTTTTTTTAATAATTTGAATTTCTTGCTAATGGTTTGTGACATTTGGCGCTTTTTCTCTTTGGCTTTTAATAGTAATAAATAAATATATATATATATTTAATTCTACGTAAGTAATTAAATTTCCATAAACAATTAACAATAAATGATACAAACAACCGGCATCGCTTGCATTACGAAACACGAACAGGAGACCATTCGCATATGGGAGACTAATAATTGTTTTTTTTTCTATCGAATTAAATACAGATATTGTAGTCTTTAAATACGGTTGAATTTACAGCATAAATTGAAATGTTTTTTTTCTGCAATGGGTTTTGGTCGTGGGTTAATTAGATCATTTGTGTTACGACGATGACTTTTTATTAGGTGGCTCCGATCTACATTGAGCAAATATGGCGAGACAATACGAAATGTCGATGATCGGCCGGTGGCAATCGTCGCGCGCGCATGCACCGCCGATAAACGCGACGATAAGGAATTTAACGCTGTTTATTGTCGATACAATAAATTACCCTATCGCTGTAAAAATACATTTATATTTTTGCCGTTTCGTAATTTTCCATTAAACAAAACAAGATATACGCTATAAAATGGAAATATAATGAACACGTACCTACTAAGCGATGGCGAGTTCATTTAACTGGTCTCCTTTGTCAATATATAATACGCAATACGTACAACCGTATTATTATCTTCAAATAACTTGTGGGAAATGATTTGTTTGTGTCAAAGCATGTGTATTAAAAATAGCTACTGTACTAAATAACTACTGTACTAACTACTACTAACTCTATTCATCTATTTTTATACTTTTTGTACTCTATATATGGACATGTAGAAATTGGTATTTAGATATATTGAAAACAAAACAATCTGATTTGTTAAGGAAAATTAAACTGCAAGTCCACTATTAACAGAATGGACACGAATCAGATTGAAATATTATAGTTTTACGTAATTTTTTTTATTCAATTGTCAAATCTTTGAATATTGTGCTTAGGCTCTGCGTTAAAATGTATTAGGTACTTGACAATACTTGTCTTATGAAATTTGTCTCATTAAAACTAGCGTATTGTTTGTTTTTCGTTCACAAATCGTGTACCACTCGATCCTACCAAGTTTTAAACGGACAATACCCAATTGAATGCTCACGCTATTGCGACACGCAGCACCGGTTTTGTGCATATCACGCGTATTATATTCGGATACGTTCATTACAAAACGATAATTAACATGTGGTTTTCCGTCCCTGAAAACTGTGTTCATATTAATTTTCTGACAAACACGCCGACGTCTATTAATAGATGGAGCTCTAACATATTAATATTCTCGAGTCGGTGAAGCGAGCGCTGTGTTTTTCCTGCTACAAAAATAGCATCGATATAACAGTGGTCGATAAAGAGCTATAAATATAACCGATGTGTATGCGCGCCGGTCGGTTCGGCTGGCTAGGGCTGCCATCGTTTACGTTAATAATGTTATTTTCGTTTTATATCGAAGAACCCTTTAGGATGGTATCGTGAGACACACGTTAAAACAATGCATAGAAACCGCAATGGCGACATTTTAATATTAATGATATGCGATAGTTATCTCCTATGGCGATACTATATCTTTATCTTTTTCTGTTTATCGTACGTCTGTTTTTTTATGTAAACGGTCAATCAAATGATCAAATGAAATAAATTCAGCCAAGTCTTTGTGGGACAATTATACCTTAAATATTATTTATTTTTATAATTATTCAAATTAAATATAATTATTTGTCAATTATGTTAATCGATGAATTATTTTTTCCTATTATAAAGCTTATCTATACCACTATATAAATCTATTAGCTCTGTCTGTACATTTATTTTTTTTCACCTAATTTTGTGATAGATAATCATTTTATGATGCAGTGATTCACGTTCTACAATTTTTTTTTATTTTTGTCTGTCTGTCTGTCTGTATGTCTTCTTATAACTCAAAACGTCTCGGATGATCGAAATGAAAATTGGTATACAATAATAAAATGTAGTTGCGCACATGATAGGCCACTGTCTGTTGTTTTACTGTGTGTCTGTCTGTCTATGTTTTTTGACGTAAGAACGGTTTGACCGATTATGATTAAAATTGGTATACAGTAACAACATTTGATTTCGTGGTAGGCTATTGTTTTCCGGTTTTTCTGTTTGTCTGTTTATCTATCTGTACGTTTTTTTATAATTAAAAAAGATTTCACTGATCTTGATGAAAATTTGTGTACCGACTTGTGTACCGATTGCGTAAATAATAGGTTACCTGTCTAGGCTAGGCTATCTGTCTATCTGTTTTTTGGCATGTGTGTATGTTTTTTATAATTTATGTATAGCTGAATTTTTTATTTGTGAGTGTTTGTCAATATAAGTAAACAAAAGCATAAAGAAACAATACAGAATATTTCATTTATGTTCAATGAGACATGAGGTTCAGAGCGTATGTTTGTTTTTTATGTGACCTCTGACATATAATAGGGTTCAACTTAGGTCTAAATTACTTGTTTTATCAATTGAAACATATGATAAACATTGTACATGATTACAGTGTAATTAATGGGCGCCAACCGATAGTAAAAAATATATAATCAAACTTAATGATGTTCACAATCAAATGTTGATTTGATTGTGATTTGAATTTGATTTGAAAATCAAAGAGATTATGGTAGGTACCTGATTTCGAATATTGAATTGGGATCACTTCCCACCTGTATTTGTTCTTGGTCTCTCATCTGTGATGAAGCCTCGGCAGTAGGCAGTGCAGGCAAATATGTTAGAAGAAATGTTGCAGATTGAGGCGCTTTTTGGTAGTAGCTCCGTTTAAATCAGAACCGTGAGCGGTAGCGGCATCGATATTACAGACAAGACGAAGAGCAGAATCGAAAGTCGAGACCGGATGAGCACGGAATCGAGAATGGAACCATGGTTGGAATCGAGTGTGGAATTAAAATTAGAACCAAGAACACGTTCGGAATCGGAATAAGGAACGGTGTCGAGGTCAGAAATGAGAGCGGGGCTTCTTAACCCTAATCTACTTAGTCCGAGACCGGGTTCTGAATAAAAGCGAGACCGCGATCAAAGTCAAAAGTGAGACAAATCGGTATCGAAATCAGGATTGGGATTGAGATCGTAAACGGTCGATACATAAGATAAAAGAATGTGTTCAAAGTCCACGCGGGCGAAGCCGCGGGTAGAAGCTAGTTTTCTATAAGAGTAGACAGAACAGATTTGTACATGACACATTTTTTTTGCGTAATTCTTGCTTCACTGACATCTATCGTTTGTTTCATGTAAACTCATTGGTTTCGAATGCTTAAAATTTAGTCCTTCTCTAATAGGTATCCTAAAATACCTGATATTATAACATCATTAAATTAATTTTCAGCATTTTCGTTCATTATGAAATTATAAACGAAACTAGCTTTCCAAAGCATGAAAATGCCGCAAATAAGACACGTGTGGTAACCCTAGCTCTGCGAATCTGCTGTCTCGTGGAAATTGTATGACCTTGTTGAAAATACTTAGTCATCGTACCTAGTCAGGACTTAGGTATATCAGTGGTTTTTCTTTTTCTCAGAAATTGTTTCTTTTTGTATTACATGCATTCTATAAGAAAAACCGATGAAATGGAACTAAAATGTTTGTTTTATGCATCTAGAAGTCTGCTTCATTGCCTTGAGAAACATGTAAACTACAGATTTCGGGAAAGGAAATACAAAGCATATGATATTATTTATAAGTGTACTTATCGACTACTAGATTTACGAAGGGGAATGCCAAGCCGCCATAGTCACTCCGGCCCTGGGTGCACACACTGAAAACAGTGTCCAAACGACAAGATGCAATAACAATAAAGCTTAGGTTAAGGACTCAGTTATAAAAAAGTCGGAGTTTTAAAGTTATAAACAGTTTCAATTTTAAAAATAAAACAGGCTTTTACAATACTACTTCACTTGTTTTACATCACTTGCCTTAAAAACAATAGTAGGTAATAACCTACACAAATCGTTCAACAAACGTCATTCATCTTGTGCGTCATACACCACTAAGACTTCATCCAAAAACTGAGCTGGTGGAGAAATATAACTTTGATGCCGTGCACACCTCAGGTACCAGATAAACGTTATCACATGAACACGACATTTTACCGTTCGTCTACGGACTATGCAGTTGCAATGCAGCTGATGTCGATTCCAATTTGGCGCTGGGGTCGTCATTGGAAACAGAAACTGCATCCACATTCAAGTCTTGGCCAGAAGATTTTTTGGTATCAGTGTCCATTTACAATGCCAAATCGTTAGATTTTAGAAAACAAAATAAAATACAGTACACAACAAAACAACTTCACGTAAAACTCGCAAGCATTTAACTGTCACTGTCAACTAATGTCAAATGTCAGTTTTTCTGATTTAGCGTGAGACGCGTTGCCATTTCCTATGCAAAATCGATAAGTCGATATCGAAGTTTATCCGAACGGTAATCAGAAATTTTTATTCCAAGGGGTCATTCGTGACACTCATTCATCATTTTAATAGTTTTTGCTTTGTCCACATTAAGACGAAAAAGAGTTGATAACAATCATCCATTACTCTTCCATTTATCGTCGATTACTTTTCGATAGTGATTAATGGTAACACTGGTGCTGCCATCGAAAGATATTGTTTAAGTACTACTTATTTGTTGCATAATAAGCCCAACTAGTAATGATAAATGAATATTGCCTAAATTTAACAAATAATAAATAAAGTAAACATTTGTGCGTTTTTGGGCCACGATCTGATATTCCTCTCCGAAAGATACTTTTGATGTTATACACATATTGTACAATTAAACACAATGTAAAACTAAATAACTAGTATACTAAGTTATAAAACGAACTCAAGCGCAAAACTAAATTGGATAAAAGTCTAAGAACTGAGCGTAATGCTGATCTGTTACTTGGTAGTCTCCCTAGCATTCGGAGGGATTAAACGGACTCCGTAGTCCAAGACTGCAGAAGTTTCGTGGTCAAATGGAACAAGCTCCGTGGTAGTTTTGATTCAGCTAATTATTATTACTATATTGACAATCTGTTGAATAAGCAACTGATGCTAACGCGACGTGATTTCAGCTGAGATTCGAGTCAACGTTCAAGTGCACTTGTCGCGTTTCGCTGTACAGTTAGAGCGACATAGGAAAAATACCATTCCGTACTTGTTCATACATATGCGTCAAGAGGTATTCATGCGCGTCACGAACTTTTCATTAAAGATGTGAAACAAATTCGATCTTGACATGGTAGTACGTAGTAGTCTGATTCGCGTTTTTTTTATATGTAAGGTTTATTCTGTTTAAATGACTTGATTTGGTGTTTTTAGAATGCGGTGTGCGTATAGCCCATAGAAATGTACCAAAATTGACCAATTTAGTGCGAACCAATTCAGTACTTATTTAATTGTTAATTTAAATTGATAAATCTTTGATGCACTATATTGTTTGATACTAATTACGATAAATACAGTTCCCATGTCGGCTTCATTACGACTTCGACTATTTTATTGTGTTGACGCAATAGAGCGGCGGACCGTTTGTCGCCAGATCTGTTGACTCGGGCGACAAGTGCAGGAATTTCTGCCGTGCCGACGATTAATTTAAACGTGTTCAAAATACATTTTAAGTGCCAAATCTTTTAAGTGTCAAATTTATCTTTTCGTATGGCCTAGTTGATACATTAAACGCGTTACTATCACAAGCTTAGATGTTATCCATCAAAGTTATTTCAAAGATGTAATCTAGCCCTATAAATGATTTTCACAGGATTTAAATGATGCGAATTCACTCCTATTTCCCAGAGGGGTAGGCAGAAACTACAGATTTGTACATGGTACACGATCTGCGCATATCGTTTTACTGACATCCTTCAATCTTTTCATGCAAGCTCGTCGGTTTCAATTTTGAAATTTGAAATAGTTATAGAATCGAATTATTCTACAATGTACAAATATATAGCAAAAAAATATTGTTGTCCAATATTAACGAAAAAAAAATTTTTGGTCATATAAATTGTCGTCGCTTCATTTAACACTGTCGTACTTCTAATACACTTTTAAAAGTAAATAATTTAAATTTTCGCCCACAACCACATCAACCTATCCGATGCGATGGAGAATTTATCTCGGCCGTAGCTCTCGGCCCTTTATTTTTATCGGCCGACCGCTTTCATATATTTACGCGCCGGATCGTTTAATTTAGTATGGCGTTTCCCTTTCAAGAGTGCTAAATATAGAGCCTCGCCGTGCGGTCGCCGCGTGACGTCGTGCGTAAACAGAACGCGCGCCGCGCCGCCTTTTGGTGAATATTTAAATGTTTGCGGTGCACCCGACGCGACGTGCGCTGCACTTGAACTACGGACACCGCGACCGGTGACTGCATATTTCATAAACGTTTGTTCAATATTAAAAATGTACATGCATTAGGTTCAAATTTCGCCCATTATTATATATTAAATTGAATAATAAGTCAATTTTGATCCGTTTTATCTGAGTTCGCTTAATAAGAACTTGGTACGCGTATGTAGGTTGAGGTTATAAGTTTTTATAATTTCTTGCTTATTTCCCAAAAGGTTTCCCACAGATTTCCACATACCTAGTACGATTTTTGCAATATCTCTCCGCTGATATTCGTCAATCGAGCACTTCAAATTTAGCTTTCTGTTGTATGCCACCGATTTGGTCGGTACAGGATTTTCTATGGTGACCTTTGCCGACCTTCTTGTCGCACACATTTGCTGCATAGATTTGCTTGGTCAGTCTACTTTCATTCATCCTTTCCACACGGACAAACCACCGTATCGAAACACACTGTCGTCTGACATCGCTATGCCTATATCTCTATCTTTTTAAAATACTCCACACATAACACGCAGAGATCGCGTCTCCACCGCATTTCACTGCATAGAATTCTTCAACGGTTAAAGGTAAACATTGCGTTGACGAAGACTTACAAATTTGACCTCATACTGTGTATATTCAAGATATTAAGATAATTTCGTTGATCGGCCGAGTCGCAGCTAAGTATAGTCATGTGTTTCGATTTATGTCGTTCCTCACTATGTTCAGTACCGATAACTACGTATTAACGATTAACATGTTTCGATTTTAAGTGTCGCTACGGAATTTGCCATTTTTAGACATATCTATATTGCACGTTAGTTGTAGTGTAGATGCCAATGTGCTAGAATAACGACTTTGTCTTATGCTACTTGTGCAACGGAACGTATGGATTTTGTCATGAAGATACATACATATTACACTTTTATACATGGCCAATAAGGAATCCGTTATTGACTTGACCCAGAACTGACGTTTGAAATTCATTTAGCGTTCTTTCGACGCGATTTCTAGTGTGGCATTAATACGATGATTCGCTACTGTGAACTAAATAATAGATTCGTTGTTGATTCCCGCGACGACTCGCTCAGAACGATAATTACTTAAAAATATTGCGATGTAGGAGTAAAATGTTGAAAATACAATCAGTTTGTAGGGTTTATTTTTTTTGGGTAATCATTTTCACTTTTCTATAATAAGAATCACAGCGCAATTGTTGTGATTAAACGTTGGCGAACAAGGCTAGGCCGGTATAAGTTATCTATTCCCAAATCGCATGCTCGATACAAATGCGTAAATGTTCGTTCACATCACTCCGTATAAACACATGATACGGAAACGCGCCAAAGAGTTAGGATTTCGAACGATTGTTTCGTACCACCAAAATCGACCATACAAACCGTTATCCATGTAAAACACCAGCGTGGAGTGTACGGGGCCCGCGCTATTTCGGGAGCACGAGCGGGTCGCGGGGCGGCGAGCGCTCCCCCGGCGACGGCCTACCGGCTCGGGACGACCCTTTGCGCTATTTATAGCGGCGCAATTGTGTCTGTCTCTCTGTTTATAGAATCCGAGAACCGAGCGGGGGACATCGCCTCGGCTATTCGGGGCTCGCGGAACAGGTCGCGCCGTCCTGCGACAGGTTGCCGCCGTCGGTGAACTTGTCAAGGACTCGCGCCCGTCCCGCTGCGTCGACGCAACCTCCCACGTTTCTATTTCGGATTGTGGTGGTTCAACTGTGAGCCCTTAGTGCGTGTTCGATTTGAATAGTATGATTTGGGGTTACAATTTTGTGCGTCCTTGCATTTCTTGGTCGCACTCCCCCTTTCCTATGTAATAGATTGTTTCATTACCGAATGTAAGTTTCATTAAGCGTTTTTTTTATAAATCTTGTGTAATTTGAATATTACGTCGGATCGATCAATGGGCCGTAGAGTAGGCCGAGGCACGTTTAAAAAACTGGTTAAAATGCGAACTCTCGAGACTGACGACCGATACATACATTATTTATATAATTGTAAATTATTTTTTCAAGCTTAAAACCAGTTTTACAACTTCAATAGAGTGGTTTCAGATTATATTAAAATTGAAGTACATGTTAAGATGGTCGACTGGATAATAAATTTAATTGTAATATAGGTAATAAAAACTTGCAAGTTTTACCAAGGGCAGAACTAGGCTATTTACGGAAGTATAAAATTAAAATATAAATAAAGGCATGTTTAGTGCTAACAGTTTTTGTCCGTGTTAATTACTCTCACGTAAATAAATTTGAGGCCTGACGCGGTGCGGTTATGTAATTTAGATACATGAAAGATGGCTGCTTTAATTCATCCAAACTATAGTCATTAAATCAGTAGTTTTCGTAAAATAAAGCAATTGGACATATTACCGGTCAACAAAAAAATTAAAATTTCTTGCGCATGGATGCGAATGGATACCAAAAATATTTGCTTTTAAAAAATTTTAGCGATTTGATCATTTTTAATGTTCGCGCCCAATTAAAACATGTATTGCGCGCTGTCGCTTTCGAAAAAGAAGTAAGAGGTAGTGTTTCTTGCGTCGCTAGTGCGTGTAAAACGGTATGTGTTTTCTCGTGTTACATTTTTTCTAAAAATTTCGGAGGCGAAAATTAAAGCTGTGAAATCTTTGTGGGCCCCCAAATAAAAAATATAGAGATTGTGATATTTTCCTACGGTTGCTTAGCTATGAGAGAGAAAAGCCTGGAACAGTTTTAAGAAACTGTGAATTACTTCATGGTTTCCTCGGAAACCATGGAGCTGAAAATTGTGACAAGCTGATCACTGACATGGTTTTGAATTTTTGCATCATCGGATGTAGAATGTCTCTAAAGAGGCACTTGTTACATTCTCATTTAGATAAATTTAAGGATAACAGAGTACTCATTTGGAAGAACAAGTGGAAAGTTTCCATCAAGACATGATAGAATTTGAGAGACGTTACCAAGGCCAGTGCAGTGAAAGCTAGACGGGGGATTATATTTGGGAGTTGATAAGAGAAACTTCTGTTAAACGTGACAAGAAATGCAAAACTGTCCGTTTTTATACATAATGACTCTATTTTAAGAGAAATAAATCATAAATGAACGTTCGTTATCTTTTAATAGAGCTTTTCTATGTATAAAATTTATGTATTTTTATTTAGTTGGTTTTTTGCATTCTTTTCACTTATAATCCAATACAGAACTATTTCTTGTTCTTATTCTCATTTCTAGCTATAAAAGCAATAAAAATAAGGTATGTATGTCTCACGCGCAAAAATGCTGTAGACCGGTGTTGTTGCATGTGACTCATACACATCCCTATTAAGAGCTGACAGTCGATTCGTTCGGAACGGCATTGACCGCGGCGTGTGATATGTTCACCAGTAAAATCGAATATTACACATAACTATAGTTTGTACTACTAAAAGTTTGACCTAAAATTCTGGAGATTATGTCTATTTGCGAAAAAACACAGGATCGTATCCATCCGACACACGTTTTAGTTATTGATAATGTCTGGTGTTTTTGTCTGGAACACCGTTGTACGATCAATTTTTTGTTCATATAATCCATCTAGAAAGTTGATGAAAACAAACTCCCACGCGATGCAGATCGGTATGACTAATTTATTGCTCCGTTTTCGTTACAGAACGGCCGGTGCAGTAATAACTAAGTCGGCGGCGCGCGCGCAGTTTATTAATTAACTTCTATATTCGCCCGCGCGTCGTGTTCACTTCGTCGTGTGTTGGAGCGACCGGCCCGTTTCGAGTGGTGACGCAGTTCTTTGTCGGCTCTGGGCATCGTGACATATTATTTTTAAGTTTTGGCGAGATTTGCCTTCGGTTTACGTAGAGAAATGTTTTAGGACGAAATTTCGCATTTTGTTGGTGCTGTTTAAGAGTGAGCTTTTCAACGTTTCACGCAAACGTTGACGCAAAAACAAGTGCTCGCTTTCGCGCGAAAAGAGAAAGAATTTAATAAGGACAGGAGAGAGCGTACGCATTTAACGTCTGTATGCACACAATAGTCGTATATCAAGAAACTCAAAATTAAAGTACAACGTATGAAACAGCCGCTGCGCGGTCAGCCACGGAGAGGTCGCTAGGGCGTGATATGGGAACGCGGGGAGCAGAAGGAGAGGACGAGATGGGTTGTACTGCGCATCGCATCGTGCGCAAGCAATTCAGAGCAGCAAAGATACGTGCGTCGTACTGTACATTAATTACAAACTAGAAGGACCCGCAGACCGACTCTACGACGGTGGCGACTGTATATTATTCGTCCATGGAATATTGATATACGAGTGTACCTGAGTACGTTTAATGAAATATATTCGTCGTCGCCGGTGACATTTTCGTTTATGCTGCAATTTCGCGTAATAAGTTGTCGTCTGGTTGTCACGTTTGTCCTATGCGGTTGCACGGGTCGATGTCGATGCCTTAGCTGAATACTTCGCCGTACATTGCCGTGCTGTAATAACGACACCGGTCGTGCCGAAATGAGTTAATTTACAATCTAGCTCCGAATCGAGGCATCGCGACCACCGCACGGATCAACCGGTGTAAACATACATGATTCACACGAGCCGAGCGAGCGAAGCGGGCGTGCCGCGTTAAATATTGACGTGCGCGGTCCGTATCCAAACAGAAGAACGCCATTTAGAATTGGATAGTTTCATTGTCTCAAAGTAATCGTACATATGAAGGATTTTCATCTGACACGAAATTATAAAACGTTAAATTTTGTATCGGCCGAGTCCATTTGCCTACAGTCGCTACGTCCGACCGTAGCTGGGTGATCGTTTTGTGAAACGACGGCGCTCGCTTGCACTTAACGTGTAACGTCTGTTTACTTGTGTCTGCGATCGCGTGTACTCAACGATCGGTCTTTATAGTCTAGCGTATGTATATTGTATATAAATACGTATGTATGTGTAAAGGTAATTTTTGTTAATATGAAATTCAGTTGAGATTCTTTGTATAAATTGTTTTATATAACTTTGTATAAATTGAAATTGTTACTACATCCTTCTTCCTACTATACGAATGAATATTCACATTAAAATGATTTTACCATTCAAAGTCGTTGTCACGTAAAACTTTCGCCCGTATACCGACTTTACAGGCAATTTTTTAAAAGAATTTTGTATTTGGTTTATTTCATTTTTTTTTTATTAACTATATTGATGTCGGCTGTTATCGTTTAGAGCAAATCGTAGAGGCGGGAATATCAACACCCCAAATAATTACATAATAATAACGGAGTGTACACGTAGAACATACTTATTCGTCAATCGTAATCAGCTTAGAAGAAAATAAGCATAATTATTTAAGTATTCTGTCACTGTTATGTGTACCGGGACGTATAGGTAGGTATAAAAACGATAAAATCATTCTCGCAAAGTAAAATATAATCCACGGGACGCCCGCACTTTGTCTGACTTTACGAATTCAACCCGCAATTCGAGGCAAAAGTATGAGCACTAATTCGCCTATTAGACCGTTTTGGCCGAAATCCAACCCGTTCGTTTGGCACCAAAGCCCCCGCCGCGCCCGCCCGCCCGCCGACTTGTTTCGTGTGTAACCGACGGAGTTGCCGTAGTCGTCCGACAGTAAATTGTGCATAATGCATTCGTTTCCTTTGTGTGTTTGTGTTTAATGGCGTTTTGCACTTGACTGGTAAACGCATTTCGATAGTTACGTTATACTCGCCATTTGACAAAACGGAAGTTACGATATGCGGGTGTGCCTATATATATATATTGTAGTAGGAGTAGGTGACGTGTGAGGTATCCGAACTTTATGCTCTCGGGTTCGCGTTCAATTTAAAATTAGAGTAGAATAGAACATTCGAATCGAGCTCGCGAATAACAATTGAGTAGAAATAAAGAGAAGTACAGAGAAAGGGGACGAGGGCTGATGCCCGAGTTCACAAGTTTCATAGTGATAAAGAGTGAATTGTTATAATAATTTAATAAGTTTAGAAATAATAGAAGGGAAGATTGAAGAACTGATCAATAACCATATCGATCTCGAAGGAAAATACTCTTTAATTTCGAGTACTCGAATCTTTGGTCTTCTTAAAAGACTTACCTCTCGTCGAGTTACAAAAAGCTTTACAATATATTAGGGCGTTTAAAAAAAAAAAAGGAAAATTTTATTTTTGCTCGGAACTACGCTCAAAGGTTTTATTTCAATACCAAAATAGGCCTCTGAAAATATGAGCCCTTAATATTAATATTCAAGTTGTCCGCAACGCACTTTTCCATTTCCCATAAGAATAAAACGGGAATTTTTTTTTGTTTATAACTAATGAACGATACATTGCATTGCAATACTCTTTATGTATATTGTAGAAAATTTAACGCTCTACAAAAAAAAGGTCTGACGTCATTTTTCGATAAATCAACTCAGTCGAAAGTTATTCAAGGTCAAAGTTTAATTTACCTTCAATTTAGTCTTTTTCTTTATAATATAATACTCTTAATTTGTAAGTTTGCAAATTGCAAAACAAACTGAAAGTTTATATCTAAGCTCTCAGAAGTAAAAAAATAGAACTATTATCTATTGTCCTCAAAGATTGCTGAAATTTTATTGAAAAAATATTTTAAATAATTTGCGCTCGAAAATAGCTGAAATTTTTTACATGGCATGAAAATTTATCAGTGTTACAAGTTTTTATTACTTATTACCAATTAAAAATATATTAATTATAAAAATCATTAAAAAAAAGATTTTTCTTTCTTGTGTTATTCTTGTGGAAAATCGAAAAGTGCGTTGCGGACAACCTAAATATTAATATTAATGGCTCATATTTTCAGAGGCCTATTTTGGCATTGAAACAAACCTTTTGAGCGTGGTTCCGAGCAAAAATATTTTTTTTCTTTTTTTTTTGGAACGCCCTAATATATATAGAAGTGAAAGCGGGATTATGTTTTTATTTTTAAAAAGTTTCGACTATGGATATAATTGTCTTCTGGTCTCTGCCATTGAAACATACCTCTACATATAGTTATAGTATTATATTTGTTAGTCAAATATAAGATTATGCTCCGTCGTCTCATGGTCTTGCTATTCTCTAAATGATGCCGATTATTAGAAAGTTTTACTAATTTCAAAAAATCGCTTAACCTAAATTTGTCCCTATTTATTAATATTTTTGAATTTATACTTCTTTCGGCGCGTTATGAAAAAATGACGAGTGAAATTTTAACATGCGCGTGCACCAGTGTAATACAAAATTAACAGGTTTTTTTGATCTATATAGGTTTTTCGTACGACATCTCAATGGCCCATTAGCTCAGTTGGTTAGAGCGTCGTGCTAATAACGCGAAGGTCGCGGGTTCGATCGCCTCATGGGCCAAGTTTTTACTATTCGTAAATGTTAGCGAAAAAAATTGTGCTTATGTACTTTTTTAAGTGCTCCGATATAATTGACGTTAACTATCCGTATGTACTATTTATTGATATAAATTACAATATTATTAATGTAATTAATACTAAATATTATAAAATTATTAATATTAAATATTTATCATTAGTTATTTAATATTTACAAAATAAAGAAATAAATTTAATAAAACATTTAATAAAAAAATTGTGATAAAAATTAAAATCATCAAATTAAAATATTAATTTTAATTACTTATTATTAAATTAATTAATGTAATTAATTATTATAATTACACGCAACTAAAAACTATTTTTTAATAATGCCAAAGAAGCAAAACTTCTCACGCGCGTACATAAGTGCACGCACCCATTTTTTAAATGACACTAGTTGATAGTCTCAAAATAACGTCATATGATCAAGTAATTGAAGAATTATATGATGTTACAATATTTATTGGTACTTTTAAAATTCTAATTTATGTATAGTTTTTTAGATGATAGGACGACTACACATTTTCCAAGAAATCATAATCGTAATAATTACAGTACAATGCACGAAACTGTGCCGCTTAGAATTGTCCGTGAATGATGCAGTGCTCAGGTATTCTCCCCGACCCTTCCTTCTTCTTCGCCGTGGTGCTATTTTACGCCATTGCGACTCTTTCCTGATGAACTTCACAGTGGCAGAGTTTCGTGCGTTGTCCTGTACACGGTTTGCTAAGATGTGGTCACAGTGGTGAAAGATGTCACGAATCGCGGGCATTGCTCGATACAACGACATTCGTACCACTCCAAGCAGAGAATTCTCTCGTGGGCTCCATAATGCGGCTGAGTTATAGAAGCGCACCTCGCTCGTTTGCGACCCTGTCGTATATTTTATTATATTGTTAATGCGTTGCCTGTAAAGTCTATACGGGCGAAAGTTTACGTGACAACAACTTTGAGTGGTAAAATCATTTTAATGTGAATATTCATTCGTATAGTAGGAAGAAGGATGAAATAATAGTAACAATTTAAAACATTTATTTATACAAAGAATTATATTTAAAACATTAATTTATACAAAGAATCTCGCACTGAATTTCATATTAACAAAATTTATTTTTACCTTTACACATACATACGTATTTATATACAAATATACATACAATAACTTGCAATACATTTGCGTACAATGAAACAGCGTTTACTACAACAACTTGTTCTATCTGAGTGGAAGGGACGCGTGCCTTTCACTTTTATGTCTGTCTCTCTCGCTCTTAGGCGGGCTAACCATGCCGAGTGGAAGGACGCGTGCCTCTCACTCGCTCATTGTGAGCGCATAACGTGAGCGGAGCGGCATTCTTGAAGTGTCACCCGGCAAACCAATTTATAAGACGTTGTCACGTCAAAAATCGTACAAAATAACGAATCACGGTTTCAAAAACCAATGATGGGACTCGCAATGATCTCACTGCCGTACATACGAGGAACGGAGTCGCAGAAGCGCCGCTCATTTTGAATCGAAAACCGCTGACCGAAATGCAGGGCGCCCCGGCCCCCGGCTCCGCCCTCGCCCGCGGCCGCCGGCCAGAAACAAAGATGGACGAAAATAATCACGGGCCGGACGCGCGTCGCTCCCCGCTGCGCTTTTTATAAATCGGAAAGCTAAAATAACGCCCCGGCGGCGAACTCGGAACGGAAAACTCTATTTCGGAACGCGCGCGTGCGCCGGGAATTGACTAACGACGACGACGCGTCGCGGATGCGGCGCGCGCGGCGACCATTCTTGAACCAGAACCGATTGACACGTTTCATTGTATTATAGTTATTCGGATCGCCTTCGGCCTCGTTTAGAAGGGAGCCGCTCGTGCTGACCCCACCGGAGTAAATCTGACATGGCCGGTCTGTAAACTGTGAGACCACGTTTCTTCACAGCGATTGGATAGAGAGAAACCTTAGATATTCTCTCGATATTACTTAATAGTGATTGATTTCTCATTTATTCTTATTTTCAAATTGTTATTAATACTTATTAAACAATATTATGAAATGCTTTTACGTTTCTTTATATATTGATATTGCAGTTGCGTCTTAAAAAGATTATATTATCAATTAAATGATTACCAATAATATTGAATAAAAGTTTATTCATAAGTTTCGAAATGATCCAATGGGTTTTGAAAACATAACCTGTGTACAGGCGAAGCAACTTCTCTGTATTCTGCACAAATTTTGGCCAAGGGTGAGGACATTTTCTGTACTTCCGTAAACTTAGAAAAAGCTAATGAGCGTTAGGATCTAAAACACTGTTTATATGTATGACGCGACTGATGGCTTTATAAGGCATTATAGCTTACTGTAATAGTATATACAACATGTAATATATCTAGTTAGTTCTATAACTTGCGTAAAACAGATGGACATACACGACTGGTTCGAAACGCTTAGAGATGTTAGACTCGTTTAAACAGCTGTCTGACTATTTGAAAGGGCATAAACGTGGACCGATAGTGGGGGCAATTCGATTCTGCCAACCGAAAATGTATGGAGTGTCAAACAAATATGTATAAAGATTAAAGTAAGGGAGTCCTACCTCTTGTTTGAAAGAATCAAAAATGAAGAACCGTTTCGACTGCAAGCGAGAGAGTCGAATAGGTGTGTGTGCTTTTTCATCTGTCCAAATTGTTTGTTTACTAATGACGGTAAGCACGAAGGAGCTATTGAAAAAGATTAAAATTAACGGGTTCCGCACATTGCCATTCACGAAATAATATTTTGCGGTGAGTGCAATAAACTATCCATACGATGGTATCCCGTCGACATAATGAAATTCCGCGTGGCATACTTCATCCTCGACAGACGGACAGTCGTATGAACTGTGATCAGGGAGGACGATACGGTAACGCGACGGCGAAGGGCGTGCCCGACCGGTCGGCCGTTCGAAGACTACTGAAGACGGCGATTCCGAGCAGACAAACGAGAAATATCCATAAACCGAGTGTGTACGGAAAGCGAGCTGGCGACGGGTGTCGTATGCGGAGACCGAATCGGTCACGTACAAAGATCAAATTTTGACCATCGATAACGTAGATGCGTGCATAAAACAATCGATGGATATAACCGACACAGATGGATGTTACGCCTAGTTATGAGAATGATACCGAGGCCGAGGTCTGTGACTTGTACCCGCCGTTCTGATAAATAGGCGCTAGCTTATTTTATGTTTATACGTCGATTATGACGTGTTTTTTGTCCATTATATCATTTGTTGCCTCATATTTATTGTTGTTCCGCGCAGACGTTACGATTATGAGATATCTTGATATTAAAAGAATTCGATTTGTAAGAATATTTTCTACAAGGCATAAGTTTATAACGAAATTTCGTTTAAATAGTATCTTATCAACAGTATTTATGTGAAAATGTACACCGAATATTGAAGATTTCCCGAATCGACTAAATATCCTTATAAATTCTGCCAGCTGATAAGTAAAATGGTGCCCAAGGTTAAAAATTGAAATTATGATATTTAAAATTCTTCATTCAGGTATATATGAATGTAATTTTCATATCGACCAAAAATATATGAAATGCCTGTATCATATTGCTTTTTATATGGCAGATTTGAAGACATACTTTTTTTGCGGTTCCAGCCTACTGGTATAGGACAATTTAAACAATTTAAATAATATTTAACACTCGAAAACAACTATAAATAAATGTTTTTGAAAATTATATTTCATATTGCGATTTGCAGTTTCGTAAACAAACGCAAACTAGAAAACGTCTGTCGATTTCTATCTAAATGCAAGAATCGTGTAGACACACCTCGGGGACGGCCCGCGGCTCCGTGCGGTGTGCTGGCGCGCACGTCATCCTCGTGCGCTGGTAAAAGGCGAGATGTGTTTGCAGTTGTATTGGGAAATCTCATTTATCAAACGGACAATTTGGCGTCGGATGTCGCATGTTTAGGTAGGACTACAACGGGGCTAACGGGGGTGAGCCGGTAAACAGCTCCGAGGGTAGGCTGGGGCTGCGGGGGGAGGGGGTAGTGAGCTTAGGGCAGGACACGTTATCGCTGTAGTGTGGGGCGAATTAAATTCATGAAGAGAATAGAAAGCAACCAAGTAGGTGAATATACCTATATATATATATAGTAGATAAGTACTCGTGATAACGAGTATGTAACTCTTGACCTCGCGGGCCAGCCCCAAAACTTAGCGCATTATTGGACAATTATAATTTCGATTTCGTAAAACACGTAAGTGTTTATAGCTCATATTTTTGAACACAAATATCGACGTTCTCTTTCAAAATTTTCATAGGCACGTGCCTATAAAAAAATATTGCATTATTGTCTTTCAAATATTCAGTCAAAGATTTAGATATTGTTTAGTCATTCGATGCAATATTTTAAACTTAAAAAGTATTTAAATTTGCAAAGTAGATCGGTTCAGGAACCTAAGAGTTATTTTAAAACTTTGGACAAGAATGTCTTTTGATTTGAATTTGAAATCAATCAACCTCAATAAGACTTTTTAAGCGCGAAGAAACAATTCATCTCAAATACTTATCGATCTTTTAGAAAATCTAAAAATAATGAAATACCATTTTTAAAATTTTTCGCTATCTCTCGAAGAATTAAAACGATCTCGATCGGCAGCACTCGATGGAATTTCATTGGCAATAGAATTGATTAGATTTGGTAATCGATCTGTTGAATGGTCGCATACAGATATAATATTTTCTGTATGAATAGTTAGAAATTATTTGGACGGAATGTTTTGTTAAAAAATATCTTTTGACTACATTTAGCCATTCTCATTAATTAATCGATGTCAAAAGGCATGTGATGAAATATAGATTTACGAATAATTTTCTTAATTTCTGTTTTAGTGACAAATTAAAAAATGAAAAATGATGAGTAATATGGTTACGACTCGAGTGTACTTATTAAACATCGTTTAATCTCTATTAAAATGCGTCAACGACACATCCGTGTGACAGCGGTCGCTCGGCTTCCACGAAAACTCAAAATAAAGCACCTAACCGACCACCAACAAACAAACGCGCGGACGGAGCACGCGGCACGCGCGGTCGCTCGCGCGCTCACGTGCGCGGCCTATAATTGGACGGCCGCGCGGTGCGGCGAGTGCTCGCGCGTCCTTCACTTGTCGCGCTGCGCAGAGCCGGCGTTCTATTTTTGGAGCGCGGGGGCGGGGACGCGCGCGACGAGGCGGCTGTTTATCGTCTCGTTTGCTGTAACGTCGTCGGACAGGCGACCCGAGTCGTGTGAGCGTCGACGCGATGTCGATTGCATCGGGGCGTCTATGGAATGCCCGATAAAAATACTCCGTACTTACATATCTTGTGATATGTAAACGTGCGCCGATTTAACCCTATCACCGTTTAAACGAGATCGATTAGTCGGTGTAAACTCCTTGTTTCTTAGGCGTATGAAAGTAGGAGTTAAGAAACTTAGTGACAATCGCATCGCTTTGCACAAAACATAAAAACGGTCAATAGAAACCATTGACATTAATATTATATGTGGTCGGGGAAAAAGATTTTTGGATTTTATATGCAAATTAAAGATAATTTTATCATATTTTGTTTACATTATTTACTTGTTGCCTTTTTGGAATTCTGATCAAAAAACTACTACAAGTCATTTGGCAGTCCGCTCTTGATGTTAACCTAACCGAATCTGAGGCCAAGGTCAGGACTATGGTGGATGTATTGACATTTCCCAACCAAACTCTCAATATTTGCTGAGTGGTTAAAGATGCGGTCTGGCGTTATCATAGTACAAACTACACCCTTTTTAATAATCAATTCCGACCGTTTTTTTCTCTACTTCTTGTTAGAGTCTCATTAGCTGGTGCCAGTACATATCCGAATTGATAGTTTTGCTTGGCCGTAAAAGTTTATAATGAATAATGCCCTTCCAATCCCACCATACACATAGCAGTTAGTATCAACTTTTGCGAGTTAGTCCAGGTTTTGCTTGAGAACTTTTTTACTTTTGACCATGACCTTTTTCGCACGTTCTTGCCGTATGCGACCATTTTTCATCACCAGTAATCAATCTTTTCAAAAACGGTTCGGTTTCATTATGTTTCAATAGAATATCGCAAACGAGTACACGATTCATTAGGTTTCTTCCAGTGAGCTCATATGGGACCAAAGTTCTTGCCGTATGTATTTTTCGAAATCCTTTAAAAATCTTTTTCGTATATCCAGCTTTTTTCAAATGGGTCAAAACTGTTTGTCCAATCCCAGTTCTTGAGCTATGTCGTGAGATCTAATATGCCGATCTTGCTCTATTTTTCCAAAGTGGCATCTACTTTCACCGTAACAGGACGACCAGAGAGAGGTTCAGCTTTAACATCAAAATTACCAGACTAAAAACACTTGAAGCAGTTTTTTTGCTACTTTTACCAACACTGCATTGGGTCCATAAACGTAACAAATTTTTTTCGTAGCTTGTGTCGTATTTTTCTTTTTTTTTTGTAATAAAATTTCAAAATGTATTTAATTTTTACATTAGATTAATTCTTTTTGCTGAACAAAAAACCTATAGAAGAATAGCAGGACTCCCTTTTACTTTTTTTTTCTATTTAATGATATCAAAACTGGCTACAAATACACAACATCATCAGAGAGATTTTACTGCAACTTTTTACTTGTAAAATACGAAAATACTAGCTCCCCGACCTAATATATTGAGGAGGGGTTATAAGGCACCAAAACATGTCTCCAAAAAAGTGATGTCAAAACTAAAAATTGACACCGCAGTGAATAACATGGAAAATAAGTTGTCACTTTGACAAAATAAAAATGCTGACTTATATCGTAAAAAAATGTATGAATTATATTCCGAAACTGTACAAAAAAAAAATGGAATTTCTTATCATCTGTTAATTATGATTTTTTTCATTAATTTCTTTATATTAAACTCAAAAAATTAAAAATAACTATCACGCACCCATATAGTACGGCACTTAATGCTATAACTTTTATAACAGAAAATGAAAGGTTTTTTATTTTATTTCATTTATTTATTATTATAAAAAATATTTATTTGGGCAAAGATGTGTGTGCTTATAAAACATAAGAAAAAAATATTTTGTTTGACAAATATGACTCCTAATTGCATCACTTTACGGTTTTATATTGTACAACAGAAGACGTTTTTTTAACTTTTCCTACTTTTTAAATATGTCGATCGAAATTTAACCATTACTAACATTCTAAAAAGAACACTGATAGAGAGGCTTCAAAAACATAATTTACAAGTAATTGTAAAAAAAAAATATCATAATCTTATTTTAGGAAAATTATTACTGATGCCCTCCAATTTTATAAATAATAATATTCTGAATATAGCACCACGCCCCAACATATAGCGCCAAGCTGTTAGTTGTTCAAATTTCTAAGCAATAATCCACTGCCTTTTAATAATTAATGGCTTTTTAAATACGATAAATAACATTACAGTTCTATAAATTTAACTGATATTGACCTATGAAGAGTAATTCGATTAATTTTAGGGGGCATTAATTCGGCATCTTTTACAATATCTAAACGTCTAGGATGGTGTCGTAACAAAACCGCAACTAATCACTACACTCACTGTCGGTGCATTAGCGCCACTTAAAGTAAGTAGATGAGCCAAAGCATCTTAGACATTTTAGATACTTACCTGTACGATAATATACATCTAGATGTTTATTTAATGGTTTCATAAATTCAGTACAATAGCATTTAATAATATAGTAGTCCAAGATACAATTCAAGAGATCTAATGTAATTGTTTTTCTTATTTTGCCAATGAAACTGATTATAATAAAACTATCAAAGTGTATGTAAGTATAAAAAGAAAGCAATGTTTTATGGCGTAGTCAGTCTAGATAGAACAAAACGATGCCAAATAATATTGTCCACACACGTATCAATAATCATGTATCAAGAGAATACCGAGAAGTTGCGATTTTTGTAAATATTAAGAACTTGGTAGATGATTGGATAAATGAATCCACTTAATATAACAAGTATAACGAATTGAATACTAAATTGGTTTTTAATATAATTCACTGTACACATATATTTACTCAGAAGAGATCAATAATATTGCTAATCGCTTTTAGGTAAATAAACGATTTGTTATATCTAATATGCAGTGGAGGTTAAAAATATTGTGTACCTACATCAACTTTCGTCTTTTTAACGCGTATACTACGCAATAAAGTTTGTACTACGCGAAGTCGTAGTAGGCTCAAGACTACGCTACACACAGCGCGTAGCTCGTAGCTCCGTACCGCCGTAGCCCGGCCCGCCTCGCGCCGGGTCTCCGAAGCTGTGTAAGAAATTCTCAAAGTTATTTCTGTAACCTGTCAGTTTTTAGTTCTTGAAGAAATGTGTATTTATTATCATTATTTATATTGTTATATTACTGTATCAGAAGATTGTGATGAGGTCATTTTTATAAATCATATATTAAAATTAAACGTAATAAATTGGCCGTCCACCAAGGACGAGAGTCTTGGGTCCCGGGCTGTGTGGGCAAGCGGCTAAATATAGAAGGAGTCGCGGACCGAAATAGAATTCCCCACCGCCGTTGCCACTCCCATTTCTGCCTCCTTCCACCCGCCGCCGCCCCCTACGGAGCCCCCGGTCGGCACCCCCCGACCTACATACAACCTTCTACTCTGTTACGCGCCCGAGTAAAATCAGCCAGTCTGATGTTAATACCATGCAAACAAAATATTCGTTCCTTTTATATTATATTGGTACACGTAGTTTGTGAAACTCTAGATATGTGTACTTGAAAACACTTCTATATTTGTACCATTTCATTGCGTATTATCATGTCTTTCAAAATATCCGTATTGTTATTATTGCCTTAATAGCGCATTTAACATCAATGTATCCAAATTTGACTGTGCCGAAGGCTTTTTGAATGTTATTCTCGTTTTTTCCTATATTCTCGGACATTGAAGTACCCAAGAGTATCCAAACACTTGTCTTGCCGTAATCTTAAACAAAAACTTGTTTTTTCATATTACATTGGACATAGAGTATTAGAACAAACACAATAATAATAAAATTGCTTCTGATGTATATATTAATATAGAATTTCTTGGAAATTTATAAAAGTATAGGAAAAGAGGCAAGTAAAAATAGCTATTGCTTTCAAAAGGATTTTTCGGTACGAACTATTTTGGAAAAACTGTTAGTTATATATTAACAAAACTATATACTTTGTTTTTTAATTTTCTATATGTTATAGTACATATCGTTATATATAGGGTAGAATAAACCGATACAAAATATAGTAATTTAATCCCTGAAATACAAGTAAAAATCTTAACTTTGAGGACCAGATGGATAAGATAACATAAATTCTGGCGCCAAAAAATTATATTCAAGCGTAAATTATGGGTTCACAGAAAAGGACAATTTTATATTTTGAACATTTGATCAATAAATTAGGACATAGTCTTGCAACTCCATGGAAGTATGAAAGGGTAGATAGATTGAATACTTTTATTGAAGTACTTTCTTTCATACCCTTCGACGCTCCGTTTCCACTTCCCCGTTACCCTTTTCGCGTTCTAAATTCTGTTAAAGATGGGTTTTCTAGAGCAAATCTTCAATAAGTCGTAATGAGTCATACTTTTTACTCGAATTGCCTGAATATATTTATTGACTTTGAAATTGAGGTTTAGTCATTTCTTTTACATATTTGTATATAACAACATGAAAATTATCCCAAAGCAGCTCTTTGTAAAAAAAAACATTTTCTGGTTTCAGTCTTCAAACTGTGGAAAGAGTGATGATTTTAAAACAGATTGTCCTTAGAATACTTAGTTTTTTGTACAGCGTGAAATCGATCATGTATTTTTGGCAAATATTCATAATTTAAGGAGTAAATGGAGTAAGGAGTTTTAGAACAAGTTTGCCCAAGTAATTATAACAAAAATATGTCATTGAAAATATACTTACATATAATATAACATAATATAGAAACAACCTTCCTAAAAGATCGGCCAGTCTGAAAGTGCAGGCGCCGTGCACCGCCGTCATTCGACGACGGATGGCGAGGGATGTGACGAACTCGAATTTTGCCACACGCTCGGGCTATGCGATATATGTATATTTTAATTCTATTCACTTACGTACAAATGACACTTGATGTGATTGATGCAAAAGTCGTCGAAAGTATTATTATATTAGTCTCTGATTTTCCACATGTGATCCACTCACCTCTAAACAAACAAGGTAATCTAAGGCAAATTATCGCGTAAACGATACACGACACGCAATATTACCTGCAGACTCGTATGTTGTTGACTGTCAGAGTACGTTTCACTATAAAGTTTTAAAGCCGTAGCAATGTCACCTCTGCAAACTCCCGAACAATAAACCATGTTTGCATATTCGATATCAGTGGAAAGCATTGTTATTAAATTAATTCAATATAAATCGCATGCAATCTTACTTTCAAAAACGTCAATACCGTAACACTTCTAACAACATACCTAAATTTTTTTGATAGCTTAACGATCGCATGCGTTGGGAATAGTTGTCACACTCAATCGCTACCGCGGGACTGGCCTCGCGGTAGCGATTGAGCATTCTGTGAACGGCGTGACACGTGATCTTCAGCAAGATCGCAAGGTTGGAACACATATTTTTGGAATATATATATCAGAAACGGCTATTTCATTGACTATGGTTTCTTGGGCAAAGTTGTTCTAAAAAAAGAACGAAATTGTGAATATTTGCGGATATGCATGATCCATTTCACACGGTATAAAGCTAATGTTACTTTACATGTAATTTTTATAGATTTCATTTTTTTGATTATTTAATTTATTTTGAATTAATTACATGAGGGAGACGGATCTGACTTCAGACTTGGGCCTGGATATAAAAACTCGAAAGTAGTGTCAGTTATAGAATGATAGATAGTATCAAATCATTAATCGACATTACGCAGATTTTGATATTCTGAGATTTTATTTATTAGAGGCTTAGTAAAAGTGATGTTATTTAACAACCATGTTTTTGAAGTAAGATCAATACTTTTAAGAGTTCCGAGCCAAAATAGCAAAAACGGAACCCTTATAGTTTCGTAATTTCCGTCCGTCCGTCTGTCCATCAGTACGTCAATGATATGGCCCAATTAAGTCATCGCATTATAGATATTACAAGGGCATAGCAAACTGCAGTCCGTTTACCCGTGATTCAGTTACAACATTTTTTTTTAATAATGCTTTCCTACTTCTGCAAAGGCTGTCTACGGTGATCAGTCGCTATACACTATTCACATAGCGATCTATGTCGTCGATATCTGGTCGATGGGCCGGCCTTGAAATCCGTACACAACGAGCTCACGTCAAGCATGTCAGTGAGACCTAAAATAAGTATACTTATATTGTGGCCAATCTCCCGGCGTCCAGTATCGTATTGTCGGGGTCGTACACGTAAAGCGCGATCGGCGGACCTAGCACGACGCATCGTACAAGAATCTCTATACCTATAGTGCTATCCTGTTGGCGCAAAGTGATGAATGAAAGGTACAGCCCTATAGACAGATTCTCGTGTAGAGCTTCATGCTAAATTCCCAGGAGACTCGCAGAAAGAAAGTAGTGGTTGTGAAATAAATCAATAAAATGACGATAAACACACTCAAAACGTAAAGAAACCAAATAATACGAGCGGAGTGACCGCAGTGTATTAGTTGTCACCCGATAACACAGACTAAAAATAGCATTAGCGATAAAAACTCAACCGACTTGCTTTTAATATTTGTTTTTATTTTATAGATATACATTTCATTTTTTTTTCAAATAAGATAGTATGTTTATGTTATAGGAATTATTTTGTTATAACGTATAATTTGTTTGTTGTTAGCGTTGCTCTTATTATTAATTTGCTTGAAACTATTGCACAATTATTATCGATAATATTTTGATTTATGATTTTGTTTATATCCTTAATTTGTTTTTTTATTTTGTAAATTGCAAATTAGGTTGAATTTTTTGCAGTTTTAAGTAGAAAAATAGAGTCCTTTTTTAATTGTTACTCGACTCATTATCTTTTGACCCTGAAATTATTATCTCCCTTATGTATTAATATTATTAATAAAATTATTTATTAATTAAATTCTGAATTAACGTGTAAATTATATGAAAAACAATATCCATTTTTAATTTATTTTATAATATTAGTATTTGTATAATAATATAACAAAGGACATCGAATCTGTATTAGTTCCAACAGTTCTTTTACGAGTTAAAACATATAAAAATTTAAGTCCTGAGAAATATGGCCTAATACCTACCGATATACAGAACTGGAAGTGTCATCATAAAGGGTTTTTCTCGCCTATTTAAGGCTAACGCTGAATGAAACTGATGCTTTTACTACATTCACAAACAATTTGAGAATAAAATGACATAGGCTCTTTTATGTTAAGAATTTGATTCACTATAGGCATTATCTTTGCACACACAATCGTAACCGCTTTGTACTGCTCATTCCGCGATTAAGGTTCTCAATGAATTTGTTGTCACCTTGCAGAAATGGCGCACGAAGGCTCCGGCGGGGCGGAGGGCTCGCCGCAGCAGACGCCGTCGCCGCCGCACGCACCGGTCGCGCGTCTGCCACCCGACACCAGCTTTCACCATCAGATACTGCAGGTGATTGCCGTCAACTGTCGCGACATCTCCACGACCTACGCACCTCTGTTTCACCTCACACTCACGAGCGCTACACCCCCGTGCGCGATCTCGCGTTTTTCTAATAAACACCACGATTTGCAAGAATACTATATATAAATTAACAACATGTGAAATTCGATTTTCAATCGTAAGTTCGCGTTCGGCTACAAGTAAGGAATGTGTAACATCGCGGTACGTTTAAGGGTAGAAATAGCAAATAATGACTTTAATGAAAAGGTATCTGTGAAAATGTGTTTCTATACATAAACGCAACTGCAGCATACTCGTTTTGGAGATATGGAAGTGATTATTCACGAACGATACGAATATAGCAAAGAGTCGTCAATCACCTACATTGAAAGAATTTACTTACAAAAAAAAAAACAATATTACACACAACACTAGATGTACCTAAACATTCAGGACGTTTATTCAAGTCGGTATTATTAGGCAGTTGTTAAGTTAATTTGTTAATAAGTTAACGATTCTAAGGTTAGACTAAATGCTATTACTTACTAACATTCGAAAACAAAGTCCGCCTATCGAAATACGTGAATTACTTTCAATTGCTGTTTTTTTTTTTAGATAAACTCAAATGGTAGTACGTTTTCTGTGTATGCGTTTTTTATATCAGTAACATTAGCCCGTATTAATAGACCTCACTCAAATCACGTGCTATCTCAAGAAGTAATGTGAGTGCGAGGCATATATTATTTTCTATGGCGAAACAATATAATTGTCTTGCTCTTTCCACTCTCAAGATGGAACACGCACCTAAGTGCGCTTTATTGATACGGAAATTGTTTTTTGAACATAAACAAGGAATGCTTTTAAAGGGTATGGGTGTGGACTAAGGATGAATTAACTCTGTCAAATGCCTTCTGTACACCGACGTCCAAGTAATCCTTGCACCGTCGGCGTGCGAGCTGCAGGAAATGGTAACTAAAATGAATGATTCTGTTAAGACAAGAGGTATGAAAATAAATGTCGCTAAGACTAAGATGATGGTGTTTGAAAGAGACGAAAGCGTGACTGAATGCAATATGTATATATATGACAGAGTCGAACAAGTTTGTATACATGGGTAGTCTGTGTACATAATATGGTAGAGATATCGAAAGGAGACTGAATGCGGGAAATAAATTGAATGGGGCCTTGCCTGCTATGATGAATAGTAAAAGCATCTCACGGCAAGTACCTTTGGGTATCCATAATAAGGTCCTGTTCCTTACGCTTATGTACGGGAGTGGAAGCAATGCAGTGGATATGTAATATCTGCGTAGATGTGTGGAGGGGCTCGGAAAGATAGATGTAGGAACAGTGATGTCAGAGAGCGGTGTGGTTTGAGGGAAGACGTGGTGACTAGAGTAGAGAGAGGTATGTTGCGGTGGTTTAGCCATCTGGAAAGGATGAATGAAAGTAGACTAACAAGACAAATCTATAGAGCGGACGTGTGTGATGGAAAGGTCGGTAGTGGTCGCCCTAGAAAATTTCATGCAGTCTGAGTTGGTAGCATATTAAGAAAGGGCCAAATTTTAAGCACCCGAAACCGACGAGCTGGCATTAAAAGAATGATGGATGTCAATGAGGCAAGAGAGATATGCAAAGATCGTATCATGTGGAAATCTATTGTCTCTGTCTACCCTTCTAAGAAATAGGCGTGAGTTGGATATTATTATTATTAAACACGGTACATCAAGTTTTTATAGTTTTATGATTCTGTTAGATATTGTAAAGTAAAATTACTTGCATGGTGATGTACGTACGTATCGGTATGTGTATAGTTAAAATATAGGGGGCGTAAGCGAAATATAACATTTAAATTTGATACGTGCAGTAACTGATAAAAATAATAAAATTGATTCGTGCGTGCTTTCATAAAAAAAAAAACTCATTGTTTTTCTGTGATTATTTATTTATATTAAATTGTCTTAAAGTTAGTACTTCTCTGACAACTTTCATCAAAATTGTTGTAGAAAATAGTTTTCGATGAGAAATTTACGCCGGACAATAAATTTCATTTCTTGAATCATGAACATCTATAACAATTCTATCAAATCTACAATTCAATCTACAAAAATCTTTTTTCAAAAGTTTTTTTTTTCATCGTGAATATAACGTGTTCTATAAAATCGCGATTCAAAATATCTCAATTTCTATTTTTACACATGTAATGCTCAAGGAAAAGGAAAAAAGTATCGATAATAATTCCATCACAGCCTCTACGACTACGAAGAGTAAGTTTATATTTTCCTTACTTAAGTAGGAAAATATGAATTGTCAACGACGTTGTTTGCACGACACGTATATCCTACTAATATTATAAGTTTGAAAGTGAATACAATTGGATGTTTGTTTTGCTTTCGTGAATGGGTGAACGGATTGGAATGAAATTTCGCAAATATGTCATTCTTGCTCTAGAATAAAATGAGCGATAAAATCGGAAGCAGAGTTAAGAACCGACAGCGGAACAGGAATTTATTAAAAAAAAAATGTGTCTCACCGAGTCGATTCCAAATTCGGCCTTAGTCAACTTTTAGTGGAAAACGATGCTGTATATTTATTTTTTATGTCTCACACTTGCGACAGAAATTCCGTACTACGACTCTATTTTTACCTCATAAATATTAATTTGATAATTTCGAATAATATACGGCTGTTATTTTTCAAATAAGCATTTATTAATAAAAGAACTTGAATAATTTGCAATGCCATTATATATAAGATTAAAATAAAGTCGACCAGCAGGTGTCTTTATATCGTCCGTTCTTTTATTTTCTTACCGGTCAATTAAGAGTTGAACTTCTTTATTGGCGATTGTTGTTTTTGAATGTGCATGTCGTATACATAAATAGACCTGACGAATTGTGCTATCACATTTATTACAAGTCGATGCAAGCTCTAAGAAACTATGCGCCATCAGTCTGTGACGTAATTTGTAATGGAACTTATCAGTTTTCGTATCTAAATAGATTTTAATTAAATAAATTGTAATTATTTTTCAGAATTGTCTACATTTGAATTTTTGGTTAAGAAAATTGAAATTCTTGCAAAATTAAAGAATTTATTGTGTTCATTACGTGTTTTTGAAAACAAAATGTCATCAAATTTTGCCGTTTTTGCTTTTGACCATTTTCAGAGGGACATCCGTAGGTGTGTTAGTTTCTGTGTGTGTGTATGTGTGGATACGTGAATCTTGTATGAGTATGGGCGTGAATATCATTTGGACAAATCGATCGATTGAAATAGGGCTTGCGGATTCCAAAAATCATGACTGTTATGATATTGATTTCTTGAAAATTTGACATCAGTTGATTACGTACATTTAAGTATTTTCATAAAGGAATTATTGAAAAAAATTTTTTTGTTAATTCATAAACTATTCAGCCAATTGATTGCAAAATTTTGTCAGCTCTATTTTCTATAAAATTATATTGAGTGCTGTAAACTTCTTCGGGAGAGATGTCGTGTCTTGCGTTGTTCTTTAATGATTTTTTGATTCTTATAATCCAAATCCATCCAATCCAATACAATCCAAAAATCCAAAAAAGAAACATTGCACGTCCCCACTCGGGCGACTCCGACGCCAAAAGTAAATAATCTACATATTGTTATCCTACAATATACATACATTGTACTACAACAAAATAGCTTACTGATTAGTCTACTCCAGACGGCCGACCGTTTAATCGTTCCTAGCGTTGCCGAGCCGGTGCACAGCGGCCAGCGGCTAAAGCAAGACGAGGACAGGGGCGCGCCTACCGGTACGTTTCTGATACGGTTACGGTGTAAATCGCGCCTCTAAAAATATACATCTCTCCGATATGAATATAACTAGACTAGAGAGAACCAAACGGTCGCTCTATAATTAGTTGGCGGGAAAGGCGCGATGTATTCGATACGGCTACGTCTACATGGATGTATGCAGATACATGTGCGCAACACGCGCGCAAACACATACGGAGCGACACCAGAATAGATTACTGTATGTATTTAACACGTGTGGAAGTTATAAAAATTGCGTTCCAATTCAGACTGTTGTTTTCTTGGAAAAGTTCAAAAAATCTACGGCTTATTTTAAAGTAGATTAATGCTTCACAGCGTTGAGTGTTTTTTAGAGTTTTTAAGTAAATATCAGAGAAGAATAATTTCTAATGAAAGAAGAACCTGTATTATCGGTCTACTAATTGTATAGATTTCTTTACTATTTTATTGTTAATGCGAATTAAGTTAATGAGTTAATATATTTACGATTTGAATCTATGAAAGTGTCTTCAATAGGGAACTGAGGTTTTCTTCGAGAACTATTTGGTTAAAACCATTCAAGTATTTCCGGAGAAAGTAGCGTTCGCCATTGGGAGTTTTGTACAGATACTATATCGGTGTATAAGTAAAGCTTCGTATTGTGAGTGCATAAGTGCACAGTATAATAAAGAAAACAGACAACGACTAAAATATGCAGTTCTGACTCCAAATCTGACTATAATCTAGATACCACAGAAAACCTTTGCAATGCAAATTTTTGACTAATAATGTAACCGTTACCTGCTCTGTCTTATCTGTTTGTGCGTGAAATGCATGAATCGTTCATCTATCTTTTTCCATTACAAGACTAAGTGATATACGGTATCAAAAGGGACTCTGATTAGAAAATTTTAATTGCCCATGAAACAGAAAGGCCTTTACTGAATCAAGTCTTTCTCGAAATCTTTAGTATGATTTCAAATACCTACACAGACTTGTCCGCTTTAGATATTTTTCAAGAAATCTATAGGTAAAAAATTGGCATATGATTTCCAATTTTATCAAATAATATCAAATTTCTTTGCACAATTACGGTTCAGTTGATATCATTTCGAGCGAAATACGTTTACAAACGTACAGTCTTATTGTCAACAGTTTAGATTTTGCTGTTTTTTTGTATGTTAATTTGCTCGTTCATCCTTATCAGGTTGTAGATTTGATAAAGAGGCTCGCTATAAAGTCAGTGCATGCGCACTGCCAGCATTATATTCGGTTTTATTTAAATTGAGATCTGGCGTCGACCTCGAAACCAGCTTACGCCTGATGTAATATTGATTTATAAACATTTTTTGAGCGCGTGTAGAGAAACGTTATCCGAACACGAGCTCCGCGAATCTTATCGTATTAACACAGTGCAGTTATGGAAGTTAACTCATCGTAAGCACGGTAGGGTATCGATATGTGTGTTCAGACGGGTGGTTACCGCAGTCGAGTGCTTCAGGTCGTTATCGACAACGTAGCGACAACGCCCTTTTAATGTTTACGATTGTCAGTCGCATTACATTCTACTAGTGAAGATTTAATAACTTCAAAAGATGCGATTCATACATCGATATGTGTATTTCTTATAATTAACGCAAAGCCGGTTCATCTAATCGTCGACGTGGTCACCACAATACATAGCAAGTAGTGACGCATCCGCACGGACTGATGTCGTTTTTACTTCGCTTTAACTACGCAGCATTGTAACAAAAATCAGCTTCAGTTGCAGCTGAATAAAATCCGAGTCGATATCGTCGTATTAACTTGCGTAATTAAATTGCTAGTCTCCCCGAGTAAGCCATTGGTAACATAGGTGCGTCATCGTGATTGGTCAACTTGAAACAAGTTGACCAATTTGGGCTCTAATTTGTTTCCCATTGCGTCAATTGTAAATGGTATGCTTTTTACAACATCGGATATGAAATTATTTTTCTAAATATGGAGTTTTTTTTTTATTTTAGTACATTCTAAACACCGGAGACTATATTTTCCATAATCTTCTAAAGGAATAAGTTCGTTTCGAATAAAACAGCCTAACATTTGGCCTCTGCGCCTTCCTGCTCATTACAGTCAGTTACATTGTTTTATCTGTCACGCGCATTTTTCTGAATATTGTATCATAAACTGAGGCGAAATTTATATTTTTTTTTGTAATAATACCTTAAAACGCCTTGAACGCAATCATTTCCTTTGAGAAACGTATTGAGTATATACGTATCATAATAGATGTGTGAGGCTGTTGCGTTCACGTTAAATTTTGATTCGACACGCCTGGTACATACATACGACGACCACGTGCATATAGTTAACGAAATACTTTGGAATATTTATGTTGAAAAACAAAAGTATAAAATTGGTTTATTTGTATAAACCAACTTTATATAATCCATCTCCATTTTGATAAATATATGCGGAAAAATAAGAATTAAAAAATGGTGTGCGTATATATATATAGATATATATATACCGAAAATCTTCTTGAATAAGGAATAAGCGGGCCGTTTAATACAAGAATATTTTTTCAAATTGAATCGATAGTATGAGACCAGCGTGTTCGAGCATACTGATTTAACAAACTCCTGCTTTACGACATCGGTATATAGATGCGTTCACGCAACGGGCACACACTAGCGTTAAGGCTATAAGCGTTGCCACAAAACGAACAACGTTTTAACACTTGTTACGTCTTATATTTAGGCCGGTGAGCCGCCCACGCCGGCGGCCGCCTCGCAAAACATCCGTCCGCGACGTTATTCCTGGACCCGCGCATTCCGCACTCGAAAAAACTACTACGCGCACACAGACACGCAGCGCACGTACACAAAACACACATGCGCAGTTAGCGACGCGCACGCGCGCGCACCCGACGACTTCACACGCTATATTCGTTTCTGAAATAACACATGCACATCCACCGAAACTCCCACACTTCGACGCGGGTGTTATGTATTTATTTACGGATCGTCCACAAATATTTCGGGGCCGTCGTGTTAGGTAGCCGCATTTTTTTTTGCACGTGCGATCGTGAAAATAACGAAATTGGGTTAAAAAGCATCGTACACGGAACATTTGAACGAATTCAATGTTTTTTTTTTAATAACAGAATATTTTCTAAATACACACTTAGCTCATTTTACGTGCCTACATAAAATTTATCGACACGATCACCCGCAAAGTCAACCGAGTTCATACAAACGACCGTCATCATACTAAAACACTGATACGAGGGAAAATTATATGTTCCTTCAAAAATGTATTCCCAATATAAAAAGTACCGACCCTCCATCCGATCGGATGTTAACGCCGGGTTGTCTCAACATTGTTGTCGTCTTTTAAACAGAATTCAAGAAAGAAACTATTCGAAGAGAGAGCTAAAGATTCCTTAGAGCTAACTTACCTGACGCAAGTGAGTTGAATTGATTTTTATTATATTAATATAGGATAGGTGCCGAGGTACATGTAACAAATTAATATATGTATTTAAGTATTCCCATTATCTTTCCGTGGGTTCTCCTTTTTAAGGTGATCGCGATCAAAAGTGAAGATTAGGCAGAGCAAGATGAGACGAATAAGCGATGAATATATTTAAACTTCTCTAATTCGCTGGCAAATGACTAATTTCTTAACATATCATAATACCCACGATAGCTCGTATCTTTAACCGTTGTATCTTATCGCGTGTGCCATTATGTTGTCATTTTCCACGTTAGTATTATTATTGTATACGCATTGATAGCCTTGAAAGGAATCTAACAATAACATAAATGCATATGCTCGCCCGACCGCCACGGTGCCAGTGCAGGCGTCGAATTATCGACTCGCGTTCCTTACGTTCGGCCCATTGATCAACCTGAAGGTTGACCATTGTCACTTTCCAGCTGAAGAAACAGCAGCAGCTGCAGCAGCAGATTTTGCTGCGGCACTTCCAGGAGCAGCAGCAGCAGCTAGCCGAGCAGCACGCGCAGCAGCTGCAGCAGCATCTCGAGGTAAAGTGTGTATGTATTTGCATCAAATTATTTACTTTTTACTTATTATATATTTACTACAAATGTTAACCGAGTCGTTGGATGGTATAAAAATTTGCGTCCGTTCAGCAGGAGGCTGCGGGCTTAGCGAAACCTCTTTAAACTTATTTCAGTGTTACGTGTCAAATGTAATAGATTAGTCGTGAGCGTTTGTCTGTTTCGAGTGTCCGTCTATCGCAGACTGTCGTCTCACTGCCGCACTCGGACCTTACTTAAATTCCAATCCTCCTCCAGTGGTTACTTAATAAAGGTTTAACGAGCTGTCACTCCCGGAGTCAGTTAAATGTTCCTTAGAGCGCTTTAATGACTATTATCATATCGATTAATCAAAATAGACAACATTCGTCACTCAACTTCGTGATGATCTCTTATCTTTGATTTTACAGTTAATGTAAAAATGTTGTTACAGTTGATTTTATTGTGTGTACGAGGCGAGTAATGCCGCGATCGGTAGATTCTCGAAAACCGAATAGATAAAGTGCACGAGAAATTTCTGTCAAAGTAATCTATGTATGTATTATTCAATTTAAGATATACTTAATAGGTTAATATGAAATTTATTAATCTACTAGAAATGAATAATCTGCAAAAGCTGTATTCTCACATTCGCAACATCGTGTCGGATTATAAAAATTCGTTAATTCTAAGGAATTAACGTTCATTAATTCCTTAGAAAGGCGAAATCCTGTTCTAGGGCTTTGTTTTTCTCATTCGGCTCAATTATCGGGCGGCGTCTTCCTCCGGGACTTTGACTTGGCTCGCTCCGAGGCTTTGAGGATTTAAAAAAATTGATGTTTTTTTAAGGTCATTACTATTATTATTAATCTTTATTAGATACTGTAATGTTAATAAATATGTATAGTTTAGTAAAATATACTTGCAATCTTGTCAAATATGAGGATTATTTAGGCAGATTGAACAGAATTTCTTCGATTGATTGATTGCCTCCAGCACTGACTATATTTAAATAAATAGCATTTTTAATTAAATAGCTGTTATATGCCCACTCGGGTATTCATCGAGATTTAATGCCGATTAGTATTTTTAATAAACTTGAACTAAGTAGACATTAACCTAATTTTAAAGGAGCTCTTTGAGTGCGGTAGTAGACCATAAAATTTGAATTTGGAATCGCTCTAGTTGTTGATAATTTAATATTACATTTGATATTAGCACTTCAAATTGTCTTCAGATGAAAGGGATCTTTATTCTTTGATCCAAATTATGAATAGGGGCTAATAATATATTTTAATGGTCATCCACTGTGATACATATCTAATGACTCAGAAGCATTGGGAAACGCGTAAATACGTGGGTCAAACTGAAGGTCTTTAGAAAATAAAAAACTGAGCAAACTAGTAGCTTATTTTTACTATAATTGCTTTTCAAAATAGTGTCCGTTGAGATGAATACATTGCTGCATTCGATGGGACCGTTGAGAGAAACACTTTGCTCACTCGCACTTAGGGGTCGCTTCGAAGGCTTTTTCATGTGCAACCACTGCTTTCTCAGCATCCGTAAATCGCTTTCTTCGAAGATTTTCATTTATTTTAGAAAATAAATAAAAATCGCTTTAGTAGATAACTCCTCAAAATGAAACATCCATTGAGCAGACTGTCTTCAGGTTTCGATATTGTAACATTAAATCCAGCTTTCGTATCCTGTAACCATGTAACAGTATGTGAATCGCCACCGAAAAAATTTAAGATTATTTCGCTACCCCAATTAATGCGACGAAGTTTTTGAGCGTCAGTCAAATTATGAAATAACCACCGAGTACAAAGCTTCCTGACCGCTAAATATTAATGAAAGACTTTGTGCACTCGACTCATACCGATGCCTAAGCTAGTCCAAATCTGCTGACAGGTCAGTCTCTTTCGCGAGCCGCTCAGCGCTCATGCTTTAGGTCGTCGCCACAGAAGGACACCTCTCACGCAGATCTTCAGTCATATTAGTGCAATCACGTTTGAACTAGTTAAACTAGTTATAAATAGTAGACAAGGGATGGAATTTCGTCATGAAAGGCTAACCGAAGTACGTTATTACTTTCTTGTTAATTTAAATGGCAACGAAAGTCGTAGAAAATAATTGCATGAAAATTTTCTCGCGTTAATTTCATGTTAACGTTAGACAAACACTTCTTTTTGCATCCAAATTGTATAGACAAATGATATATACATAAGGATGTCAAAGAGTTACATTTCTTATATTTGAATATACTTTATTATATTTTACGGTTAGTTAGTGATAAATTCTAAAAATTTTAAGAATGACCTATACGTAAAAAATCGTATTACTTAAAATATGACTAATTGCTATTGAATGTCACTAACTCTCTGGGTGATTCGATATGTTTAATTTTTTGGGTTCCGTATCTTAAGGGTTCAGTGGAACCCTGCTAAGAGTATTTCTAAATCCTATTACTAAAATGGACTATTAAATGTCCATCCGTCTAATGCTCTACGTTAAAAAACTGGCTTCCCGCCCGCCGCTTCGTCCGCGTGGACATAGGATGTGTAACTTCATCTTTCATATGGAAGGACCTTACCGTCAATCCCAATTTCGTTTCCGCTTTCAATTCTTGTCCCAGTATTTTTTTCACTCCAATCACGGTTACGTTCTCAGTCCTAATGCCGGCCCGACGCTGTCCCGACCCCGGGCCCGATCTAAATTTCGATACTGCTCACGGTTCTAATATTATGAAAGCCGGGACAAATTCTACTATAAAAATAAACGTACATTACATTACTTTGGAATAGTGCAGCTTTCTATGTGTGAATTAATTAGTAGCCCGTTGCTACCGAGCGATCCGACCATCCGTTTAGCTGCGGCTGCGAGTTAATTTTTCGGTTGCATGTAATTTTGACTAATATATTAATTAGAATGGTATAGTGTAAAATAGAATTATAATCTACACTTAATGCGCAAGGTTACTATCATACTTATTTCGATGATAATTAATACTGAATAAGAGAAAATAACGTCGTAAATAATGTAATTTTTTTTATTAAAATTTTATTGATAGAAGTGATTAGTGTAACTCAATCGTAGGATATAAAAATACGTTATTGCAAAGTTTTCTTTCGAATGTTTGAAGAACTATGATTTTCTTATACATCATTTTAATGTACTAGAGAATTATAGTTCTTCAAAGGTTTTAGGTTTGTTTAGCCTACTTAAGCTATGAAAAGATTTTTGGAGATTTTGTTACAAAATATTGTTTTTTCTCTTTATACAAAAGCTTAATTAGAATATTATTAGTATATATAAACCTTTCATGAAAGATATATGTAACTAATGGTCAAAAAGTCAAAACTGCATCAAAATTCGTTGGGTAACTTAATTGGGTAGTTAATTGATAAATAGACAGATGCGAAAAACGACTTTTATTTCATACAATATAAAGATAATATTTCTCCGTAAATACGATTGATACAAATTAATATTAAAATAACTTAAATATAAAAAAAAACAGCCAAAAATTTATTTGCCTTTGTTGGGTTACGTGCGGTACCAACTCCAAATACAACCAACTGTTTCTAACCATTTTCATAGGTTTATGAAAGCGAATCATTTTGCAGAAATTATTCTGTTTAAGATTTTTTATCGATGAGCTAATAATGAACACGAAAAATATTTATTTTTTTTCTATAAAACGAAATAAGGAAAAAAATACGAGAATAACTAAATTTTTACTTTTTTCTATTTTTAAAGATGGCAGAGAAAATTAAGATTTTGGTTCGCATTGTCTTTCGAAATTGTTTCAAAACGCGGACTAGATCGCGTATGACGTCACGATTCTCGCCGCCGGCCGGGCGCGGCGCGTCCATTCGTTCACCGCTCGCTCGCGCTCACGCTCATTCATTTGGCTAAAGCGTGTCTAGGTAGTTGCTAAAAATGAATAATGAATACTGTGTCGTGCCCCATCGTTTTAATTCGAATGTTAAAACACCGGACAAGCTGCTTTTTTTTAACGTACCGGAGGATCCAAAATTCAGAGAGAAGTGGATGACGGCTGTACGGCAAGTTGATACAACTGGACCTCAAACTGTCGCGTTCTGTTATGAAGATCATTTCGATGTAAGTGCCTACATAACTAACTTGTCCTTGTCTAATACCTACTTGTGCATTTTTGTACATTTTATATCTGTCAGTGACAAAGATAACCCCGAGAAATATTCACTGCCTTCGTGTTTGATTTATCCTTCTGAATATACGTTAATTCAACCTTCTAATAAAAACGTACATTTTGGCATCTTCAAGACTAAAGACATCACGAAATCTCAATACTCATTGGAATAGAATTCTATTTTTCAGTAATTTTCAAAGACCTAAAGTGCAAAAAGTAGGTACACTCCTTCAAGCTAAAAAAAATAATTTTTCTGTTTATGTTTAGTATTTAGGATACCTACTACTTACCTACCTTGGACAATAGATATTCGTAGGTAATATCCATATAGCATGTAAGATTTTGCAACAAAACTTTACAAAATCAACAATTGTGACAAAACCTAAGTTATTGTATTATTATAAATTTTTGAAGTGAAAACTTTTTTAGGCGCATTATTTTCTTGAGATGGGGAAAAAACATTGAACTTGCGACACTTACCGTTACTGTAACCGACACCTCTGTTTATAAATATCTACATATATTGACCCCATTTACACGACGTTTACACGAGAATTGAGTTTGGGTTGAAATACATTGATAATACATATAACTATATATAATATAAATTTATATTGTATACGTAAAACATAGATATATATATTGATGTTGGAACTTTTCGTATGTAAAATAGTATGCATTATTTTTCATGTCCAATAGCGCATTAAATGTAAATTGTAATATAATTTATGTAGTACTAGTTTATAATAATAAATAAAAACACGTCATTTAAAAGGATTTTCTGCACAATTAAATATTTCCTGACGATTCAAAAATATTTCCTGATGTTTCAAAATACGCACATAATTGTTCAAGTTTTCACTTATGTCGGCATTCCCGGAGTGCCACTATTTTTTTTTTGTTATAGCTGGTGGATATATTTTTTCTAGTCCATGAAATTAATACTACATTTAATCTAAAGTTCGAAATAGGTTTCATGTAGATGTTTATAAGTACCTATAAGTGTTATAATAAATAATTCTTATGAGTCATACCTTATTATTTTTATTCCACGAATTTCGGCAGCCGTAAAACCCTATTTTTTATAAAATATTGAACCATCATCAAGTAACGCATTCTTGTCAGATCTTCCGACTGGCCATTCTAGAATCTTTCCTCGATGGCCGTATAACTTACAGGTGCAGCGATTTCTAAAACAAAAACTAGAAGTAGGTATAATTATTACCCGTTAAAACCACAACAAACTAAAAGCGCGCGTACGGGACTTATTTGTAAAAGTTCCGATGGCGGGCGGCGCGCGGCCGATACCGCGAGGACTGTGACGTCATACTGACGTAATCTCGAGAATTTAAATAAATGGTCTAAAATTCTCTTCAATTGCCATTTGTGAACCATGTGTTTCATTATCAGTTCCACTGCACCAAATGACACTCTCCGAAACTTAAATTATTATATGCTGATAGTATTAGAAGAACTTCCTTGATCCCTCATCGATCTTATCATCACATCTCAGTTCTGATAAAAATGAGTCAACTTGAGAGTACCATCTTTATATATATATATACATTTATATGTTATACTACTTTGAAAGACAAATATATTCGATTGATTTTTGTTAGAAAAAATATTAATGTCATTTTTTTTTTCATTCTGACAGTGCATAAATAAAGTTACTCTCAAATTGACATTTCACTTATGGTTTCTCTTGAAACATCCCGAAATATGTTATCTACTTTTGTTATATTCCATAATAATATTATGCGTATTTTATTTTTCCACATGTTTCTCGGCGTGGATCTTATCAGAAATGCATTGCCTTTTCGCGTTTCGTTTGATCAAAGATATTGACAAGCAATTCGCTTTTTCAGTCAGATAAAGTTTGTTGATAACAATATTCTGTTTTAATATTACTACTCTCCATCGCTACGTTTGTTCATTTCTCTTTGATATTATAATGGCGTGTTAGAGCTTCCCGTTTAAAAACGAAGTAAACATTTTTTTATTATTCAACCCTTCTTCTGGTGTCATTAAATGAAATAAAGCCGTATTTTTGGGAACACAGCTTACATGTAGTGTGTAAACTGCGTCTGCAGTGGCATATTTAATAATATATTCACTCGTTTTTAAAATCCTGTAAGGCAAAGGTCAAAATAATAAAATATAAATATCTCTTTATGTCTGTTCGTTTATATATCGCGGAATTATAACTTTTCTATCATTCCATCCGTTCCTATAAAATTGCATGTTGAGTGAATCCTCATATATTTAAGTGAAATTTCGAAATTAAATAGTTTATTGTGGCCATCGTTCCGTACTCACGTAAAACTAAAAGATGAAAGCTTTTTGTACACCTAATTGTAAGGGATATCGTTAGAAAACCATAAAAGTGCAATACATATCAAGGTCTGTAAACGACTTTTCTATTTGGTTGATTATGTCGCGAGATGCGTTAACAGTATCTGTCCCCTCCCATTTTATAATCCCATGCTTTCGTAGGAATCTAGATAGCTAACTCAGTTAATAAATACTACATAAAAATATTTTTGAGTTATAGTATGGATATTAACAATGATTCTCAGTTAGGCACCTACCAGAAATTTAATCTTACGCTCCGTAAAAAATAATCTTAATTGAAATTCATAAGGTTTATAGATGAAAGTAAATTCTAGGCACGTAAATCTGGTATAATACGCGTTTGGTCTGTTTTTTTGTCTATTTTTTAAAACGTGCATAATTATTTACAGTGCAATTTAAATGTGGTTCTACCCTATCGATGCGACAAAACAGTGAATATGTTTCGGTAACATAATAATGTTTCATCATTGCAGGTAGTCGAATAAAATTCTTTACAATTGTGATATTTAATGATAACGTCCGACTCGGCGGGCGCGTTCATAAAGTTAGCGTTGCGTGAATTACCTTTATCTATTCCAGGCTGTTGTTGGCAAAACGCAAATAGAACATTGAATGCTCATACATCGTTAGGTAGTTTATGTATCGACCGAGTGCTTCTGTTGTACATTGTTGCAGCGTTGAAGTGGTTCCGCGGGAGAAGCGGCCGGTGCGTGCCGTTTTGCTACAGGGCGTGCCGTCGACTCACCTACGTGTACCACGAGGAGTGGATGCGTTGAACGGTTTAAGAAATTCCGCTAGAATTCTGTTCCATAGCTGACGATCTCTCTGATACAAGTGATATCGCGGTTAATAGGGAATACAGTTGCTTAGGAAGAGACTGTGAATTTTAAAGATTAAAGAGAATTACGAATCTTTAATTAATCGTCGATCAAATTATGGAACGTGGAGAGTGCGAGACGAGACAAACGACGTCATGAAAGATATCGAAAATATGCGTCATTACATTTATCCCAGAGGTAGACGTTGTCACTCACGCTCGAGACACCCGCGGTCGTGCGGATGACACGACCTACCCCGTGTTATTCATACTTCGCGAATAATACAAGGGTATTTATTACAAATACCCTTAGAAATATCGTTGCGAATTTTTTAAATGAAGACATAAAGCGAAAGATAAAAACATGTGTACATAGATGGAGATGCACAGTTTGTCTGTTCACGTATCGGGCGTTACGCAATCGTCGACCACAGCGGCCGTTTAATTGTCGTATCGACGGCCGTCATGTTATCTCGCCGGCGACGTCAGCGCCCGCGCGTGTCGTCGGCGGCCGACGCGCGGGCGCCGGGCGCCGGGCGCGCCGGCGCGTCACCGCCGGTGTGCCGCGGTTCGCGCTAATTATACACATGAATGGACCCGACGTGCGACCTTACAGATTGCGCCGGCAACTATTTTCATGGATGTTTTCGCGTTGGTAAAATTAAAATAATGAAACGAATTGTGCGTGTAAGCGGTGTTTACACGCACGTGACACTGAATGCAAATGGATACATAGGTAATAACTTTCTGTGAAATGGCGACCGAATAGCAGTATTGTAATATGTATATAAAACGAAGTAATTTTTAATATATTATGCATGTTTACTATGCACCTAATGGCATAGAATGAAAAAAATAGTTAGGGTTTTGACAATGCATATAACTAGAGTTGTCGCGAATACTCGCTATTATTCGGTATTCGGCATTACTCGACATTTTTTTTTATATTCGTCGAATACCGAATAATTCGAGTATTATTCGGCATTCGGCGAGTATTCGTCTAAAATAAATTTTTAACGAACAAAAAAAACTAATAACTAAAAATAATCATTCTTTATTATTTTCCTTAATAAAACTAAACACAACATCAATAATTATTTATCATATTAAATATTAAAATTTAAAATTCTCTCCTGTGCCTGTCATTAGGTTTTTTAATTAATTAATATTTAAAATCCACCAGAGGCAGATTGTGATGCAAAAAAACTATTTTTTCTGCACGTTCGGGAGCGAGTCGGTTTCGCTTTTTCTCGTAAAGTAATCCTGCCTCAGAAAATAGTCTTTATAGAAATAAAATAAAAAATAGAAAAAAGTATTTACTTGAAAAGGGTTGCCAGCATTTAAAAAATTAAATAAATATATACGAATTACGTGCCTATTACACATGAAACAGATTTCTCTAGCTTTATTTCACAACTTAAAAAATAAGTTTTAAAATTAAAATTATTATTAAAATTAAATAACAAATAAATGAGCCTGAGTTTAATGCTATATTTAATAGAAATAAAATTATGTTTAATGTGCTTATTTATGTCGAATAGTAATGCCGAGTTATTCGACTATTCGCCAAAGCGAATGGCGATTACTCGGTATTCGACTATTCGCTATAACAACTATTCGCGGCAACTTTACATATAACGTTCTCATGATGTATCCGAAAGACTAACAAAATATTTATTCATTCATCTTAAAATAAAAATGATCAAAATTTTTTCGTGATACATTTTTCTGTTTATATATTAATAGATAACTTAAAATTAAATTATTTTCCTTGGAAAAATAAACATTACCGAATTCAATAGTGTCAGTTTTTGTACGTCGTTATTAGCTATAATTATTTTAAATTTAAATATATCTAGGTAGTTTATATTCATCACCGTTTTCTATCTCAAGATAAACGCAATATGTGCGATTAATGAATAAATAATTGTTGTTTTTCATAGTTTCAGTTATAAAGTATAAGGGCAAATCAATACATTCGGTGTAAGCATAGACTAGTGTCACGGCCGTAGAACACACAAACGTGTCATCCCGCTCGACTGTTCTAATCAGTCCCTCAATTTTTGACCCAGTAATGCGTTCCCATTTACAAAATGTAACAGTGGCGTAATAAAGTCAGTATTTATTTTTCGAATCGCTGTCGCACCTCTGTTTTTTCCATTCGGAAAAGGGACAATGCTGTCTTTTACTTTTAATTTAAAAATTATCGTTAATAAATGGCTTAAGTGCAGTTTCAACTTGCGATTCAAATATATGAAATAAAATTATGAAAAAATAATATTTTTTTACTTTACCCGGTCGTGCCTCGGGCGTTCAACCGATCAATACTTTGTGAATAGAGACTATTTATCAGAAAATGTCGACACGAAACGGTACACAGACCCAAGATTCAAACGTTTAAGTGGACCCACTGCGATTTGACTAAAGGGGTATAACTGATGCTGGTGAGCGGCCGCGCCTCGTGGCCGTGGGATAGGTGCGCGGATGTGTTACGATCTTTATCTGCGTACTCATATATTGTAGAAATTACGCGGATTAGTGTCGCAAAATTGATATGATTGAATGCAACGCCCATGAATAGGTATTTGTTGATTTAAGAATATTTATCATTTTATTATTCTTATTCATATAATTATCATTTGTTCCAAAAAGACCCATTTATTCTCGCTTATGAAAAGTGAGCTACTCAAGCAGACGCATCTGTCCCAGAACAACGATTCGACAATTAATATATTTTGTAGAAATACGAATCATTCTACAATCGCTTGTAATTTATTTTTCATGTCTATTTATTAATATCATTTTAAAAACTAAACGTATGCTAGTAAATTATAGATACAATTCCGATTTATTTTTTTGTAATTAGGAAAAACTTGTGTTGAGCGGCAAACGTTACTCGTGCGTAATTTAGCAAATCTCACGGTTAATGTTTACGTTTAGTGTTTTTCCTTTTGGCGCAACCCGCCGAAGCTACACTTATATCGCAGTGTTGTCCCCTTGTATGCGTGCGATATTTTACTGTATAATCTTTATATATAAAAATACAACTTCCGTATGTTTGTCGCCGCTAACCTTTCAAAGGAAATTTTGTCACAACGTTTCATTTGAATACGCTCTCATGTTTATGATGTCCACTAGCATTTCTTCTCGGTTTCGGTCGCGTATTTATCCTACATTGAACGGATCTACTGCACAGATTGTAAAGTTTTTTCATTTATAGAAAGCTATATATACATATGTTATTTTGATGCTAACGTTTGCCCCGGCTTCGTACAAATCGGAAACGTGATCAATAGCGATGTCGTGATTGAAAGCGAGTCTAGGAGCAAGATCAAATCAAATCAAATTAAAAATATCTTTATTTCGTAAGTAATAAAATTACATTTGAAATACGTCATCAATAAATTATTTTCGACATTACCACCCGAGAGCGAGCAAGACCCAGAGCCAGTCCCGGACGGAAATTGAAACCGAGACCGGAATCGAAATGGAATGTGCGATCGCGAATAGAATCGAGAGCGTGACCGGGAGCGAAACCAATAACACCACCAGGGTCAGAATTAGAAGCGGGGTCGAGGTCGGGTCAATCAACACGTAACAGGTGATGAAGGAGTAAGTACATTCTATATCCGTGTGGGCGGAGACGCGGGCATAAAGCTAGTTTATATATAATAGTGAATCATTAAAAAAATGCGTATTGCAAATCACATTACATATCCGACTCCCACTTGAACTTTTATATGACAACGTTGTGGTATTCTGTGGTAGTTTATCGCAAGGCAAATTGGAAACAAATGCGATGACGCCTAGCGTTGAATCATCATCATCGATTTGTGACAACACGCGAGATGGAATTCATCACGTTTAAAGAATTTTCGATGAATCCGAAGATCGGCACGAGACATGGAACTGGTGCCAAATATCTGACGGCTACTGTATTATAAAAGTAAAATTGTAGTGCGGACGACTCATACTTTGTGCGTGCCGCTTGGATAAGTTGGCGTTAGGGTGCTTTAACGAAGGAATTGACATTTTCAAAGTGCGGACGAGCTGTTTAACGGTGCCGATGTATACAGTGCAACCTGAATAAACAGGTCCTGGGATGTGAGAGACCTCTGTTATTGATAATTACAATGAAGTCCCGACACTTTTGCATTGAGATATCTCTGTTGCTGGGAATTTTTAAATCTTTGTGACGGAGATATGATTTCTTAGATTTTTATCGATGTTTACGTCCGCAATTGGGCCTTTGTAGCTCAACAGACTGTGTGTCAATAATAGTGAGACAATATTAGGTTTATGTTTTTATTTTATTATTGCACCTCTTTATATGAAATTGGTACATTTCGACCGTCTTACAAATAAGACAACAGTCATGCTAACCCAACTGTTTGGGAAACTGGGTAAGTGAAAAACCTCTATAGGTGATTAAAAAAATATAGGTCCCTTCAGTGTCCAGTTATACAGGTTTCACTGTACAGCCTATTGTTTGCAATATGAATTTATTTACTAGCGCAAAAACAAAAAGGTGTAATGAATATGAAAATAACTATGAGACTTAGGATTTTTTGATCTATTCATCAGTAAAAGTCCACGAAGTAGATATATGCGGCAAAACAATCCAAAAAATTAGTTCATGGCGGTGTCAGTCGCGATTATTTGGACAAATTTTTAACAGTTTGAGATTTCATCAATTAAGGTAATAATTTCCATTAATTTAGAATTCATTTCATTTAAATTATGTTATATCCATACCAAAAACATTATAAAATGCATTTTTGGAGATTAAAATGGAACAAGTCAAAAATAACACCACCACATGGTTGATTAAAAAAAAGGTTATATGATATTTATAGTGATATGTCAAACGATTTACAATTTTCGAAATAACTATAAAAATTAAGTGTATCATTTATTATTTTATGGAATATATAATTATTATATTCCATAAAATAATAAATGTATAAGACTCTTTTAAGAATCGTGTAATTAAGTCATTAACGATACAGATAGGAATCGATTATTACTATAATCTCATAATTAAACAACGTCCTTATCCGCTTAGCGCCGACGTCACGAGCGTAAATAATAACACTTCAAATTTTGTATAGCGTTATACATATGGATATGTTTTGATTCGTGTCGCCGTATAGTAAGACGGTTGAAATGTGTCGCTTTTGCACTTCATCGAGAAATTAATGTCATATCATGTTTAGTTGTACCAGGGTCACTAGCGAGGGTTAGGCTTCGTTCAGATTACCGAGCCATCAAAATTTCGTTATTAGCTTGCCACTGGCCAACGCACGTGTATTGTGTTATTTCGCACGTGGCGAGTCGCAAATGGAGACTTGGACAATCTAATTGCCGTGTCGTACTCGATGCACGCGTTGTCATTTAAAAAAAAAATGCACTAGTGCTGATAGAAGTGATTAAAAATAGACGCACGAGCAGCCGATCGCGACGGACGGATGACATAAACGGTACCAAAACTGGATACAGCGCCAACGTAATTTGAACGCGCCGGAAGTTCCGTTTTAGCAATTCCATAAATTATTAGGTTAAATGTTAAATAGAATTAATACGTGCCCTAAAGATGAGCAACTATGTCGGAACGTTCAAAATATATAGTCATGTTTAATACAAAGAGTTTATGAAAGTGCAACCTATCATTTTATACCAAAAGTTGCAAGTGTTCAATATCTAACTGAGCAGTGAATTGATCAATTGTAAACGATCGAAACCGTTGGCTTTCTAACGATATCCAGCGTCACCGCAACAAGTTCGATGGTCGGCGAACGCATCGACCACTCGGGTCAGCCTGCTTCTATCATTGCAAACGCGAAAGCTGCGCAAGAGTTTAGGGAAAGATCTAGAATTCGTTGTGTTGGATTTCACGTTTTTCTTCTACCTCTCGATTGTTTTGGATTAAACCTTGGAATTTCTATTACCAACTATGTAGTACTACTACTTCAGAGATGTTTTTGATTTTATATGATAAATCATCAGGATCGACAAACAGTTGTCCTAAATTGAAATTATCAACTAATGGGTCAAGAAAAAAATCAACAGTTCTACAAGTTATGTCTGAGCGACAAATGTTCCGACGTCATTGCTGCATAATCTTGACGAAAAATCTACAGACCAATTTAGTAAAGTTAACACGACTTAATCGATATTGTTATAATATCAAAGTTACGCGGCGGGAAACCCTTCTCTATTGTGACATAATTTGGACGTCATAACAATATCGGCTGAGTCACATTAAGTTTACAGAATTAGTACGCTCATAGTAATAAATTACATCATAAGGCGCTTACGAATTCGATTCGTTAAGTAGCAAGGCTAAATCGCAAATCATCTTACGGAGGCGTTGTGATGTTTAGCGTGAGCTCGTTTTACAGCAATCGGAATGGGTGATATAATTGTAAAAAAATGTCAGTGGGTGAGATGTTAATTTAATTATTTAGACAAAAAACAGCATGAAAACGAATGTTTTTTTTTTTCAAAAAGAATCCACAACTATTACGATGTTTACATTTTTAAACAAGACGGCGGGGAAATTCTTATCCAGCAATGACATTGATCGTTTTTTAAATAATCATTCAAGTAATCCGATGAAAACGTAAGTTTGTTTGTGATAAATTATCATGGTGTTATTGAAAATGAATGATTTGTGGTCACGACGCAATATGTTTATGTCATTGTAAAATATATTACATATATTAGAGTCAGGATCTAAAAATAGCCGTAAAACAAAAATTAAAAGCAAGCTTTTATATAAAAAAAAGAAGTAAAAAGTTAAAAATATACTAATTTTGATTAGAAACAAAGCATTTTCTATATTTAACTGTTGATCGACTTTAAAATTCCTTCTTTTTTTGTCAAATCGTTGTATTACCAGAAAAAACGTGTTACACTCTATTTTTCTGTCCTGCTGTCGAATGTAACACGCTTTTATTCGAACAGTGTAGAAGATATAGAAGAAGACGCAACTTTAGTGTCTATCAACGGTCAAAGTGTAGAAAATGACTTGTTTTTAATCGAGATAAGATTATTTTTAATTTATTACTCACTTTTTAATAGTATAAAAGTTTGTTTTCAATTTTTTTACGATTATTTATTTCATAATTTTCAATATTGTTTCATAGTAATATAATTAGCTTAGTAATTATTATCTATGTTATATATTCATAATAATTACTAAACTGGTATTACTTTTAAATTCAGGATTATTAAGTAAACTTTTGTCTGCGGATTCGCTTGCACCCGTTTAGGAGGAGCCAACCCTGGGTGCAGCAGCCTTGTCATGATAGTGCTTAAAACAAGCTATCACTTAAATGCATATCAAAGTTTTGTGTTTCTACTGTTCACTGTGAAGGAATTCTCTCGCCGGGGACCAACTCTGGATGGAGCAGCCAAGTCATGATGATGTTTAGAACAGGCTGTCACAATTAAATGTACACACAAAATTTCGTGTCTGTGCTGTTTGTCCTTGAGGAGTTTCCTTGCCGGGAGCTAACCTTGGGTACATGAGTCATGTCATAAAGTTTTATATAGAACGGGATATTGCAGTCAAATGCATATAAAAAAATTTGTGTCTTTGCTGTTAAAGTGTTTCACTATTTATCTCTTGACTCCATCATCACATCATCTCGGTGGTGTCAAATTATTGCAGTGTCATCTGATTTTCATATGCATATGAAATTTCAGCTCAATCGGAAACCGGCGAGTGGTCTAAAATTCTTTTACAGTTTCGACACTCGGACAGTTGAATGTAAATAAAAGCTTGTAAAAACACACGTGTCCCAGTTTTCGTTCAGTTACTTACTACATCAGGCGTTAGTGAGAGTTCGATGGCATCGATTGTGTGGGTGTGTACGGCGTTTACCTGTTTATGTATACTACTATATTGTAGACTACTACTATATTGTAGACTACTACTATATTGTAGACTACTACTATATTGTCGAAACTAAAGAAACAAATGCCGCCAATTTATAACTATTAATTGAGTACAATTTAGAAAACAGCATATTTTATTTCACATGAACTATTTAATTAATACTTAGAGTAAAAAAAATCGGCGGATTCATATTTCCAGAAGTAAAAATTACTATCAACCAGGCGCCATGTTCCAGGATAATAACTCTAATCGAAACATTTCAATAAAAGTACAGTAACACGTTCTGCAGTGACTTATGATATAAACTTTTTCAATAACATTTATTGGTACTATTCTAAAATATTTAATACATACTGAGTCAACGACGTTGTTCTGATGGAATTTAAGAAAAATGTCTAATAAGCGCCATCTGTTATGGAATAGACATAAGATGACGCAACGCCATCTCATGTTCGACGATTAGGCAAAATATGTGTTTTATTTAGATAATGAAGACTACTATAATATTTTAATGGTTTTTGTTATGTAATGCAAGGTCTCTGTCTGTCCGTTAGAAGTCGGGATGCGTTGGATGGATGTCGATGAGACTTACACTGGCAGCTTGTTTGTTTAGTCTGGACGATTTTAAGGTATAATATTGTTGTAGAATATAAGGTTTTGGGCTAAAATTAATATCTAAGGAATAATTTGGAGGAAAAACTGTTTGTCAGGACGCGTTTATGGTTGAAACTATTATGTACTATCTCGAAGTTAATATATTTACGTTTTATATGGACGTTCTTCAATTATTAAATTCTTGGTTGTATGACATTATTTCACGTGGCTAATCTACGGAAATTATTTAAATGATACCATAAAATCATACATAAAATTCTATTATCCATACATAAAAATAATTATACAACCATAAAAATCTACGAAACTAAACCTCGTTATTGTTTAGCGTTCGTTCGTTATGTACACGTAATTTCATTTACCAAAGATTGGTTTATCTACTCAGTATTTAAGATGTATCTAGAAGAGCTCTCCTACCGTATAACTTTCGTATAGCTAAATTAGTTTTTCTGTAACTATCATTTCTTATGTTAATCTATGTCATTATTCATAAGTATTTTGATACCTAGTTTGCTCAGACTTTATTTTCATCGATAACAGTTCAACATTGTTCTATAAGACAGCTTCAAACTTTATCGGGATCTAAATGTGGTCAGGATACCAGATGAACTTAATTGTTATCTGTTTTAACGACATCGACGTAAATTCGTACTCGCCATGGTTTCAGATCGTTCATAAAGTTTGACGCGATCTGTGTCTACGTCCACGTAATCGCGTGCAAGGCGTTGTAAAATTTATAAATGAGTCGTAAGAGTGTATGGTATATCAAGTGTCCGTGTGTGCACAGTTGTGGGAGCAGCAGCGCGCAGTAGAGGCGGCGCGCGAGGCCCGCGAGGCGCGGGAGGCGCGCGAGGCCCGCGAGCGGCGCGAGCGCGACCGCCTCGAGCTGCTGCGGAAGAAGGACAAACACGAGCACAGCGCGAACGCCTCCACCGAAGTCAAACAGAAGTTGCAGGTGTTCTTGATGAAGAAGCAGGCAGCCGCAAACGCCAATGGCACAGTCTCAAGCTCACCCTATAGAAATTGGTAAGTACCTTATTAGCAGTCAATATGATAATAACTGCTTAATAATATTGCTTACCATTGTGTATAAAAATGTTCTGTAGAACTATTTTATGGATATAGTACAAAAAATATGATGTGACTTATGACGGTAACATTGACTAATGTAATATATACTAGGAACAATTATATCATCCTTAATTTATCTCTTTGCATTCTGTGGCAATTGTATATCCTATATATGACGGCATAACCTTTCCGTTACGGTTACCCTAAGTTTTGTTCTTGGTACCCATAGATTTTGGTATGACTCATGTCAAAGTGCGTATTTGATTTTGTTTAAAAAGTATTTTTTTAGTTAGTAATCACAAATGTATATAAGAACAGGGCATGGCGTGTCGTTACTCTGTTTCGTTTTCTGAACTATTGGAACGTTAAATGCTTAAAAAGACAAAATTGAGGATGGAAAATGACGTGGCAATGCAGTTATTTATGAATTCGAAACTTAAGGAAATTGATATTTAGGCCTCTAGTTGGATGTTGAAAAATATGTGTTTAATATTCATGAAAAATATCTATAAATGAGTCAGTGAGAACATTCTTTTTAATAAATAATTTATTTTTTAAATATATAGCTAAATAAGCTGATAGCTGAAGCGTTTCAAACATTACCTATATCATTAGATTATTTTGTTATTGTTAATTATTTTTTAACTTCCCGCTAAGAAAATTGAAAATTTTCTAAAATTTTCGGGAAGTCATTGGTTTCACCCCATTTTGCAAAAATCGAGTTCTCATCAGATCTCGACGTTCTGAGGGTATAGGAAGCTTCCCCGATCATCCGAGATGATGGCCGTTTGACTGTGTGTGTGCGTGTGCGTGCGTGCGTGTGTGCGTGCACGCGCGTGTGTGTGTGTGTGTGTGTGCGTGTGTGTGTGGATGTATGTAAACCTCTTATAACTTTTAAATGGCTTGACCGAATCGAGACCCACTAAACGACGTTCCAAATAGTTTCACCAAACTTAGATTTTCTAAAGTTTGGGTCGATTTGACCGGTAGATTTTGAGAAATTTTCAAAAAACTAAGAAAAAAATATTTTTTAAGTGGTTATTTCAAATAACTTTAAAATGGCTTGACCAATCAATTCCAAAATCTAATCAGCTCTTAACCTATTAAAAACACGTCGATTGCCGCAAACCGGGTCAAAATCGGTTGATTCGTTTGCGAGAAATAGTTGTCGAAAGAAATCGAAACAAACCGTTTTTACTCAAAAAATCGCGTCAAATCCCGTATATTTTGGAGTGTTTTGAACTCGAAAATAGCGGGAAGTTTCAGGGTTGGCCTACAGGGTTAACCTATTTTTTTATTTTTTTTATGATATAGGCGAACAGGACCTGATGTGTTTATCGCATTTCCAGGGGCGTGGTGAAATCTTCTTCCGGGGAGTCGATAACATCAGCGGCGGCGGCTGCCACTGCGCACCCTTACCGCCTACCTGCGCCGCTCCCACTGACGCTGCCGGCGCCACCTGCGCCGCCTGCTAACTCCGATTTTCCCCTTAGGAAAACAGGTTACTATTCTACCAGTATACTCATACTACATATACACAATTACTATAGTAGATGTTACTAATAATACAGTTATTACCGAAGAAAATAATTTCTAATATGCTTGCCAATTTTATAACAATTAGATATAGTTGTATTTTTAGAAATATAATATTAGATAGTATGAATACTAAATGATGCACATGAAATTACTAACCAGTTATGTGGAACCATGTTAAATTTAACACTATCAAGTAGAGATTGTGGTTCCGTCGTGACAACATAGCCCTGACCACATCGTTTCTGCGTGTTGTGTGTGTGCGTGTGTGTTGCACGAGTAGTGCGCGAGCGCTGGCCCTTACAAATAATTTTAGTATTAATTCTTATTTCTCAGAAAGAAATTAGCATTATTATTCCGAAGAATAAATTTTGCTGTCGTTTTATTAGATTTGTATTTCAATCATATGATCAAGTAATATGTTTATTTATTGCATTACCTTTTTTATCCATTTAATGACTTCCGAACGTCATTAAATTTCTGTATATATGTCGAGAAGCCAATGTGGCAATCTTCATCGCAATTTTATTTGAAAAAATTACATAATACAGTTACCGATTTATTAAGTATTTCATTGACCCCCCACTCTACACGCCCCGAGCCGGCGTTCGCGCAATTGTCGTCCGCCCGCTATGTGTGCGTGTGTACTAACCCGCAGCGTCGGAGCCGAACATGCTGAAGGTGCGGCTGAAGGCGCGCGTCATCGAGCGCCGCGCCTCCCCGCTGGCGCGCCGCCCCGCCAAGGTGCGCGTCAAGCAGCGCAGTTAGTATCTACAATATATTATCTTATTGCGTTGGCTGTGAGTTCCGATCCTGTACACCTTATTGTTGTAGTTCAATGTAAATATATGTTTATAGTCTAGTTTTGTCATGTTTTAATAATGATTTAAGTAATATGTATTGAATAACAAATTACACAATCTATATAAAATAGCTAAATAATTAGATTTTTTTGTTAATTTTTAATATTATACATAGACTGTTTTTAGTATAACTATGAACTTTACACTTAATCTCGTAACATAATTTTTATAAAATTTATTTATTAAGAAAATGCTTAATTAGTAATACTGAAGACTACTATATTACAGATTGCGGCGAAGGTGGATCTCCGCGTGGTTCTCCTACTGCGGCGCCCATCCGAGAGGAAGAAGAAGGAGGCGCGGACGGCGGAGGCCCACGTGCGCCTCCGCCCCCACCCGACCTTTTATTTTCAAGCCCATCTATGCCGAACATCTCTCTCGGAAGGCCACACGCGCCTCACCATTTGGGCCACCACCCACCGCCTGTCCCGCCTGCACATCACACACCGCCCGCGCCACCTGCGCATGCGCACCACCAGAGTCGCCCTCTACCACTTACGGTACAAACCAATTCATATTAAATTTTCAGCTTCTATAAAACATTATTAATGTATTTTCGAGTATTAAATTTTGTGCAGTAGGTTATAATCGCTAGTAAATGATATTTGTTCCTTATTTGCCTCCTTAACAATAAAAATGTTTGATATGATTTAGATAATGTATTAGATAAAAATTAAATTAGGTTTAACAGGTCTCATAAATAGAAAACTAAAACTTTCCTGAATTTGTATGTTTATGAATTTTTGAAAAATATCACGCTCTCTTCAATATATTATATTTCATAGTAAATGATACATATATCATTAACACAGAAGTTAGTCTAAAAGTATTATAAACTAAAAAAAAAATGTTTATCGTTTTAAATAGAAATGCAAATATTGGTAAAATAATAATGATCTTCATTAAAACATTAAGGCCATAAATAATTCAATTTTTTTTGTGCGCTTGTGGCCGTACAGGTAGGCGTGCCGACGGCAATACCATTGCCGCCCGTGTCGGAGGCGGAGTCCTACGGGGTGCCGGCGGCGCACCCGCGCTTGCCCAAACGGCCCCTCGGCCGCACACAGTCCGCCCCTCTGCCCCTCGGTGACCCCGCACTGGCGCCACCCGCGCACACCTACCTTCGCGAGCAGATACGAAAAACGGTACCTGTTCCATAATAATTATTCTTTATAGTTCCCATTGTCATCAGTTCGTATGGAGTACTATTTTATTTTTAGTGTGATATTACTCACTGATTAATTTTCCTTATTAAAAATATATGGATAGCGATGTGCTTCATACTCTCATTTGAAATAATTAACTATTAAAGTTAAATATTAAGTACGTCAAAATACGTTGTTTTAACTTCATAATTGGGAATTGACTTAAGTCAGTCTTAAAGATATTGACATTTGTGACATTAATATTACAAATACCAATACCTCTAAAATTACCTTTACATTGATATATTTAGTTTTTAACTTTAACATTTCAAATGAGAAGCACACCACTGTCCCACATATTTTACATAGACATACATAGCGGTTTAACATAGACCTAATTTCACAGATGCCAAAAAGTTTGCATCATATTATATAATTTAATTGTCTCATTTATTTTCTATGTTGAGTTAATATTGTGGATCTATGAGATTTTTTACTAACATAGATTTATGTAGCACCACCGGCTTGATACCAGTACAGATCTGGAATAAGTTATAAAAGCGGAAAAATGAAAATATTATTTTCTTTTAGTATTTTTCAGTTGGAGTTGTTCAATTTAAATCGTCAGTTGAATTTAAATGGTTCTCTGCTTCAGATCCATTTTGTTAGTAATGACAAAGTTTACTAGAAAACGCTGTGGATGTTCAGGTGCTGACCCGCGCTCACGACGCGGCGCAGCAACTGCGCGAGGAGGAGGGCGAGGTGATCGACCTGACGGCGCGCCGCGCCGAGCCCGCCGCGCCCGCCGAGGCGGCCGGCGCCGCGCCGCTCGCCCGCGCTCTCAGCAGCCCACTCGTCAGTATTTTATTTCTATATTTACTTTCAATGTACGTTCTATGGATGGAATTATAGATAGACGAGTGTGTCGTTCGATTGACGACAATTATACGGCATGGCAGGTCGGCACCCGACCGGTGACGGCATCGACGGGCCTGGCGTACGATTCGCTGATGCTGAAGCACGGATGCGCATGTGGCGCGCACGCCCCGCAACACCCCGAGCACGGGGGGCGCCTGCAGTCGGTGTGGGCGCGTCTCTGCGAGACCGAGCTGGTTGCCCGCTGCGAGCGGACTCGCCCTCGGAAGGCTACTCTTGACGAATTACAGGTTCTTATTAGTTGCAATATAAATAAATATTTAAGAAAAAATGACTGACTAACTGACTTATTGATCAAAGGGCAAAAGAGACAATTAGGTTTAGCATTTTGAAATTTTGTGCATGACTTATAATGTTGAAAAAATGGAGAAGTTTTTGGAAATTCCATCAATATGCATAAATATAATTCTGAAAGAGGATACAACGAGGATTCGAAGTTTATATAAGTTCATTGTTAGTCTTTAAGTTAAGACCAAAAACAATTAGTATTTGCGAACTTTGCATTTCTATTAAGTAAAAATGGCTAAATGTGTTGTTAAACGCAAAACTCGAGAACGGCAGGACTAATTTAGTTCATTTTTAAAGTATTTGTTAGAATCCGGAAAAGGTTCTTGTGAAGACAATTGTACGAGAAATTTGAAGTTTCGGGAAAGATTAAAAGGTACTTTTTTTTCCGAAGGAATTTTCGAATGAACTCACGACCATGACTTACGTTTTAAACGATGGATATATGTAGTTTTTTTATTGTTCGGGATCAAAAATGAGATTGATAGCAATCGATCTAAAAAATGAAGGAATTCAAATATATAAAAATGAATGTTTGTAGGTTTGTCGCCCACGTGCGCTTGACTATTGATCCAATTATGCTGACACTGGTAATATGTTGTATACATTTCGTACGAGGAAATTCGAATATTAGTTTCTAGCATTTGTCCCTGGCTTTATCAGCGTATTTGTACTGCTGAACTACCTACACTGTTCTTTAGTAAATTAAGTTGCTAACATTTATCCCCAGTTTCATCTATGAATTGATATTCCTAAGATGATTTCAATAATTCATGAAACTTGTAGAAAGCTGTAATATCCCCGAGTAATATAGCTTATATTTTATTATGATAAGAGCATTTGCCTCCAACTTTATCCAAATCAAAACTGTAGCTGATAATAGAATTGAAAGCGGGACGGGAAGCAGAATTGAGAACGGGACTAGGATAAGCATGGGAAGCGGGAGAGGGACCGAAATTGCGAGCGAAATTGGGGTCGAAAACGAATGTAAAGACGAGATCAGAAAGAAAAGTGTGACCATGATGGAATCGTAAACGAGACGGGATTGAGATTGACATTGATTGATACAAAAGATTAAGGAATTCGTTCTATGTCTATGCCGATGAAGTTGCGGCCAATAACTATATGAGTAAGCCACCTATAAGGTAGGGCAGAACAACGTCTACCGCGCCAGCTAGTAGATAATAAAAAAATATGCATTTCAGCATTTTTAGAAATTGAACAACTAAAAAGATGAAAAGGTTGATTTTAATTTAATTTCAACTTATTAGATTATATTTGTAGACATTTGCAATAAATTCTATATTTCAATGTGTTATAATCGATGTGTCGTGTGGGTGCATAGAGTGTGCACACGGAGGCGCACGTGCTGGTGTTCGGAGGGCGCGCGCGCGACCAGCGCGTGCCTACCGAGGCGCGCCAGTTAGTGCGGTTGGCGTGCGGCGGCTTGGGCGTCGATTCCGACACGGCCTGGAGCGAGGCGCATACCGCCGCTGCCGCCAGGTACTTAACTTGACCTCATACAAGTACTTTATAGTTAAGCAAACAATTAGACACAATTTCGTTGTTTCAATTTTCACTTCATTGTCATATATATATGTATATATATATATTTAATGCATTCAAATACTTCGCATGATAATGAGTCTTGTAATAGTTTTTTTTTTCTATTTATTGATATAAAACCTCAATTCTTTGTATGACCTCTTATGTTTTAATTTATTGTATTTTTAGTATAATACGTAACTTTGGTGTTTGTTGATTCATTTTATAATTACTAAAAATCTTCAGGAGTTTCGAATATTATATTAGTTTAATCCCCGCCTCTTTCCTTCTTAAATATCGTTGAGTCCTTCCCCTTTTCCAAATATATAGTTATTGTAATGTCCTTTTAAACACAAATATTAGAGATTTATGACGTTTGTCTAATCTCACTATGACATGTATTGTGCTATTGTGATATTATTTAGTTTCTACCATTTTGTTGCAGGATGGCGGCTGGCGCGGTACTTGACCTGGCGAGTCGCGTAGCGCGCGGCGAGTTGCGCAACGGGTTTGCGGTCGTGCGGCCACCGGGCCACCACGCCGAACCCAATCAAGCTATGGGCTTCTGTTTCTTTAACTCCGTGGCCGTAGCCGCGCGCCTACTTCACAGTCGGCAGCGCCTGCAGAAGATACTTATTGTCGATTGGGTATGTTCGTCTTAGTATGAATACATATTTCTAAACTTCCAATCATTGCTTTAACAATTTGATTGTTAAGTCTTTATATGATTGTTCTCCTATAGCCCTTTTTCAGAATTCATTTTTGTTTCATTGTTAGAATTTTAAATTAGGACTATTTTAAAACTTAATAATTAAGATGAATATGTTGGGAATTGTATTTCTGAATTGGTTATGATTATCTAGATAAATTTATTATAATTTTTGATAAGAGCATTAAAGCACCTTTTATTAAATAAAAACAATTTTCTTATTTCTCTCTTTGTACTTGTAGTCACGGGCAACTGAGGGTTATTTACTTCTTTCGAGTTCACCGTAGGAATATGATAATCTCTTATGGGAAAACTTGTTATGATAACTTGAGATCATATATATAGGCAGACTTGAAAAGCACAACTGTCAAAAGTATAAGATAAATTTTCATCAAAATTGTTACTGCAGTTTCCGAGATACTTGTGTATGTGTATATCTATATATTATTTATACATACTTTTACAAGAATTGATCAGTTAAAGTAATAACTTATTATTATATGTAATACATAGATACCTCCTCAAAATTTATACATGTTATAAGCTTATGTCTGCAACTTTATTATTTTCAGGATGTGCATCACGGTAACGGTACGCAGCAGATATTCTATGAAGACCCGCACGTACTGTACATCTCTATTCACCGACACGACGATGGCAACTTTTTCCCTGGCACAGGGGGTCCCACAGAGGTCTGTTTTTGTTACATTTTGAATAGACATTTCCTTTAAAATTAATCGTCCTTCAAGTAATGCTAAAAATGTATGATATTTGTCTGTACAAAAATTGCATTATTATGACATCATAATTGAATATGACTTCTATTTATTCAATTTATGTTAGTACTCATATGTATTATTGGTGGCACATAAGAAAAACAGAAATTTACAACGAGTATAATCAAATTAAGTTTTAAATTCATGGCATAATCCATGTCAGTCAGCGATTCAGACATTGAAACTAATTTATTATTACATCAAATTATTATTTTATCGATAGTCAGATCTTTTAATATTCGCTTCTTTTTGTCTCTGTTTGTATAGTGCGGCAGCGGTCCAGGACTTGGGTACAACGTGAACGTAGCGTGGTCAGGCGGACTAAACCCGCCGCTAGCCGACGCAGAGTACCTGGCCGCCTTCCGTACCATCGTCATGCCCATCGCTAGGGTAAGTAGACAGCTAATCATTTTATAATGCTAGCTTTTGCCTGCAGCTTCGCCCGCGTACGCTACAATATTTAAAACATTTTGGAAACGTTTGTGGCATTTATTTACATTTTTCCCACTCGATCATTTTAAATGACCTCTCTAATGTATGGAAGACAGTACACGGAGAGGTCAAGCTCTATCTCTGGTTGTACCCAAGCAAATTAGATGAAACATGGCTTCGATGTTAAGTTGGACCCCAAACTACCGAACTGTGAAAACCTCATCAAAATCCGTTCAGCGGTTTTCGCATGATGCGGTAACAAACATACAGTAAGACAGTCAGACAGAAATTCTAAAAACTGTTGTTTTGGCTTCTATTACTCTAATAAAGATCCCTCATATCATTTTTTTTTAATATCTATGACGTACAGATATCGGCCTGTTACAATTTTATTATATGCATAGATTCGTTATGTATTCAATATTGCATAAATAAATAATTATTCAAAGCAACATGCGTTTTTTAAACATCTCTAAATTATTCCTAACATTGGCTCCACATGTACTGAACACGCGCAGTCACTGCACAGAGTGCGTCTATGTGTCGAGGCCAAATTTCATGTAATGTTAAGAAGATTCTGTTAAAATATATCTGCTCATACAAATATTGTTGATGCTATGACATTACTACTAAGTGCATAAAATTCTTATTTTGATTGTAATGTCGTTCCCATTGAAATATACCACATAGTATATTTCAATGGGAACGACATTGCAATCAAAATAAGACTTCCGTTATTGATTCATAGCTCCAAAGAGAAGATATAGTATCAACGCCTCTATTATACATAGTGTCTTTTAATTGAACAGATGGTAGACTATTAGCAACAAAACAAAAGAAAATAAGAAAATTTCGCATGATATTTCAATAAGTTTTCAATCAAGTATTTACGGTTACAATAGCTAGATCGGTGCGAGTGCCTTTCAGCTTGCCATTGCGGTGCCCGCGACGCTGGGATTGGCGGATCTCCGTCCGGGGGTGGGAATGCGTGCGGTGAACAATGATTTTATTTCGTGATTAAGATGATGCTCTCGTTTTTTGAATTGCCTTTTCTTTGATTGTGATAATAAGAGATAATTATTCTGTTTGTTTTTGTTAAGAATTGATAGTTAACGAATATATTTAATATAAAGCGAATAACGTGTCGCAGGAGTACGACCCGGAGATAGTACTAGTGTCGTGCGGGTTCGACGCGGCGAGCGGACACCCTGCGCCGCTGGGCGGCTACCGCGTGTCGGCCGCTTGCTTCGCGCATATGACGCGCGAGTTGCAGCAGCTCGCCAACGGCAAGGTACACGTCACAAACTAGAGTAATATAAAAAGATATATGTTGAAAACTTTAAAATTGAGAGCTTTAGAAGGCAAATATTTACAATAAAATACAACCTTCGAAATATTATGATATACGATTTCACATTTTCTATTTTTATATTCAATACATATTTAAATTCCTTTGCTTATACGTTTAGGTGGTGCTGTCTCTAGAAGGCGGCTACGATCTCCCGGCGATGTGCGACTGCGCACAGGAATGCGTGCGCGCACTACTCGGTGACGAGTGCGCGCCCGTACCGCTAGCCGAGCTAGCACGCGCACCAGCGCCACACGCGCAGGATACGCTGCATAAGACTATTGCCGTACAAGCCCAGCACTGGCCTATTGTAAGGGTTGCACGTTTCACTAAATTATGCATTTATATTGTATTTATTGATTATTCGAGACCGATTTTCGAATTCTATTTCAGTAATCCTTTTTATAATGGTTTCCGCCCGTGTAGACATAAAATGGGAAAACATTTTTTATAATAAGCATTTATTGTCGTTTGTAATTACTTTTAGTTTACTGTATTCGGATAATACAATTTTTTATATGATAATAAATGCAATGGGTGTGCTTCAGGTAAAGCGATTCAGCGGGCTGGTAGGTCTATCGGCAGCGGAAGCAGCGCCGGCTCTGCAGGCGGCGCGGCTGGGAGCGTTGCAAACCGAGCGCGATGCCATCGACACGGCCGCGGCCATGGCCGGCCTCTCCATGCGGCACATGTCGCAGCATCGCCTGCACAAGTATGTTTGACGTCACATTCGTTTTTACACCACTTCTTTATACTTCATGGATAAGAACGATTAGCCGGTTAGGTTAATTTTAGCAAATTATATATCATAAGAATGTTTCAGAATAGGGTAGTTCATTGATATTTATAATATTATATTTGTTGACGAATCATGGAAGCTGATTAGACATGATGACTAAAGTTCTAATCGAAATTCGAAATACATCAGCATCTTGTTTATTGGAAAATGATTACACGTTTTAACAATACAATTATCAGAGAAATATTCTTATTTCTGTCTTGTATTTCATATTTTTTCGTTATTTTATTCTAAATTGTTAAGTGCCATAAATTGCAATTTAGTAAAAAGTTAATGCATATCGACAGTTCACCGGACAGCTCGCGTTCTGTGTCGGAAGAGCCCATGGAACAAGACGAGGGCAAGTGAAGGACGCGCGCGCCCGCTGGAGACCTGCCCGCAGGCCGCATGCGCCGCAGCGGCACCGCCGCGTGCGCTACAGGCCGCAACGATTAAACATTCCTTTTCTGTCGACTAGATTCATAAGTGGCTAACTCTCTAGTTAAGTGCGATCTTTGTAAATTTGTATATCGGACGCGGTGTGCCATCGTCGTGTAAGATAAGTATAGGATACTCGAATCTTGACGTGCGTCTATTCATTATTTTTTATAACGTTGTTGTTAGTTTGGGAGAGCGGGCGCGCCCCGTGCCCTTGTTACGTCGTGTCGGAAGGTTTAACTCTTTGTGTAACAGAATCAGATTATTTATTTTATAAATAAATAGGGTGTGTTATATTTTAACGGTTGGTAAATATTACAGAGTATATAAATTATGTATAGAGAATGACGGAGGCGCGAGCCCCGGCAGTTTCATGACAACGCGTTGAGTCCAAGTGACCTTGACAAGCTTTATGGGGGTAGTTCATGAATTCACACCTCTTTTCGTAGACTTTTTCAAACTTTCGTCTTTTTGACTGCGAGCTATCGTCTCGCAGACCACTTTTGGTCGGGATTAGTAAACTTTGGCTACTCTGTGGCTTAGCGGGCCACGCTACTGTATTCTTGCCATTGGATTGTAATTTTTGTGATTAGTTAAAAGGTCGATTTTTCATCAAAACGGCGCATTCCAAAGAGTATCTCGAGTCGGTCCTGACTGCTGCGTAGGACCTCTGTTAAGATGCTTTACGAAGAAATGTGCAATGTAGATGTGTTGCTAGGCAACCATTAGTCGAGGTCGGACGTTGAATGTTTTCATATATTATAGGCGTGCGTGGGCGTCGCGGGTTGCAGTGAGAGTGGGCCTCTGCCTTTGCGATCGTCCCCGTGTATTCTCATAGTTTTATATGTCAAGATGTACATGTCACGTCCGGCCGTGAACGGACTTTTGTGTAGTGACAGAAGTTTCGGTGTATTTATGTCATGGAAATTAAAATTAAATACTGTCGTCGGTTGACGTTGTACTTAATGTGAATTGTTTATTGTCTAAACCAAAGTCAGTTTTCTATACATTTTGTACTACATAGTACATCGGAAAATACTAGATTTTTAATGTTTCACTATACGAAACATCATAGAAAAATTGTCCATAATGCGAATTCATGGAAAAAAGATTTTATTGTGTAGATAAAAAAGTAGTATTTAGATAAATTGTATTTGAGGAGCCTGATGTCTTGAAAAGATTGGCTCGATTTGTGAAGGCTTTTATTTTTTATTGTGGTATTTATTGTGTATGGAGAAAGATTTATAGATAAACTTATATAGTATATTGTACACTATCATGTCGTACGCGACACTCTCACAGCAACGCGCGGCAGACGAGCGATGGTCGGTTTATTTTTGTATGAGCTCGGATGTGTGTATACGTCAGTACCTAGAGGGATGCGATCCTTGTATAATAGATGATAAATAAAATGATGTTGTGTCTTTGAGAATTTTATTGTTAAATTGGAATACAGATGAAATTATTATTTAATAAATGTATATATATATATTTGGAAATAATCCAGTGTTTTTATTTAATTTACAGAAAATTTAATCAATAACAAAATTATACAAAAATATTCTTTACACTTAATGACTATTCAACATCTAAACTATGGCGACATCATAAATACTACCTAACAATTTGACATAAACAACCTGACTAGAAATATTTCTATCTACATCAGCACTCGGCCTATTTAATCTAACTTTACATGTCTTTGCCTTTTGCAGTCTCATATTTTTTACCAAAATATACATTCATTAGATATCAATTGTATACTTTCTATCTAACCTATTTCTATACCTGGCAGGTTGTTTAATGTATATTCACAATGTCGTATAATTATTTGATCAAATTACTAATTATATTTCAGAGGCCCATTATAAGACAAATAATTTTGTGATAAACATTACAGATCCTTATCATTAAAGTAAAAAACCATTACAACAGTGTTTTCTATTCATTTTTTTAGACATTTTGCAATTAGAATTTACGTAACATGAGTGGCAAATGAAAAGAGACCTTCAGATTATTATAAATTGTCATAATGGTCTATATTCAACATGAAATGTGAACATGAGTAAAATCTTAGATTAAAAAGTAAAGAACCAAATAAAAAATGCAACACAACAGAATTATAGAAACAATGAATCTGACGTTATCTAAGCCTTTTCCTCTAGAATCTATTTCAAACGTAAATAGGATACCAGAAATAGGAACTAAACCGAGATTATTTTAGGTGGTTTTACGGTTGCATGGGATTTTTTTTTTATTCCTGAATATATATTCCCATATCACAAAAAAATGAACATCTTTAAAGCATGCTCCGTAACTACCGTAACTAAGCAATAGAAGAATCGATGAGGAAGTTTTATCGATTTTCTAACTATAATGACAATTAAGTTTTAATATCTGCACATGAGAAAAACATGGCAATTTGTCTAATTGACAAATTTATCTTTAGTCTAAATAAATTTGAATATAATGCTAAATAATTTTTAAAGAAATTAATGACTAATATATGCTTCTAATGTACAGATATGTTATAAAGCGAGAATATAAATCCTGAAAGTATAATTATTTTGGTAATATGAAAATTAAAAAATTTGACCTTTGACAAACCGATCTTGAATCAAATAAATATAGCAACTTCCTCAGAATTGGTCTTAACAGGGATGGGCGTATGCGCTAGGGCTGTGCCGACGGAGGTGGGTCCATACTGATGCAGCGGCACGAACACGAGCTGACGGGACATTCGGTGTGTTCCCTGTTGATAGAGTCAGTGCCGATAATAATTTATTAGTCATTATATTAATATGTGACATCATCATAAAACTTTTGTTACAATTTTCGATACTGGCATGCTTACTAAGACACTTCTGATGAAATACTTCATATCGGTATAATGATAACTTTACTATTTGCATGACATTGAATAAAGTTATCAGATAGCATTAAATCCAGAGTTATGCAAGATTCCGTAATTATGTAGAGGACGATAGTTTAACGAGTACAGGAAGAAACATTGTGTTTCCCGATTATCTAAAGCAGGTATAGGTAACATTTGAGATGTTGTGGGACAAACTTTAGTGTGCAAATACATTCGCGGGCCGTGTTCAAAAAGTAGTGCATTTCAAAGTAATATTTTAAACTAGTGTTCATAATTTTTGGTGATAGATATCAGATATGAAATTTTTCAAAATGTCTCGTGGGTCGGATCAAATTTTACAGCGGGCTGGCTGTTGCCCACATACGATCTAAAGTTAATGGCCAATAATTTCTAAAAAAAATGATACAGTATTTGCAAAGAATACAATAAAGATTATCCATAAAATGTAAATACAGTAAAAAAGAAAAAAGAAGTACCCATAATTAATGGTTACATTGCCTTATATATGCATCCCATAAAGGACTTTCGGCCCAGAGTTACGTCCAGTCATGTAGAACTAAGAAAAAAATGTTAAAAAACGAATAACATTTAATCTATATGTTTTATTATTTTATTTGTTATATTTTTATTAGATTTAAAGTCATTTCTAGTCTTAAGACCACAAAGCGGCGTGAGCGATGTTTGCCGAAAAGAGAACAATGGGCGGAAGTGCTAAATCAAAGAGTTGCGCCCACGCCGTCGACACCAGGCATATCAGTTGGTATCAGTGTAATAAAATCATTGGCGTTTGTTGTACATTTCAAGAAACTGATAATATTTATCAGTTTCTTGAAAAATAATAGCTACAACATTAGGAATACATTTTACGTCTTTTAAACGTAAATATTACATCACACAATAATGGATCCCTAAGGGACCCCCCCGCCCCTTAACACGTCTATAACCAAGCCTATATAGCTACGAAGCCATGTAATCAACTCAACAGTCCTCTTATTACTTCGGCGGCACATTTAAACTAAGGTTAGGTTATCAGGTTTTAATTAAACTTTAATATCATCCGTATTTTGATGATGAAATTGTTTAGAATGCACATTCGTTCATTTGGTATTGGGCCTTAGTAATACATATATGCGGGACAACAAGCCAAGTATAGCAATGTACCTGAACCAGTTCAGCAGGTGTGTAGCGTGGCCGCCGTGACGGCAGGCGACGCACCACGTGAACCAGCCCGGGAACTCGCCGCCGCCCGCCGTGCCCATGTGCAGCGCGCACACCGCGCACCGCGGCAGCGGCTTACGGCAATGAGGACACGCCGATATCTGCTGCTTCAGCGATAATCAAAATAAAAGCTCAATTAATAAATATATGAAATAAAATAAAAATTGGTGTCTATAATATACATACACATATTTTTATTGTTTATTGCACCTAGATGTAGTTATTAGGTATTTGAATTTAGCTTATTTCATGTGTGCTTGTATAGTCCACATATCGTGTTGCTGTTGGATGGGGGTTAGAAAGAGGATTCTTTATTATACACTCAATTATTATATTAAAAGTAAAGCCCAAAAATTTGCAGTCTCTATACATGATAAAGTTACATTATATAATATATGCATCGTTAACAATGGTTAACACTTCATTGGCAATGAAGTTAACAAATGTTAACAATAGGAAATATGAACAATGCATTTTCATAAGGCATACAGTGTTCTACTGCAAAGCATTAGTCTCCCCTAAATTGAAAACAACTTAGTATTCAATATGCCCTGCAATACAGGAAGAGTAGAATCCAGGCCTGCCTCACTAAGTGTTTTTCAAGTGTAGTGTACAAATTGTAAAAATATCAAAATATCACTGGTTTACATGGTTTATATACTTATACAATATGTATACCTTCTTTGTGCGTAGAAAGATATTTTTAAAAATCTGTCACATCTAGCTTAAAAGATATTTATTAATATCTTTTAAGCTAGATGTGGTATGAGATATATTTAATGATTTGATGTACCTAAGTACATATTTAAAAAAATAATATTAAAAAATTAAAAATTTTTGACTTAATTTTTCTTTTTATAATTTTCATAATAAATATCATAAAAATAAACCGGCAGTAGTCTCCTAATATACTTTTATTCCAAAAAAATTTATAGTCATGGTAAAAATGCTCATCCAGATTTTCACTCATGGCACTCAAGTTTTCAGGGAAAAGGTCCAGTTGATAATGAAAAAAATGCATCTTTAGAGACATATTCACACCCATTGCATGATAATTTTTTAATAAATCAATAATATTTTTTACATAATTTTCATCTTTACGATTTCCCCAGAATCTATTGATAACAATTTCAAAGGTTTCCCAAGCTTTTTTTTTATTAGGAGATCAAAGTTTTTGTAATTGACCATATTACATTAGTTTGCGATATTACTGATAATAATTCCCTCTTTCAGTTTTGCATCTAAAATGTTTGGATTTTTTTTTGTAAATATATAACAGCAGTACTGTTTTGTACATGGATTTGATGAAATTTTTTATCAAGCCTAATTTAATGTGTAATGGTGACAAAATTATATTTTGTGGATCGACTACAGATTTATATTTGACATACAATTTTCCTGGAGTATATTTTTGAACAGGCCGATTTTTTTTCGACGTAATGATATTTTTTAGCTCGAGCCCCACAAGCACAAAAAATATGTGGTATTAAACACAATAAATATGGTTAGGTACACCCGCTTCATAATCCTAGTAACATACCAAACATTTTTAAATCACCACATGTTTTCCAGTTGCGCTGTTCATATTGTATTTTTTTTCATTAAAACAGACACTTAACAGCATGGCCAATAGGTAAGAATGGTTTTATATTGCCATTATAAAATAATACAGCTTTCAAGCTATATTTAGATGAAACGATAAATAAACGCCATTCATTCGCTTCATAATTTTAATGCATCCCATTAAAAAGATTCGGGAATATCGTGGCAAAAACATAAATCATGTTTTTTGGTGAAATAATAAATGTGGCGTTTTATCATCTTCGATTACGAACATGTCACCACTTTCATCTTCTGCAAATAGATCTTCATTATCATGCAACTAGCACTTGACATAGCTGGACATAACAGGATGTGGCAAGCTTTCCAAATGTGGTATCGGTTTTGAGACTTATGGAATGTCCGGATTTTATGTTTACTTTTTTAATTAAAGCCTTTAGTTAATATCATACAAAAATTAGTCAGTTTCGTGATTTGACGGTTCTCTTCACAGCATTGGTGATCCATTGGAGAATTTAGAGATGTTTTTGATATTTTTTTTTCTCTTGAAGCCCAGCATATAAGAATCGGGCTACAACTTTCACCAAAACTTGTGGTAACTTTTTATCTTGATTACTCATACGAATAAGAAATAGTGCAAATATGCTGTCTTAAGAAATTCTAATATCAATTTTCCTTTTTTTGCGAACATTTTAATAAATACAAAACCACTTTAAATCACAAAAACACAAGAAAACCGAATATAGAATGCAGACTGGCAATGCAGGTAGGGAAAAAAAAGTTATTCTTATGCTAAAAAATTAGAAGAGAGGTTAACCCTGTAGGCCAACCCTAAAACTTTCCGCTATTTTTGAGTTGGAAATACTAAAATATACAGGATTTGACACGATTTTTTTAGTAAAAAATTTAGAGAATGCGAATTTGATTCGATACCAAATTTTAGACTTATTTAAAAAAAGGTTTTTTCAATTTTCGTTTTTAATATTGCTTGAACAAATTAATCGATTTTGATTGAACTAGCAACAATCACCGCAGGTTTTTAAGTTCTATAAAAGAATTCAGAACACATTTAATCAGATACAAAATTTTGGAATATTTTGATAAAATCACTTTTAGCAATTTTTTTCATTTGACCGGCCCGGCGGTGATCGACGTGGTTTTTCAATGTTAATTAGTTTTAGGAATCGATCGATCAAGCCGTTCAAAAGTTATAAGAGTTTTACATACATTCACACACACACACACACACACACGCACACATACATACACACACATACACACACGTACATATATACACATATACATAGAAACATACAGACACTATCGTAAAATCGTCAGTGGAGCTTTTTAGGGCCTCAAAACGTGAAGATCTGATGAAAACTCGATTTGCGATAAACGGGGTAAAACCTATAACTTCCCGATTTTCGAAAATTTTCAATTTTTTAGTGGGAAGTTAAAAAATGAGATATGACAGATTTTTTAAATATTGCATTTCATTAGTAGGATGTAGTATAATAAGAAAATGGGTGTTTCTTCAAAAATATATAAAAAACGTTAAAAATCGTAAATCTATGTTACGGAATAAAACATCAAGTTTGCTAATCAACAAATGCTAAAACTGTACAAAGTTCTATTTAGTTGTTATAAGAAACAAAACGTAAAGAAGCTCAACTTAAATTGATAATGTCAATAACTGCAAAATGATAAACTGTTAATGAAGAATGTTAAAATTGCTTTCATTTGGGTTACTATTACATTACTATATAATAAAATTAGCCACTGAAAATTTAGATACCTTGTTATTTTTTGCATGGTAATTATAACACTGATGGCAAATATATATTTCTTGATCTACCTTATTCTAATAAAATTGTATCAAATAAAAAATAAAGTAAATATGGAAGATCTGCAAAATGTTGAGAACCTTCATTTTAGCAGCCGGCGGCGCCAGCCTGGGCAGGTGGCGGGCAGGCCGCGTGAGTCCAGAAGCCGCTGCTACAGTCTTCCCGCAATATCCGCACGCGATACACACCTGAATTTTGATCAACATCCATATTAGCTTTCGCATAGGTCATATTGTTCAATAATATATACATGAAAATTGATGTACAATGTTTAATCCGGTATTTAACTTTTCTGGCATGATGTTAAATTTCCTTTATAACCGATTTAATAAAACAGGTTAGGTTCAAAATATGAAATTAGTCTATTCAAAACATTCATGAAAATACTGAAAAGCACTTAAATTTCCACCTCACAGTCACTTCAAATTAACTGAATATTTTTAGAGTTATATACTTTTCATGTGGAACTGTATGCGATTTTATGAACATAAGAAATATTGAACCTAGAAAATAAAGTATTAAAGGCCAGCTCACGAAGACATCTTATTATTGTTTTAATCAATGAGCAGATGACTTACATAATGAAAATTGCTTCATAGAAATAAAACATTCTTCATTACATTTTATTGTAATCAAAAAGTGTTATACAATTACAAATATTTTCATAAGCAATTTTTCTATTAATTTATGATAAGAATAAAAATTTGCCACAAAATTATAAAATTCCTTTGTAGAATTTTCTTGGAAAATGTATGAGTTTCTTGTATTTTAAAGTAACAGTGTAATTTTATTTAAATTTTTGAAATATTTCGTTCTGTCCAATCAGTAGTTTTATCTTTGTTTTTCTATTTTTTTTAATAATGACCATAATTATAAAAAAAGAGTTAATTAACAAAATTTTCTACTTCACTGAAATAACTTTTTATACATATAACAATAAAATAAGCAAAATATAAATGTTTTAAATTAGCAGTTATGTATAGAGCAATAATGCTTTGAGTTTTGATATAATCTAAAAATAAATAAATAAGATGAGACATATAATATTTGTATATTGATGTACACATTGTATGAATTTATTAATAATAATGGCTTTAAAAGGATGTACAGTTGGTACATTATGTCATTTTCCTATGAACAGTGTAATGTGCTTTTTCTTGTGCTTGTGCATTTTTAACAGCTAGCAACCCCTATTTATAGGCACTTATGTTTTTTTCTGACCAATATATTTCATCGATCTATTATGTACAGACAAAAAAAAACCTTACTTTTGATAATCATGTGTTTGTTAATTATTATTATTAAAGTATTAATTTAATGATGTAATTCCCATTTATATTTTCATGAACAGATTGCAGGTAAGAAGTGACAATGGAAATACAAAGTTTTTAATGTCTTAAAATATTTTTCTGTTATTCATAATTCTTTAAGAAAATATGTAAATAATTTAAATTATTTAAAAAAAATTGATCAATAATATTTTAGATCGATATTACTTGTGGCCATAATTACATCCGGGGCGGCTTGTCCGACGGAAAATTATTATTTAATTAACAATCGTTTATGAATAAAAATGGGTTTTGATTAAAAAACAGAAGGTCCAGGTCCAGTACAGAATGTCTTATGAACCTGTCTTGCGTCGTGGTTGGCGGGCGTGCCGGCCAGCCACGTGTCGAAGCTGCAGCGCGCCCACCAGAGCCGCCAACTGTCGACCAGCGAGCGGTAACTGCATAACAGACAAACACGCATATTTGCATTCTCTTATTGAATAAATACTTTGTAAGCGCATTTCCGAATCAACTCCTCAACAATATTTATTTCTCATAAATATTTCTATTTATCTTGAAATTACTAAGAAAAAAACATTTTAAATTAATTTTCGCCTGCGCGGAAACAGAATGAATTTCTTCATCTTTTATATTGAACGATTATATTTGTCAACCTGATTATGATGGATTCAATTATAGGAGAAAAATAAGTCCTTACATCGACAAAGCACTCGTAAATTTGATCAAAAAAATTCTTTACTTATTTGCTTCTATTCTGTTCTGCATTCTCTACTAACATTACAAATCACAAAAAACCAAAAACACACAATTTGTTTCAGTCTATATATATATATATATATATATATATATATTTAGTAATTGTTATCAAGTCTGTGTACTGAATTATTAATATACTATACTTATATTAATAATTTAGTCTGCAAAGCCCTAATTAATTATTTTTTCCACTGTTCATAAAAATAATTATTTCAAAATCTTTAAAGTAAAGAGAAGAAAAATAAATGACTAAAAACCTATTTACTTAAATATTTACAATAAAAATGACCTACTTTAGCTCTCCAAAGACGATACTGCAACAGCGCATGCGTGGTACTTATATTTGAATATTTCCACAAATCTAAACTTTAATATTGAATATCTATTAATTTGGTGATTCCATTTTGATAAAATAAACACTGAATATTATTGTGGGTTCTACATAAGTATATATGGAATCTTATTTTTTAGATATTAAATTTTAATCTTATATATATATATATATATATATATATATATATATATATATATATATATTTTGTTTTCATGATGCAACTTTTCAGAAATTTTGCTTTTATATGTATATATATAATGAACTGCTTGTTGAATTAAGTCAGAAAACAGCAAAATTTCTGAAAAGTTGCATCATGAAAACAAATATAATCGTTAGATTTTTATGAAATCTACAAATTATATGGTCTGCTATCCGTTGGTCTGTGCGTCGGGGAGTCTTCACGTTTTAGATAAATGTAAGTAATACATTAACATAAATTGTACTAAATAAGTTTCCATTTTTCCTAGGGATGATCAATTAAAAGTTATTAATGAAAGTCTTATATATTTATATTTTAGATGGCGCTGCTTTAAAACATGTGAAAACAATTCTTATTTGTATTATTAGATAGTGCTAAATTATTGCATTTGCTAAACATAGCAAAGTATTTAATCCCTCAACATTACTCACACACTTAGTGCACAAAATTTTTGCATTTGATGATTGCTGTATGATTGTTAAAGTCCTGCATAACTATTTCTATGTTACATTTGAAATTAAAAATGAAAGAACACTTATCATTTTTCTGCACACACTCACTCCCACACACACACACACACACCCCCACACACACACACACACACACACACACACACACACATACACACACGATCACACATATATATAACAGATTCATTGTGATATAACTATTTAATTATTTTTTAATTTTTATTTATTTTCAGTCAAGAGTAATCTTTGTTATACTTTGACATTACATAACCTAATAATTATTGAGTTTTATTTTATTTTATGTGAATTCATACACAAATAAATAGAAACAAATATCAATTTTAACTTGTTTCATTGCAGATATTTTGTTTTGGTCAAATATTATTTTTTTCAATTGAAGTCTGAAATGAGATTCCTCAATTTGCATTTGTAATAAATACTTTTATTAAATTAACTCCTTAAATTAGCTCCTTCAGTTCATAAATTTGTGGTGCTACAGTCGCACACAGAGGTAATATTTTTCAAAAATCTTTGATATACAAGCCCAATGTCTATGATTTTAATCCAATGTAATAATAAAAAAAATTATATCAATAAAATTTATACACAACATACGAAACAAGTTCCAATTTCCCAATTAAATATTTTGAAATAGTATTTATTTATTTATAACTTCACATCTACTTCCCGGAACGGTAGGTAGAGATCCCAAATGTAAACAGCGTGAAGTGAATTTCTGCTTAATGAATTTACAACAGAATCTTGAATTTAAATGCGCTTATAGCAAAAATGATTACTAGTGTTGACTTTGATAGTAGGTAAATTAACTTGACCAATTATTGCTGTGAATTTGTTACTAACAATGTAATAATTATACACAATAAACACATATGGTATGTACACACCTGTCTATCCAAGTGAGTACGCGTGAATCTTTGATGAGGTCCGGAGTAAAGGTACGCGCCGCCACTAATGCTGCCGTCTGCACGTCGCCCGTTGTCTCCAACCACCGTTGTAGCAGCGACACGCCTTCCGGACTTGAGCCTGTCCATAGGACACAACACTTGAAAATAGACTGGCTTAACGATGAGTATTAAAAGTATCAAAGTACTTAAATAGTAAATAATCGTTCCACGACAACCTATACAAATCAGAACATCAGTGAATGGATTAAAAACTGAGGTTAATGTATAGGTATAACCGACGATTATAATATAATAAAAGCTTATTAAAAATATTACAACAAACCATACAAGCGTGGTTAACACTTCAATCAGTTTTTAGAGATTCGAAAATTTTACATTTGAGAATAGTACATCACTGAGCTATGCGATAGCAGTCTAATATTTTATACATGGTATTCGCGCCATTTCCATCACCGTTATGGGATACCGCACCGCCATAATTAAATTTGTTCGACAAAATTGTGCCTGTTTCGCCGGCGCTTCGCGTGTTAGCAAACCCATTGTTATTGAATATTGATCCAGGGAACTTTGGTGTTAAGTGTTCCACCTAGTTGAACGTCCTAAGGACAGGAGGAGTTCCTGACAGACCAGGCAAAGAGACATAGAGAGCAACGAAAGATAGACTGTATGCGATTCCAGAGACAATATTACAATTCAAACTCTTATCCGCGAGCTGTCTCACTCTTACGCATTCACTTTACGGCATTCGAAGGGGTGTCACCCATCACATATAACTAGTTATTTTCTGATATACAGATCAATATTTCTATAACGATGTGGAAAACTTAATAGAAAAGTTCGACGTGTGCTCTCTTAGACCGCTGGCGCTCCATCTCGCGCGTCAGACCGTACCGGTGAGCAGTACGCCGGCGAGGGCGCCGCGGTGCACGTGGTCGTCGGTGAGACGACGCACGTACTCGGCCAGGCGCTCGTCGCCGAGAAAGATGCACGCGAACGCCACGCGGTCCTCCAGCCGCATTTCCTTCTCGTTCTGTATGTCCATTCAGAATAGGACTAAAATTAACCATTTTATATTATTATATGATTTTTTATTATTGATTAACAATTTACCTTCTTGACTATTATATACAATGATTTCACTTGTTATGATCGTTGTATTTAAAAATATTAAATTGATAGTGAAATAATCATTTGTATCATTATTTCTCAACTTGTGTTAGTCTGTTTCTTTGTAGGTATTTCAAACTACTCTTTGGCAATGTAAATAGAGTTAAAGTAATTCTTAGATGTGAATGTATGTCAGAATTACGATAATGTTGTAGGATTGGATGTGTTTTTAAAAATATAAATACCAGGAAGAAATAAATTTTCTTTCACAGTTTTTTATCACCTATAAAATGACAAAGCAATAGAAACATTTACGTTACCTGTTCACGCTAAAACAACAGCATTTCATCAGTGCCTTTTGTAATAGTCCTGCCCGATTATCATCAGATTACCATAAATCACAAAGCATACTTCATCGAAATCAATAAGTTTAATAAACGTGACGTGAGTTGTATTTCAAAATAAAAATGATAAAAGTATTATTTTATACACACAAATATTGCATATTAAATGAATAAAAAAAAGCACTTCTTTACGATGTTTCTAAGTAATTTAAACGGCGCGATTTAACTGTTACGTAAACTATAAGTGCAAGTGGTGTACCTGATAATAGAGTTAATAAAACTATTAGAAAACATTATTAGAAAAAAGGAATTGGAATAACGAAACCGCTCCGTTTTATAACCGAAACCGTTATGAAACCCTTTCTTTTTGAAAAAGCTGAATCCTTTTCCAGAATGTCTATTTTTATGTATCTACATTATGACTACAATGTTATAACAAGGGTATAGTTAGAACAGAATAAGGGTATTCTACCCGGGTGTATCGTTCGCATGCTCATACCGCGAACAGCAATAATGTTTATCATAATAAACAAATAATAATACTAAACGCTTTAAAAAATATAAAGGCTAACCAGAACAGCATCATAGTCGGGTTGATGGTGGTGCGATGCAGTGGCGACGATGGCGCTGAGGAAGGCGAACAGCGCGCGCAGGTAGGGATCCGGCAGAGAGGGCGCTGCTGTCGCCGCGGTTTCGCGCCACACACGTTCTTCGCTCAGTCCTGCTACCGCCAATGCAACCATACGCATCTGTTCACAATATCATTTATATAAGTTTTCATTTTATTTGCTAAGTAACAATCAATGTTTATAGAAAGTAATTATCTCAATTGACATCCATTTAGTTGTTTTTGTTCTATAATATAAAATTTTAAATATATTTATAATTCTATAATAAAGCCAATCGATATTAATATAGGATATCGACTGGTTTTATTATCGAATCAAATAATTAACAATAATCAACTGATTGTTAATTGTTTGATTGTTATTAATGAAATAAGAATAATTATGTTTATATTTCAATATTTTTTTCAGAATGTCTACAACATTCATTTTTGTCAAAATTAATTTTCCCTCTGCTATCAGCAGTGTTTTGTGCACTAAAATTATATTAGGAACATTTGAGCCATATTTATGATTATAATCTATATGAGTCAGATGTATATATATATATATGTGTGATCAATTATGTTTCACCTTTTGAGTGAAAAATGGTAATAACCTTTACTATGGTCCTTTATTTAATCATACCTGAGGATCAGGAGCTCTTGACAATATATCGAGGGCCGTGCGCAACCGCAAATGGAAAGCGGCGACCGCGGCGGCGCGCCCCCATTGGCCATCAGCTTCAGCGCGCTCCAGCCCTGCTCCCACATTCTCCCATCCCCATCCCCAGTTGCATAGCTGCATTGCTCGAGTACGTTCTGCTGATCTGTAATATGATATTCAAGTCAATATTTACTCATTAATTAAATAATAAATCTAAATTTGAAAACTTGTGGACATAATGAATTCTATAAAATTTAATCCCTTTTAATATTTCTTAAAATTAAAGCTATTGACTATCATGTGAAATAAGATTTTGTTTGAAAAACATTTGAAATTGAAACACTTTCATTCAACTTGAATAATTTTTCATCTGAAAAAGTTAAAATAAAACATTTATTTTAGTGCAATATCGATTAATAGATTGACTTTTGTATGACAAATATTTTGTGTTGTAAAAGAGTTTTTTGTATTGTATCTTGAAATAATAGATAATGTAAAAAGGTATGGTTTTTTATTTGAGACAGGATTCGCAGTGCCTGAATGTCTATAGGAAATGCATGCACCTATTGATAGACAAGTACATAGCCATAAATTACAGTACATAATTGATTTCACTGTTCCTTTTATTTAATGTGATATACATTTAGCTGATTGTATTGCAAATGTGTTAAGGTACAGTCAATAAAATGATATGTAACCTGTATATAGTTATTCTTCGATTTGGCAAATCAGGTAAAAGAGATGGTACACCTTCGGAGCGATAACCGCCAGCTGTGTCTGCGCGCAACACCCATCGAACACCCGGATGTCGCCACGTGCTGTTCTTTATGCAACCTGTGTAGTGTTAATAAACCATAAATATGATGTAATGATAAAAACATATTAAAAACAACTACATTTGTGCTTGTGAAAATTATCTATATGCAATTACAAATAAAATTTTGATTAACTTCTAACCTGCAAAATAAAATTGATGCATAAGAAAATAATAAACTCATTTCGTATTGTAATAAAAAGGTTTTTAAATGTATAATTATGTGTTGTATACCATCTTCTACAAGTGATTTGCTGAGTGCTAGAAAATGCCAGAGAGCACTGAGTTGCTCGTCATTGGCTAGATCCGCATTCTGCCATAAGTCGTGCTGTAACAAGACAAATAAAAACAATGCTAAAAAGTGCTGCATTATATTTAAAGATGTAATATACTTTATACGGTGATAAGCTATTATATATTTATACAAAATAATTATTAACAAAAAAAATTCAAGCATAAAAGGTCGAATAATTATTAATTATAATTTAATATAAATTAATTATAATTTTCATTATAATTAATTCATATTAAACATTTTAATATTGCTATTGAGAGTTAAAATCCTATCATAAAGTTATGGTTTTCAATTATTCACCTTAAGTCCGTATTCAGTCTGTGCTCTCCTTTTCATTGTATAAGATATATCATGAAGATTTGCATAAAAAGTTTCCGGCAGTGTTTTTAATGCTCCGTCCGTCCAAACGAGTCCAGCTGTTGCGCCCCAACTGACAGTGACCCTCTCACTGACAGTGTAGTCCAATAATGCACCTACAATATAAAAAAACCTAAGGATATGAACTCTTATGTCTTTGTTTTTTTAATGAAGCTAATGTAACTGGTATTTAGCACAAAAGCAATTTAATTAATTTTATACATATATGCATAAAATTAATTAAATGCTTTCAATCATTGTAAAGTATATTTTAATTTGAAACCACATACATTAGTTTATATAGATCTATACTGTACAAAGATTATCAAACTAATAGTATATAGTTCTTTTACAATGAAATGAAAAATATTTGCTATGAATATCATTATTGTTATAGCCGACATGGGCTTAGTGTCCCTGTTTCAAATCTTTAACAGGGTTGTTAAAAATTCTCATGTAAGTGGGCTACCAGCTCCCTGTTTATTGACAAAAAAATTAACTAATGGTCTAATATTCACAAATTGATAATGCATGGTGAAATCGGTACTATGAATAAGCATGATGACTGATTTTGAAAAACAGTTTTGTAATATTCTTTAGAATCTACCATATCAATAGAAGGATATTATTTTTGCAATAAACAAGGTTTTTTAGAAAAAAATTCAATTTTAATTATGTTTATAAATTAGTGCCAAAACGGTGCCTGGTGTCATGATGTCTGCTTGTGACATCACAACTATGTATTTGGATTGTAAACACTAGGAAGTTAAAGCAAAAAATCAGATATATTTTATTCAGACATGAATTTGAAAATGTATAAATGGTGTGTGGTTCCTCAGTGCATTAATACGTCATTAAAACACCCTAGTAAATTGTTTGTTCACATACCACACAACAAAAGAATAAGATGTAAGTGGCTTAATCTTGCATGGAGAGATCTAAAAGTCATATACCTAAATTCTCCTATTTATTTCTGTGAAGATCATGTTGATGTAAGTTGTTACTTAATATTGTATATTTGATATGGTGTGTGTCTTTTTATGTGATTTAATATTAGCATGTGATAATATTAAATCCGCTGACAAGGCGAATACAAAAGCGCAAAAACCAAATCAATATTTTCATTATATCAGATTTTATAGCCAAAATAGGTGGAGACACTTCTAAATATTTACTGAAATCGATAGGTACGCATATGTTATATAATAAAAACATTATTTGAATAACAACCTTTAACACTAAATATATGAGCAGCACTTTTTTAAATAGATTTCAAATTTTAAATGATTGGTTTTAAAGATTATTATTTTACTTACACTGTAGTTTTGACATTTCTAAATTCTGCTAAATATAAGTCTGTCTTTGATGCTACAAACTCCAGCAGCATTAAGGAATTAACTTTAGGCAAATTAGAACTGTTTGCTTTGTTAAATCTTTTTTCATGACTTAATTTGTTATTGAGAATTCAAAACTAAGGCAACAGATCGATAGGAGTCACGAAATACTCTTTAAATACAGATTAAAACAATTAATAAGTGTAGTGATCATTGAGTTTCGTATGGAATATATGTGATAGCGACAGTTTGTACATAGGCGTGACGTAATTCAATTTGATTGGTGTTTAACTGAGCATGGCGGACGTCTGTATTTTGTAGTTTTATTTTATTAAGTAAATCAATAATCTCGCCTTATAAATGAATATAATTATTCATTTCAAAATATATTAAGTGTATATAGATAAACACATCACTTTAGTGATTCTTGTTTACTGTCGTCATGCCTATTGTAAATCAAAAAAAGGTCGAGTTGGCATTTCATAGAAATTTTAAAAACATTAAGTTTAACAACTTTGTTGGTTATAAAAACTTATTAAGCTTAAGGCTTCTAAGGCTCCTGACAGAAAATCAACTCAAATTTCCATGTTTGTAATATGTAGTCAGTGATTCCATTACTCAATTCTAATCACTAATGTACTATTACTAATTAAATTTGTTTTCAGTAACAAAGAAAAGGTTGCATTGAAAATTGGTTATTCTCTTTGTGTAACGATTGTCAATAATTTCTGCTTTTGCAGTATAACGCACAAAACGTTACCACTTTGAATTTCATGCGAATGATGCAATGTGCAGGTTCAACGCTTCCCGAACCTTCTGATAAATTTCACTATGCCAGAGTTTCGTGCATTGTACTGCACTATTTTGTGGCGAATTCACTACATAAAACGCACCAGAGGGTGAAACAGCCAGGACTCTGGCTTGATGTGTTGGATGCCAGCTAAATCCAGACAGCACATGGGAGCCTGGACACACGTCACGTTCCAGTACAATTGGCCCGTTGCTTACTTCAGATTCATTGGGATTCTGTCGGTTATTTATGTCATGTATAAAGTGCTTGTCATGTTTTTATACTTACTGAAATAAGTCTACTTAGAAATAATAATATATAGAAATGTATATCATCAAAATATAAAAAAATATATATATTTCTAATTGTTTTTTACATTAATGTTGTATTTTATGCAATGAAATCTTTTATCATTTTTAAATCTCTAATGAATTAATTCCACAACACTTAATCAATTCTAAACCTTGAAGATCCTTTTCTTCAAGGTTTAGAATTGATTGATAATCAACAGTTTGTTTCCAAGAATATTTTTACTAGTTACAATTTCAGATTGGACTATGTCTTAAAAAATATATGCAATGCTTATACTCACTTGCCCAGCAATTTGTGTGTTATGTATCAATTGTATATCATGGAGTCGTAATGAAGTTGCATCGCGTTGCAATGAACAGATGAGATTGCGTCTGAAATTTTTTAATAAAAGTAAGACATGCTCATTGGCAAATGTCAAAGAAGGTAGATAAAAAAAAATTGTCATATTTTGTCATTATAAAGAAATTTTGAAATTATATTAAGTGTTCTATCAAGGTTCTTCATTTCATATTTTTTATTTTCTAAACTTTCCATGTTCAGAGAAAATTACTGAAAGTTCGGTTTCATTTGAAAGAATAATTTTAATTTTATGAACTCATGAAATAAGGCAAATAAATATCAGTAGAAACATAGTTAATTAAAATTATGACTAAAACTTACAAATTCATCACATTAATTATTAGAGTCAGCTAGAACTATATAATTATTTCACTCTTTAAAAGTTATGTTGAACTTTACAATAATAATTACATTACACATATATATGAAATAATATAGGGTTGAGTACAAAAACCTTGTTTTTGTTTCCAACATGTAAATCAACATGATCATTACTATCATGGTGATGTGTTTAAGTGTTTTGTTAAATAAAATAAATGTATTTTAAATTGCAAAGTACAATAACATTCAAATGTTTGCCTTTCAACCTTTTTTTTCCAGAAATAATTGCATAAGTAAAAAATTGAAAATTTTAGTAAGTTTAGAATATAAAAATTTCCTGTCTGTTTATTTGTTTAAAAAGAGTGTGAAAAATTAATCCACTGTTCATTTTTCAAACACACAATTCGCTTTAATCACTTAGTAACTTTTGGATATTACAACTTCGAAAATATGGCAAAGTTATAATAATAATAATGGTGAATTGCAATGGTAAAAGAAATTCCATATCTAACAACTATAATGTTAGCAGCACGGTTTGACATCATACACCTAGAATGTTGGCTTAATTATGACTATTCAGCAAAATCAAAGAAAGTGATAAACAGGTACCCATCAAATTGATTGATTTGCAAAGAAAAACTATACTTCCATTGCTCTGAAAAATTGATATAGAAATAAAGGAATTTAAGATTAAATAATCAAGTGTCACAACAATTGTGATCAGATGATAAAACAGAACAATGTCTTAAAATTTTTCCTTCAACCCCTCCGCCCATACCAAAATAATGGGTGTCCATTTAATAGTTGTGAGACAATGTATTTCACTGAAACTTCTTAAAATCTGATACATTGATAGCAGTGATAACCTTTGGTTGTTATTAGCAAAATTATCAGAAAAAGGCAATCATGGGCTTCATGATAAAGCAAGAGCTCTTACTGCCAAAAAGCATTCTAATATTGTAACAATTGGACTTAAAACTATCTGTCTTTCACTATACTCATCACTCTTTCATCTGAATATCACTTGATTATTGTGCTTAGGAAGCATTAGGAAATACTTTTTGTAGTGTTATAGAATTTTTTATTACAAAGTTACCTCCACACAAGACTGCAAGACAAATGTGCAGACATAATTATTTGCATCTTAACAAAAATAAAAAATTGTTTCAAATTTTTGATAAAAAAATTGTTTTCAATTTTCGATATAAAAATTGATCCAATTTTCAATAAAATTTTTTGTTTCCAATTTTTGATTAAAAAATGTTTCCAATTTTTGATTAAAAAATGTTTCCAATTTTCAACAAAAAAATTGTTTTCAATAAAAAAAAAATTGTTTCCAATTTATGATTTAAGAAATTAATTTCATATTTAAATATGAAATATTTACCTTGTTGGACACCATAGTATTTTAGACAGCGGTTTGTGTTGAGGCAAAGACAGCAAAGGTCGTTCAAAAGCTCGTGTATCCCAAACACAGAGAACATTGTCTCCTCTAGAAGCTAGCTGCCATTCATTAAAAGGATCGCCACAGACTCCATAGCAGTACTTAGTTGTGGCTACACTGACTCCTTTGTTTGATAAATCTGACAAAAGTAAATGTACAATTAAGGAACAAAAAATATATCGAGATTGTTAATATTAATTATCATTATATAGAAAATTATATACATAACATTGTAAAATACAAAACATTTCTGGATAACAAAAAACTAAGGAGCTACGACTCTAAAAGAAATGTATTGCAAGAATAACATCTAACTATCAAAACTGACTTTAAAGGTAAAGTAGATTGAATGTTTCATAGATTTAATAATTAGTTCTATAAATTTTAGTGTGATTTAATTCATAAAAACAAGTTCCAGTAGGAATATAAAATAACTTGCAACCTTGGAGTTTTTATGAATCAATTCTTTTATGTGCACTTTCGATAGCTTTTTTGTGGGTTGGTTGTTTTATTTGACAATAATGAAAAAATATCTTACAAAATTACTTGTTTGATAAGAAACAATGCAATAAATTAAGAGCATTTAAGTAGCTTCCTTAATAATTACTTAATTACTTCAATCATGAGCTCCTATGAGGTACATATATTTTATGAAATAAGACCTATTTCTTGTGAACCAGATGATTGTTTCTTTTTTGATATATTTTTGTTCTCCTGGTTGCATATAAACTATTCTATTTCTTATGTTTAGTATTTTCACTATTTTCATGAAAATGTATATTTTGTGTAGTCTTTATTCTCTACATATTAGGCTGAAAACAAATTATAAAATCTAAACAGGTCTTCCTTCTGAAAAATTGCATATCTTTGCAATTCAATCTAGATATTTTTAAATAACGTGTTTGACTTACCAAACTAGACAATTAGATTTGTAATATATTTTTTGAAATAATCCTATTTTTTAAAGCTAATAAATTGGTTCAGATACTTAATAAAGGATGTTAGACTGATGTCAGTTGTTAGGGATTTTAAAATGTGATCACACATATAATTCAAAATTACAAAACAAAGTAAAATACTTTCTTATAACTAAGTTGATCTGGGATATAAAATTGCATATAATATTGTAAAGTATCAACTTCAGCTGTGAGAATAAATTTTACAAAATTAGAAATATTACTCCCATCATAAGGGTTATCATACTAATAAATTAATTAATCACTATCAAACATTAAAAATAAAAATATATTCACAGATTACCTCTGAGATCAAATATTTTGATATGTTTAGAATTCATAGAAGCAATGAGCATTCGTGCAGAGCTGTAAGTCCAATTCACATTTTGAGCTGTCTCTGAGAGACCCATTTCAGCCAAAGGACGTTGCTGATCTGGAGCTGAAGAATTATCTGTAAAAATATTCCATTGCATACGACTGTACATTTTACAAAAATTATGATAACAAAGGTCTGAGAAAATAAAGCCCTGAAAAGTTTTTATTTCTAAAGTCCTTAATTTTAGAATTTCCTTACAGTAAAAAATTGAGTATAAAACAGCTTTTTAGTCCGCACTATTATCAATATTCTGAGATAAAAGGGAAAGCATATAATTGAAATAAAATTCACATAAGAAATTTTTAAGCTATTGCATAACTTTTATCATGGGCTTTAAGCGCGGCGACCGAATCAAGAAATTCCGTAACGAAAATAAAACCTAACATCCCCCACTCCGCCTACTATGTAGCTCGGCCGAGCGTTCGCTTAATGTGTATGTATATGGTACGACTGTACGAAGCTCGCACGGATCAAAACAATCTGCTCCGAAATCGGACGAATACGTAAGCAGCTGTATGTGAGAAAGTATATAGGTGTATACGTATCTATCATATCTTTATAAAGCCACACTCACCGCATGTGTCCCGTAAGTATACATGTAGGTATATATGTATACATAGGTGTACCTATGTAAAACAGTGAATAGCAGTTGTTGGTGAATAGCTATACGCGTAAAATTTGTGTATAAAGTATTTTAAATATGAATAAACAAAGTGCATTTATTAATGAAGAAAGTGATGAAAAACTTGAATTAGTATCAAAGAAAAAAAATACTGCATGAATAAACAAATAATTATAATTGCATAAGTGATAAAAAATGCCATGCAATAGCTTTACCTCGGCAGTCCCCCGAGTGCCACACGTTTAATTTTTTAACTAATTGATTGGTTTGGTACAATAAAACACATGTAACTGTATAATACGATACTGTATATTAAAATATATCTAATCTATCTTTTTTCTTTTAACTACAAATGAGATATTGCTATGTATCATTAGTTCCGTTTAATTAATGACTTTTTTTAAAAAGCTGATCAAGTATTGTCATCATATAAATATTCAATGATTTTAGACTCTACTTCACCACATAAGCAATCATAAAAAGATCATGAATCTATTAAATTATTTGAATGATGTTAGATCCATGTTAAATTATTTAAAAAAAATCTAAATATTTAAATAACATTTGCGGTTCCCTGATAACAACAATCATTTAAATAAAAAAAAAACTATTACAGTTGGTGGTACTCGGTTGTGAGAATTCTTGAAACACTCAATTATTTTATATGTGACTAGCTGTTGCCTGTGGCTCCACTCGTATAGACAAGTGATAAAATTTTTTTTTGGGTAGAAGTTTCATAAAACCTGTCCTCTGTAAGCATCTACATCCCAAAAAGCGTAACTATGCCAAATTTCTAGGCAATCGGACATATAGTTTCGGAGATCTAATAAAATGATTTATTTTGATAGAATTTGCACAAAACATTTTTAATCTATGACCTGGAAAGAGTAATTATGTCAAAGTTCAAGTCAATTGGACATATAGTTTCGGAGATCTCGTGGTGAGTTAGTCACTCATTCAGTCAGTGGAATTTCGCTTATATATGTATAGATAAAAAACTTGAAAAAAGATAATGCTTGCCTCTCTCAAACCTGTTTACATAATACTGAAATATCCCCAAAAATAGTCTTTAGCAGTAATTCATAAATTATGTCACACATCAAAGTGGTGAGAGGAATTAAAATGAAAAACTGTACAAAATTGTCAATTTCATCGAGATAATAACTTTCTGGCACTTGGCAGATGAGTTAGATCACTCGTTACATCTATGGTCTTGCACTTCGGCTGCCTATAACATGTGTTGAAAAGCCGATATTGCCTTTGAAGCTATGACAAAAGCCATTTTGGAAATTTTCTAAAATATTTCATTTATAAACTCAATTGCATTTCTGTTGGTACTAATTGACTCAATACTGTATTGCATTCTGTACATTCTGTATTGATGCAAGAGAATTTTGTAATTTCTTAATAACTTTCATCGTAATATTTTTCTTTTCTTATTTTCCTTACTCTAGCTGGCAATTACTCCAAAACAACTATTTATTTTAATATGATTATTAAAGTGATTCACATTTTTTGTCTTAAAAAGTTCTTTTCATGAAAAAAAGACTTAAAATTCATGGGACATAATGTATGGATGGCTCTTTGTGAATCAATTTAAAGATTTTATTTCCTGATTTTTATATGAATGTGATACAAGGGAAGCAAGCTCATTTCCCGGTCCACCATATAATTTACTATCAAAATATTATCGAGCAGTTAAAAAAACTTTTAAGTCACAGACTTCTGTAAAAGAAGCTTCAGTTGTCTCTATAAAGTAAGATGTGCCAAAACATTTAGTTATTTAGTTAATTTCTTTTGCCAAAAGAAAGAACACAGATGATTATTATTTGTAGGTAGAAAAATGTAATTAATCAAAAGATTTCCAAAAAAGATAAAACATAAAAATTATTTTCGAAGTTGGCAAGTCCTCTGTTGACATCCCATAGGAGAATACAATGGTCACTACGATGTTTGTCAAGAGCAGCAGCGAGCATGTTTGGTTCTACACGACTCCATGCCACGGAATTGCAAAAACGTGAATGACGTGGAACTGCAATTACATATAATTTTAGATGTGGAATTTTCATCAAAAAAAATATATAATAGTAAATTCAAATTAAAATGTACCAAATGCACGTCCCGCAAGACTCAGTGGATCCGGATTTTGGCCAAGGTTGACAAGGGCAACGCGACCGCTAGCGTGTCCTAAGGCCAATAAAGGATCTTGTTGGCCGGGTATACAACAGGCGTCTGCACAACGAACTCCTACCGCACTCTGAGAAGTTAATACTGTTGCTCCACTGATGTTGGATATCTTGACATCTGCCAATTACATTATTGATTACATTTACATATTGTAACTAACCTGAAAAAAATAAATCAAAGAATCTTACAGGACGATTTCCTTTCGATATCTTTAAGTTGGGAAACTTCGTATAGGGTTATGTCTGAACCCCAAACTATAAATCGATTGTAGTGGATCGGCGACCAAATCGCATCTAATTTGGCTGCCGACATCATTTTCAGTAGTTTTAGTAGCTCAACATGGGTTAAATTGTACAAAGATCAATGTAAATAAAAACAAAACAGTAAACTACAACGCGTGCGAGTTGTTGTGACTTTAATATGACGTTTTACTTTTTTACTTATTTCAATATTGCCACCTTATAAAAGAACATCCAAATGTTTTGTCTTAGAAAAAAAAGTCATTAGATTTTTGTTGTTATACATAAAACAACCCATAAAAATTTAATATTGAGTAAATTTCACTTTATAGTCTTTTTTTAAGATTCGAATTTTTTTAAACTCGTAATCAAAATTACTGGTAAGTACGTGGAAGAATGGCAGAATATTAAACGAAAGTGATGTTCGGATCATTTCATTCAAATTTTTAATACATTTTTAAAGAAGTAAGCAAATATGCAAGGCACCGGAGAATAGGTGATAACCGCTGTCCATGAACATTCGCAACCTTAGTTTGTCACTAACTTTTTAAAAGGAATAAACTTTTTTCGTGAACACCTCCTTATCGGGGTTAATTGAGAACTCCACTGATGGTAGATTATACCAAAGTTCTGCTGTATATTCTTGGCAGAGAATTGTCCATAAAAACGTGGATGAACAGTGGTGGAACACCAACCTTATTGTTGGTAATGGTATTTCTGACGAAGCGAATGATGACGTAGATCGACGGCAGGAATAAGGCTGAATAATTATTCAAAGCATTCTCCGTAGTGCTACTGAGTATCTAAAGCGTAGTGTACTTGCAACACCGATTATTTTCGAACACAGAAGAACTGCATTTTAAAATTGGGTATGTGTCCATGGAATGAAAGAATCTTTAACGAAAAAAGCAACTGTTATAGTAGGTTCTATTTGAAAATATTTTTTTCATATTTCGATATTTCATATATTGAATTTGCTACACTGGTGGAACACAGATGTCGCATAGTTCGACACCTCGGTACTTTGACAGTTTGCTTGCGTGAGAGATCATTAACGTTTGATGAAATCGGTGAAGTCGATTGCCTGAAATTGTTTTCTAAAGTGCCTTCTTCGCCCAAAACTCGCATAATCTTTAGGTGAGCTATCAAATGTATGAATTATTTATTCGAAAGTTTTAGGTTAATTATTTATAAGTACCTTATTTGGTGTAAATGACGTGATTGTTTATTGCAAAGCAACGCCTCTCGACTCTCCCACAGTTTCTCGGGCATTGTCCTCAAGTTCTCACGTGCAAGAACACTTCTCGCTTCGGCCAATTCGGAACGTAAAAATCTATTTTACTGTTTGCCTACAGTTAGATCGATTAAGCGACACGAACCAAGCTAGATAGCTACTGACTCATTGGCTTTGTCATTTTTTTTTACGAAATTGAACAAAAGCCTATAGTTACGAACTGTCAGAAAAAATATAAATTTAGTTAGAAACTTAAGTTTCATAACATTGTGCATTCAGAATATGAAAATGTGGCTTTTTATGTTACATTTGTATAGTGATTGGATGAAAGAGTGAAACTTAACTATGTTTTCTACTTTGGCTTATCAGTTATCTACAACTTTCCTTGAGAAACAAAAGGTGAGGGGAGATCATTTACAATGTTACCAAACTTTTACACTTTCTTCTAGTTTTCATCATAATGAATTATTAATGTGTTCTACTGTCATAATTTTAATGTTTATGCCTTGTACCCCGTTAAAATTATATAAGGATTGACTAGTAAATTTGTCAAATTTGAAATTATTGTATTAAATCTTTTTTGTTATAAAATTGAAGGCTATTAAAATGTATCACAGTTATTCCAAAAAATATATATACATATATAAATTTATTGCCAACTGACACATAAGTGTATTGTACATTTAATTACAAATATTTCTTTAAAGTTGGTATGCATAAGGTTCGTAATCATATTAGTTATGTTAAAGTCATTAATGCAGCAGTTAATAGCTCTATCATGATGTCACAATAGATTTCTTTTTCTCGGTCACTCTAGTGGAAAAAAACGTAGTTTTTTCTTAAGACACAGTTGATAGATGACACGGTATTTTAGATGGCCGTTACAGTTGCACGAAATTTTTATTTCACCATTTATTGATAAATTGATGTTTGAATATGAAAAACGGACAAATTAAGTCATTCAAAAAATGTTTATATTTTTTTTGATGTGGAAGATTATATGTGTGTTGGATTGGGGTCAAACCAAGACGTCTTAAAATTCAGGAGATGCTTGGTTTTGGCCTATGCAGTCTGCGCCTAGCGCTATGCGTAGGTAGAGGGCATAATCCGTTGGCATAGGGCAATACCAAGCATCTCACACTTCGGAGATGCTTAGTTTTGACCTATGCCATGTGAGTATGATTGGATCTTCCTGTGACGAAACTTTCCATAAGAGTAAACAGTTGTTTTTATTTTTGAAATATTGTCATTGTTCATAAAATTTCCAAAATGAGTGATTGTAAATATTACATCCAAAATGTACAATTCATATTTTTGCTATTATCAACCAATTACAGTTGAACCTCGATAAATTAAAGTCCAAGAGAAACACAAAATATTTTAAGTTATAGAGGTTTTAAGTTATCAAGGGTCTATGTTAGAGATAGGTTAATATAGAGGTAGGTATGTACATATGTATGTATGTACATATGTATGTATGTACCCTTGTTCCACCCTTAATCAGCGTATGTGAGCGTTGTTAGTTTTCTTTTTGAACTCATTTTAAGCCAGTTTTATCACACAGTAAGTAAAGCGATGTTTCCAGGACAATGATCAAAAACTTATAATCCACGCCTTACTTATGTCTTAAGGTTGCCGCAGCTTTAAAGAGTCAAGAAGCAAACAATAGGTGACATATGTATTGTTTAATGCTAACAATTTAACTAATGAACACGTAAGTAATAAATACCAAACCTTTGTTTTGCACACTCTTTCAAAATGACTCTTTGACAAACAATTTTATGTTATAGAGGTTGTGGAAACATCTTTAAGTTACTGAGAGCCAATACAGAGATTACTTATTTAAGTTATAGAGGTTTGGGCTCTGATGGGAAGGGAACATATTATTTTTTGAAGTTATAGAGGTTTTTTAGTTACCGAGGTTTGAGTTAACGAGGTTCTACTGTACAACTTTTATAGAATCAAAGGATAGTCTACAAGAAACAAATTCTAGCACTAATGTGACAGAGTTAACTATTGAAGTTAATGAAAATAATGAGCTTCTTTTCATTTGCACTACCTGCTATCCTCATCTTATTCCAATTATAATACAGTACACAACAGTTTTGATGTTTCACATCTACCGGGTGTCCCCTGATGCACTCTTCTTTTATTTTCGTTTTGAAGCAGTAATAATAATTTAAAATTATTGTGATATAATTTTAAATATCTAAATTGTTATTACTTAATTATGATTTTTCACTGTAACTATAAATAATGTTAACTTTTTATTTAACTTCTTTGAACTTCAAATTCTTCAAAGGCAATTAATCTTCTCAGCTTTTTTTTTTTAAAATACAACATATATAAAGAAAATTGCAGATATTTTAACAGTTAATATTTAACATTTTTTTATCATATAAGAAATTGAATGTGATGAATTAATACAAGCATAATTAATTAAAGCAATAAATAAAAATATAAATTAAACAGTTTGATTCAATCATCTAAATAATGTTAAAAATTTTGAAAAGTATTAAATTAATATCAAGTACCACTGTGATTATAAATATATTTGTTTTAGAGAATTACCACCACATTCTACGACATAGCACTTTGCAGAATGCTAATTTTATAATTTAATTAAAATCAATAAAAAATTAAGATAGTTGAAGGATAAGGATTTTATTATAGTAATTTACTGCTCCTTAAGAATATTTTTTTCATTTTCCTACATTATTGATACCTATTGTTTTCAATTTATATGCAAAACACCAAACTTCTTTTTTTATTTGTATTTGAAGTGGTTTACTTGAGAATACATTTTTTTTCTCACAATTTTGTAGAAGCTAATCTGTATTTAATGAATCATCACTTAAATTTTAGTTCACAGTACCACTAATAATCTACTTTTTCAATGTATATATTTTTTAATTAACCTCATCCCATGCTCATGCATTTTCATCATTGCATAAAAATGTTAATTCAAAAAAAAAATATGTAACATGTTAAAATTAATATAAAAAATATAGTTTAAGAAGATATGCTTTAATGATAAATCGAACTGAAAAGTGGAAAATAATTCTTAACATAGGAATAAAATAATGAAAGAAAAATATTAGTATTATTGTGAAAAATATGAAATTATTGTATTGCCATCGGTCCTTGATAAATCTACAAAGTTTCAATGAAATTTGACCATTTGAAGTGGGTCAAAATCGAGTTAAAAGAAGTTGGTCACAAACAAACATAGTACATACTTACAAATCATCACTACGAAGTATTCAATAATTATTGTGGTGACTTAGTCTAAATGTGCTTACTGTAGCCATCATTTGCAATGTCTGACTCGAATGTGTTGTAGAACACAGGCTATGCAACATGTGCAATCTTTCATATAACTACAAATAAATATGACTGTAACGGTCACAACTTGGCCATATAACAAAAACGTGGCCACACGGCTGATATTGTGTCAATATGTATGTGTTATTAAAGAATGGTTCCAAGTACCTCACAGTAATGATGCTCGTCGCTGCAGGTGTGCATGTATGGCATCTAACAAAGCAGACTTAGTTAGAATTTGAATGTTTGTATTATTTTTTTAGAATTGAAGATTTGTAAGTTGTCAGAAGTTTTAATTTTTTGCTTATGTCATGTCTAAAAAACGAAGAGTTTCCTCTTGAGAGTAGTTGGCTAATATCCATAATATTCATGAGCAATGATTTAGTAGAACTAGGACTAATCTGATTCAAATGGGTTACACCTAGTACTGGACAATTATGATCAGCTAGAACTTGGTATAACCATTCAATTTCAGCTAATATTTTAAACAAATTTTCTGAGAGGTACTTAAGCACAATACTAACCATATGGGAACAACACTGAATTGAAACTCGTTAATAAATAACTTGAAGAATTTATTGAAAAATTATAACTTCCAAGTTTTGAATACATTTTTTATCCACTTCATGATTTTACCTTTACTCCTTTACTACACTGATAATGATAATGAAATAAATATAAAAAAAATGACAATATACCTAGTTGTAGCTAATCACGGTAGGCAAAAACTAGGTATAAATCATTTTAATAAGTTAGACCTAGTTCTAAGTCAATGCTTATGGCTAGTATGCATATTAGTCAACTACTCCTAGGTGTAGCACACACTTCAGCTTTTAGTTGTAAAATGTATAATCAAATTACTGAAAGATTCAAACTGGTGCTTAAGAACAATATAAAAATATGGGGAAGTGAAAATTTCTTAAACTATAACTGACGGAATGGTCTAATAATTGCTAACATGTAGGTAATAACATAATATTACAGTTTTCTGAATACGACAACCCAATCACCAAACTTCAAGAGTTTTCATGATAATAGCATTGGCATTACAAATTTTATCACTAATTATTTTAAATTTTGTTTTACATTTTTATGATTATACTAGCTTTTGCCCGCTGCTCTGCCTGTGTGGACATCAACTCTTTCATCATTCATATTGACCTCTTTGAACTATGGCTCTTTAAACTATGATCCCAATATTATCCCTGTTTTAAATTTTAGTCCTGGTTGCGTTTTTGATTTTGATTCTGGTCCCGATTTAGATTCCACTTTTTTTCAAAATATACATAATTCACCCACAGCTCTGGCCGCATAAATAAAATCAAATCCAAAATATCCTTATTTCATAGGTAATAAAAAATAATTTTTATTACCTATAAATCAAGTATGAACTCGAAATGCGTCACAAACACCTGTTTTCAATATTAAAATTACCACCCATTCTAAATCCTGATTCACCATGAGAAGAATGGGCAAGAAACTCAAGGTTTGCTCTTTTTTACTCATCGATACAAAATATTGCATTATTAATAATTTAGTACAATACTAGTGATAAAATGAAGCAACCTGATAGCCGAGCAATTCAATCTCATGGGTTTTTTTCATTAACATATTCAGACACGGTGTAATAGCCTTTGCCATATAACTACCTCTTAATGAAACATTTAAATTCATAAAATGGCAAATTTTGAATTTCAGCTGGAATCTTATTATAAAAGCGCACACATTTCCCCTTTAAATGTTTTATTAACGTTGCTTAGACGGGTTTTATGAGCAGTAATGTTTGAACAAATAGTGTCAACGTTGTGGATGTCTCTCCTTTTTTTGAAACTATGCTATATGTCTCTTGATATATACTGGATTTTCGTAGACATATAACGAGTTTTCTCTTCTCTCATATTAATGATCACATTATCGACCATGGTCCCGATCTCCATCCCATACTCAATGTTATACCAGAAACCTATATTCTTACATCGATAACACACATAAAACTGAATACATTTTTTATATGAAGTAACCCCACTTACACTCCTGATCCTGATCCAGATCCTGCTTGGAATTCCGATACCGAACCAATATTGAACTTGAACCTCCTTTGAACATTGTTGTCACTGATAACCAATGGGCATAAATAAAGAATTTGTTCTGCAAGCAATGTCGAGAGCAAAAATTAGTATTTTTTATAAATAATACCCTATATGTTATTGTGATGTATAAACTGATTACTGTATAGTTGCAGACAACATGTAAACTTTCACATTCATAGTATCAATAGGATTTTTATTGATTGTATGACATTGTTTTAGTCGTTTTATGAGTTATCGCAGCTGATTAAGGTGTGCCTAGTTCATGTCCTGTAAATTTAATTAGTAAACAATTTCACACGCATTTATTTGAATATTTTGAAGAACATTTGAAGATTTTCCAACTTGAAGATAATTGTGCTTTTAATGAAAATATGATATTTTCCTAGTTGGGTCATCTCTATGCTTTATACTAAATTTCGTTTTAATCTTATCTTAAAAAACATCACCCAGGCAAGTCTCATATTATAGTTTTCTGACGTATCAACAGATTTTATTGGTAAATGAAAATGTTTTTACGTAATAAATCTTTTTCCTACATATATTTTTTTTAATGTAAAAATCTGGCTTAAATGAAATAAAATAAATTCCATCTTCCATATATTTATTCATATGTCGTAAACTAAACCAAAATTCATAGTTTTAAACTATAAATATGTATATAAATCATATATGACAATATGAACCTTTTTTTCTGTTGCCATATGATATGCAAATCTATAGTATATTGAAATTGTTTGAATTAACAATCATTATATATAATTTGAACATAGTGTATAAAAATACAAAATTCATTGCACTTAAGAGCGTATATTGATTTCCTTTTTGGTTTGTGGTTAGCGTCCGGATATGTCATATTTAATTATTTCACGTAATTGCAATATCTTCATATTATACATTATTATAAAAATTGTATTGACTTTTTTGTCACATAATGCTTCAGTAAAATATTGATTTATACAGAATTACATTTGAATTACAATAAATTATTAAAATAGTCAATATAATATGAGTGCATTAATTGTTAACATTAACCTTTCTGTCAATGTAGAGAGGCTCAAAATCAAAACTAATCAACCTGAAATATAAAAAATATGGGAGGTTTTTCAGCAGCGAGTCAATGAAAACCTAACAGAAATCCTAGATGCATATGAACAAAGTTTCATAAATGGAGTGCGAAATATATGTTAATACGGAGAGCTATATATTATTGTAAGTTAAAGCAAAATAACTTATGAAAAAACAAGTCGTGAAAAACAACACAGTTTGTCATAACTTTGAAATAGACACAGTGGATCAATATCATATTGAAGACATTACGTGAACTTTGCAGTGTGAGTAATACTTGATACAGTATTTCAAATGATTCATCTCATGCAAGGTCATAGATAAAACACTGAACATTTTAGGCATGCGCGTGAGTCAGAATTGAAATACATATTGCAAATACTTACAGATGCAATGATAGCAGGTTATTTTGTTGAATCGCTTCATTTTGTCATTATTGCTTTAGCAGTAGTTTTTCAAAAATTGTCACGCAGTAAAATTTTGATAATGATTGGGAAAAAATGAAACAAAATAAAATAAATCATTTAACTTTCCAGTTATGCATGCAAACAATTTAAATTAATTAAAACCACAAGTGCACTTGTAAGTTACATTTGCATAATTATAAACATTTTATTCTGTAGTATTCTTTTAAAAATAAGATAGACATTTATTTTTAAACATAAAATAGAGATCTTAGTTGTAATATATCATAGAACTAGTTTTTAATGCTATTTAAACTACACTATATCACTCCATAATAAGTGCAGTGGAGCACTGAACTTGTTTCTTACAAATTTTTATTTAACACTTTTTTTATATCGGGACCTTGAATTAGTTCTCGCTGTTTCTTTTACAAAATAAAAGCCTTATTTAGCTTCGAACCATGGATATTTGGTTTTGCAGACAATGTTGATGCATGGCCCGGGCTTACCCCACTATTGTCTATGCTTTGGAATATCGTAGTGTATACACTTTTCATCACCAGTCGCGATGCAGTGCAAAAAACCTTTTCTTTTCTGCCGTTGAAGCAGTAGTTCACACGAGAAAAGTAGTTCACAGTGAGAAAACGCCGTTCGACATCTCTCGGCTTCAATTCATACGGTACCCAATGTCCTTGCTTCCAGATCATTCCTAAACCTTTTAAAAGTTTTGAAGCAGTTGACTCATCTTCTTGTTATGTTTTCCAAGTTCTGTTAGTGTCTGACATCGGTATTAATCGAGTAATTCCTCCAACTTTTAGTCTTCAAATTTTTTGGTGCGCTAGAACGCTCTTTATTCTCAACTTCTATTTCATCATTTTTGAAGGTCGAAACCAGTCTCTGCATGTAGTATCCGACAAAGCATTGTCACCATAAGTCTCAGCAAGAATTCTATGTGCTTCAGCTGCAGATTTTTTTTTTTGAATAGTGCAATAAAATTACTTGCAAATACACTTTATTTGGCACAAAAGTAGACATTTTCAGAACTAAGAAAAAATTACTTTGTTTACACTAAAGTGAACTACCATACACTGAAATTTAAGGTTAGATACACTACTGCCTTGCATGTGTGTTACCATTCAAAATTCCACGAACGGGGCACTGCTACTGCCATCTTTGAACAAACAGCGAGAACTTATTCAAGGTCCCAATAATTTGTTTTGTTTTTATTTTATTGCATCATCAAAAAGGACTTCAATAATTAAGTTTAAGTACAAAAATAATTGGTGCCTCATTTATAGGTTACTATGGTAGTCGCAGACAACTATTTAATTACATTTTGTATAAAACTAAAACTAAATATGAAAATATATGGCAATTTGAAACTAAAACTAATACTCATCAGGCTATTTTCAATAACAACAATATTTTTTTCTAATTGAATGGTTATTCTTTTGGAAAATATCTATCAATTCAGAGCATTTTGTTATTAAAATGGATAGTGTCACCATCTTGTATCCAGATGCTTTTTTTTCTTAAAAAATAATTGTACGAAAGATGCTACATAAACCACTTTTGTACATTTTCCAATCTTTTTTTTTATAGACTTCTTAATAAAGGTTCCAGACCACATTTCAGTATTTTGTTCTATCCAAACCAACTGGCTAAATAGTACAAGAATAAGTATTATGAAAAGAAAAAGAAAAGTATTATGTTAACTCAAGGATATATTAAACACTTGCAATTATGTATGCAAATCTTTGCAATTGCTATTATTATTAGGTATTATTTTATTTCCTAATTTAGCTCTCATAAACAATATTTTGAATTCAAAATTTACTTGAGTAACTGCAACACTGTCATTCGGGGCCACCGATTCTTTGCTTACAAAAAATGTATGTGGAAGTTGAAGTTAAAGTAATTCTATATATGTATATATAGGAATACTAAATGACCTTTTTATAAGCTTTTGTAAATGTTAATAAAAAATGTATTATAAAAAATTAATATTTTGATCTGATAGTACTTATTCAGCTATTGTATATTCAGATTTGCATATTCAGTCTATAAATTTGAAAATCTATCTTTAATTTTATAGGCAGATCCTAAACAACTGCAACAGAAAATAGAACGAACAAAGATTACATCTCTGAACTTATTGTGATCAGTTTTTAGGGTTTCCAATCCATTAATGTTTCATTTTAATAACATTTATCTTCTTGTAGGGTGAATCTCCTCAGTTGGTATCAAAAAACGCCATGTCAAAAAAGCCAACGCCTCAGCCCACCTTGCATAAGGTAATTCATTATTTAAATGTGCTCATAGTAAAAACTTAATAATATAGGTATTTCATAGAAATTTTTTCGCTAATATTTCATACATGTAAATGTTTTAGGTGCAGATTTAACATAAAAGATACCATTTTGTCCATATAACTAGGAAATTACCTATAATTGGATCCTATTCTTTACTGTTCCAAAGATTAAGTATAAAAAAAGATTGCTTTTTATTTAATAAGTAAGGAATTACTTTGCATTAATGAAAAGGTTGTTTTATTTAATTAATTAAAATTAACTGAAATTATACTAAATTGCATTACTATTACAGTGGTGCAAATTTTTTTCTGATTATCTATTACTTAGCCAGCTATTCAGCTTACAATTTCTGATAACTATTATATAATTAAGTTTCAATGTTATTTGTGAAGTGGTTGTATGTAAAAATACTAAATATGTTATTTATTTCTATGCGCTCTTGGTAAATAACTTATAATTTGCGGGTGTTGTAATAATGCTGAGGCAGATATTTTATGAAAAATAAATATGTTTATCTAATCATTAAAATGAGTCATTGTCCTTATAAAATGTATTTTCCGTTTAACATTTTTTAATGATAATAACAATAATTTATATTTATTTATTATGGTACTGCTATCAGGTGATAATGGTGGGCTCAGGTGGCGTGGGCAAGTCGGCGCTTACGTTACAGTTCATGTACGATGAATTTGTGGAAGACTATGAGCCTACTAAAGCAGACAGCTACCGAAAGAAGGTACTTACATATGAAACACAATGTACAAAGAATAAACAGCACACACATGTCTACTAGAACCCTATACAAATTCCTATCGTTCTATTATCAGATCACATTTTTTTTAGGTAGTGTTGGACGGCGAGGAGGTCCAAATAGATATTCTCGACACGGCTGGCCAGGAAGATTACGCGGCCATCCGCGACAACTACTTCCGGAGCGGGGAAGGCTTTCTCTGTGTGTTCTCTATCACGGAGCCTGAAAGCTTCGACGCCACGCAAGAGTTCAGGTAATGATAATTATAATTGAGCAGCTTGTGAAAAAAAGGTAGACAAGTCAGTGCTGAATCATAAAGAGTTTTCCTTTGCATCCAACATCTAAGAGATGGTGTTATATTTTGGACCACAAATATGCAAATCTCTTAAAATTTGTTGAAATTTTGTTTTTCGATTAAAAGAAGACCAAGTAGTAATAGATATGTGAAAAATATTTGTTTGACGTGTCTGCTTTGGTTCGCCAGCTTCTCAATTTTCATCACAGGCATATATAGTGAAAATAGCATGCATCCATGTGCGTGCCAAATATGCTAACTTCTAGGGAGCTATAGAAGGAAATTCTAGAAATTGATATAATACTGAATTCAAAATATTGTTAAACTGTCCCAATTATTTGTAATAATAGAAAACGTCAGTTCCATTCTTTACGTTAATAATAACTATTTTGTTTTTAATTGAGATATTTGCTTGATTTCTCTGAATAATTTATGTTCATCTTATGATAAATAAACATATTTAGTTAATTTAACATATGTACAATGCTGTATAAGTAAATGAAAGTATATGTACATTGTCCTTGAACTAGTTACATATTCTCATAGAAATACAAGTTGAAGCAAGGGTGGATAATTTCATTTCATTTCAATAATTGAAATCACATATTTTGAACAGTAAATTAATTTCATGAAGATAACCAAAGCTCAATTTGACTCCTGTCAAGTGTTGTAAAAGATATCTGAATGTTTTAAATTCTAAAGCTCATTGGATGTTCACTACTGAACATAAGTCTTTCGCCTTTCCTATAGCAAAGATCGATAATCAAGAGGGATAAGGAAGTTCATTCAAGAATAATTCCTAACAAAAATTATTTATATAATGTTTCTATATTATATAACCTGGAGCAGGATATTTTTTAAACAATATTTGAGGGGCAAATGAGCAAGCGAGTCATCAGGGAGTAGATGGTTACTGCTGCCCTTGGACGCAGTAACCACCTACTCCCTGATGACTCGCTAGGTGGTAAGGTGGCGCTGATGTCAAATTCTGTGGTATTGACATCAAATATCACTATTTTGAATCAAGAATACAATTTTTGTTTCCTGTGTTATGATATATATGAAATAGAATATTTCATAATGGCTTCCAGAAATGGCATTCGTTTATTAATTTGATTTGGGTAAAAGTAAATCATATGATAACAAAATATAAAAATTGAAATGTCAAACTCATTGTCAAATGTCACTCAGTATACGGGTTATTGAAAAAAATATTTGCTGAGCACACAAATGTTCGGATAATGTTTATTGGGTCTCCTAGTCATTTATAAAACCTTGTATTCAACACTAGATGCTGAACAATGACCAAGGAAATGACATTTTCTGAATTCATTGGCAATTTCCATATCAGTGACACCCATGTGTTAATTTAAACATATTAACAATTAAAACATTGAATAACATAACCATAATAATTTTTTAACTATGTCTATTATAGAGAACAAATTCTCCGTGTAAAGAACGATGAGAACATACCGTTTCTGTTGGTCGGGAACAAGTCAGATCTTGCAGAAAAGCGGCGCGTGCCGCTCGAACAGTGCCGCGAGCGCGCCACCAACTGGGGCGTGCCCTATGTCGAAACATCGGCTAAGACACGGGACAACGTCGACAAGGTAACAATATACATATTTAAACAAGACTAAAAAAATACATACCTGTATATTTTATTATTTTTACAGTTTTCTTAGACTACTATATTTAGTGATCACAAATTAGGCATCTTTATTTTAGATATAAGACATTTTCAAAAAATTGGAATGACATTCAAATTTGAGAATGCAATAGGGTGAAATATACAAATTGAGCATCCAATTAGAAGTCAAATAATGTATCCTTTATTCCGTTCATGTGATCCATGTAGTACAATGCCCATTTAGGCTAAGTCAATAGGAGTTGCTGTTGAAGGTTAATAATAAATTTTCATCACAACAAAATCCTTGTCAATGATGTAGTAACATTCCTTCATGGTAGTACTACTCTCAACTAGTCAAGCACCAATACATTCATATTAAAAATAAATTGAACCAAATATATTGGTTGACAGTAAATTGGTAATTGTTTTTTTAAACAAGTTTACGAGTTCTCCTTTGTTTCCACATTGAAAAATATTTCATGTATTTGTGAAGTAGTAATCAGAATTTATGAAAATCTATTAGAGAAATGTATGGAGAAGCATAACCGGCTTAGTTGTAATCCATGTCAATGACTAACTTTTTTATCAGTGGCTTGCTTTTTAAATAATGTTTATTTAAATTTTTTAAACTTGAAATGGAGAATTACATTTTCAATGGAAGGAATTTGACTGAATCATATGTACAATACTTAAATCTATATGGACTCTAGACTTGTATTAAATGACATTGTTTTTTATTCGAAAAACTTATATGTGACAAATTAATTTTAGACAGTAGCAGATAGATTGCAAAACGATTTGTACAATTAATCTTTCCCAAATTTTCCAAGCCAATCATATTTTTTTTCGAAACTAAAGGGGGGGTATGAAATTAATTTGCTAAAAAAATTTTCAGCCTTCCTTTATAAAGACATATATATTTTTTATATTATTGTAGTATGACATCATAAATACATGCTGTAGTCAATTCGTAGTTCTTCAATATAAAAAAAAACGAAAATTCATCCCAGAAAGCGTCCTTCCGAACCTATTTCAGTGTGATTATTTATTTCCTATTATTTGTCTCTGTGTATGCTTGAATTCATCATTTGTAAAGATTCAATGACATTCATTGAAGTGCAGCTTAAAAGGGGTGCGGTATATATTTTGTGTTTGGATTTGTTTGTGCTTTTAGTATGTTTTGGGTATTATAAATGCTTATGTTACAAACTTGGACCATTATCATGACTTTAACAACATGAGATGTTGGTGAAGATTAATGCATAATTGATTGTAGAATTGGTACAGAATTGCTATATGAGAACCTAAAATATAACTGCTGTAACAGAATTTATTTCTCTTCCATCGTTTAATTTGTAGATCTAAGTTTATTCAGTATTAGATTTTATTGTCATTTTTGCTTTATTGTATCTATTTACGAAGAACATCCAAATGAAAGGGTGATATTAGTAATTAAAGAAAAAAAAAATAAGTGTGATTTATTAGCATGATATTTAGTAGACATTATTGTGGAGATGGTTAGGTGGCAATTTATTTACATACATTATATGAGTTAATACATGAATTTAATTTATTTTAATTTCATGTAAATAAATAATATATTTTAATTTGTAGAGAATAAAAAAAAAATACTCTTTATATGTAATAATATTTATGGATTTTTTAGGAATACATTATGCAATACAGTATTTTTTTTATAACGGCAATGTCTCGTTTTAATCTGTACCAATTCTGTTTATAATTCATGTTTGTATTTGTGTGTAACCCACGACATGTTTGCTAATTTTGGTACGCAGGTATTCTTCGATTTAATGCGCGAGATCCGTTCTCGGAAGTCGGACGAGAGCCGAGCGACAAACGGCGACGTGAAAGGCAAGAACCGTAGGAAAATCAAGTGCGCCATCTTGTAGGCAGCGCGCACGCGGGCTGGGAGGGGGAGGGCTGACGATGGGATTGAACAGTATCTAGATATACGTGTGCCGAGATTAAATGTCACTCAAATAGTTTTTGGTACCTTGTCGCGAAACGAGTGTCCGGGGAATGATACATTCCCGGGGATCCGAATTATCACCACCGCCAGTGCTTGTGTTTTGTGAATTGTATGTGTCCATGAGTAAACGCTTGTTCTGCCCCTGTAGATGTTTGACGATGTGGTGGGAAATGAGTTTGTGTCGTTACAGAATCGATTGATGTATACAAAATTTGCACAATTTGTTGGTATTCCACGAGCCTTTTTTTCTTTTATAAGGAGTTTTGTTATCCATGTAAACTGAAAACATATTATGAACTAAAAAGAACAAGTCGACGATTCTGAAAATAAAACATGTTTCTCCTGTTAGCTTTTATATATTGTATGGTCTATGATCAGATAGAGTATGAATACTGTCTCTCACTCAAAAGTAAGTACTTTAATATAGCTTACAGTCTGTAAGTTTAGATTACTTTTAGTGTGAAATAAATGTCATAAAATGAACATAGTGCATCCATGTACGAGTAATTAACATTTTTTTTATGTTCACCATTCAAATATATGTCGATTTACATTAATAAAATGTTTTCTCAATTATGGTGCTGGCATTATGATCACGCTTTAAGCTTTCATTGTCAATATATTTAAAACTTGTGTAATAGTTTTTATATCTAAATGATTATTCATTAGAATTAAGCATACTCTGTATTGTGTGCCCTCACATTGCTTCGATTTCATCATAATACAAACAATAACATGGTATGACCATAACCACAGTATAATCACTGCTCCCAGTAAGAGTTGGGTGTTGACGGTTCGAACGCAGGGAGATACGACGAGTGGGAGATGTGATCGAGAGCGCGTCTCTGCCATGAATTAGTTATGACAGCCAAACGGAGGATGGCGCCTAGAGTTTTTTTGTAACATATAAAACTTTAATAATTTAATTATAAAATCTATGTATATAAACATGATAAACTCTGTTTATTCATTATATTATCATAAATTCAATTTTAAAATTAGGTCCTGAAATGTGTGATAAAATACTATTTATACAAAATATGATGCGGAATGCAAATTTTAAGTGTCTTTTTTTTTTAATGTCGGCTAAAACGAGACTGTTAAAGAAGCTCTAAATATATTAATGTTATAAATAAAATGATTAATAACAACATTCATTAGTTGTGACAAACCCGCCCGTCGTGTGCTTGGTCGCCCAGTACTCACGCCGCGGCGACACGATGCCGTGATTAACGAACTGGGTAGCTAGTAGTGATTGTACTGTGGTATTATGCAGGAAAATATTTAAAATTGGTAACAAAACATTACATTGATTATAAGCAATTAATTTTCTCTCTTTGCCAAATACAACAAGATAACTATATACATTTAAATGTGTCAAAAATTCTACTTGTATGGTTTTTTTATACGTGCGGGCAAATGGACAATTAGGGTAACGTAATTAATTTTTGTATTTATTATATAAATAAGTGCTACATATAATAATATTTAAATGATTGGAACTGTTTCTCTAATATTGATTTAATCTTATATCTATTGATGTACTTTCTATGTATGTAATTTATTTCTAATATTTTTATCAGATATTAATTTAAAAAACAAAAATTATTAATAATTTTAGCTGAATATAATTATAAGAAGTTGTCATTTCACACATCATGATTTATATATATATATGTATATACACACACACACACATACAATACTATAACTATACATATATATAGTTATAGTATTTTTCGTATGTTCAAAGTATTTTGTTGCATCAATGTTATGAATAAATAATGTTTTCGTTTATCCTATTTCATAAAAAGCATAGAGAAATAGATTCCATAATGTGTATGAAGGAATAGTGGTTATTAGTATATAAATATTTTAAAATTTTACGTAGTAAACTCTTCTCAGACATTAAATTTATATAAATGAATTTTTATTCTCAATGTATCATGATCAAAATAAGTGTCCTTTAGTGTATGTTTAATACCAGTAATGCTAATTATTTATAACTCGAAGAAATCAAACATAAAATTTTAGGATACAATACATTTCTATCTTTAATTGTTTTTAGTTAAAATCATTTAAAGATTTCAAAAATAAAAAATGTATTTCTGACTGATTAGTAGAAAGGTAACTTTAGGCCAGTATTGCTTTCAAAAAGTCTGTCCTTTATTTTTGTTAACCATTAGACCCTATCTGATATATAATAACTTTACTAAAAATTGATGTAACCATTTGTGATTTTTTGACGTTTTTCATATAATACAAATGTATTTAGTGCGATATTCATCTGGTGTTGTAACATTTTATTTGGTGAATGCTAAATAATTATTTGTGTTATGTCATTTCACATTCAAAAAAGTCACTATTATATCTCAAATAAATGGTGACAATGTTGTAATCAAAATGTCATAATAGAAAAACTAATAATGCTGTTGCAATACTCAGGAATTATATTTACAATGGCCATGGTTGATAATGTGTAGATAGTTTTAAGTACTTCATATATTAGCACGTAATCATCTCCACTGCTCTTCGATTTTAGTATCTTTAGTATTTTTGTCTCAAAAGTTGTTTGTTGATAGAAATTATTTATAATCTTAAATCTGTATGTATGTGATGTAAGAATGAATAGTATTGGAATATTGTATAATTATCACTTCACTACTGAATACTACTAAGATATTCATAAACTCAATTGAAAATTACAAACAAGAATATACATGTTTGCAATACATTTTGGTGTTATTTCAGTCCTTAAACAATTATTAAAATCATATTCTTTATTTTTGTAAATTATACGAAAGTACTTGAAATTATTTTGTTTTCAATAAGTATTAAAAAAAATCTGCAAAACGTTTGACCCTTTAGGTCATCTCTAAAATTTCCCACTATGATATTTATCGATGTGTATTTTTAGTTTCCCGTGTTCAAAAATATAGTTGTCTCAAATTTCAGACTTTTTTCAGCTTGTTGGGTTTAAGATATCAAAAAACGATCATCCTTATAAGCCATTCCTGAAACTTTTTGCTACTTTCGAGCTCAAATTGTATTAAAGTGTAACTAGCAGTAAATTATTGTTTGAGCTTAAAAAATCGATTTTCATTTCTTTTCAAGCTCTCTGAACTCAACAATATAATCTTAATATATTTTCAGCTCTTTGAGTTTAAACAATTAGTTTTATTAAAAAAAACGAGATTTTAATCTACAATATCTGTCAAACATGTTTGATTTTGATCTGCTTTACGGCATTTGACGCAGTTTTTTAGGCAAAGAAAGTTGTATGATACCAAACAATCCAACTGATACAAATCAATCCAATAAAAAGTTTAGGAGTTATTTTGATAAATGTTATTTTGTGAAGTTTTCGTTAACTATATCTCTTAACGAACCAACCGATTTTGATGTTTTTTCAAACGATCGACGTTGCTTTTTAAGCAGAACAGCTGGTTAGATTTTGGAAATTATCGGTAAGGTAGTTTAATAGGTATTGCAAATAATTTTTTTTTTAATTCCAATATCTTTTGAACAAATTTATGCAATTCATGGCAATCTATGTATCTGTTTGAAGAAAAGAACTGATTATATTTTGATATCTATTGGTAATCTATAAGTTATTTTAAAAAAAACATTTTTCTGAAAATTTAATCTTTGATATTTAAAATATACAGACATCACTAGGGAAATTGTCATAATAGGTTCCTACGAATCTAAAACGTTAATAATCTGATGAAAATTCGATTTTAGAAAATGGGACTGAAAACAGTAACTTCCCAATTTTCATAGTGGGAAGTTAAAAATCTTAACAATATTAGATGAAGATATATTTATTAATTATAGTTTACTTTAAAATGCCATTTTGACTATTTTTAGAGTTTTTCATTATACAGGCTGTCCCAAAACTTGACGTCAACCCGGAACCGGGTAAAAAGGCAAGTCATGCTGGTTGTCAGAAAAATATAGAAAAAATCTAAGTTGCATGATTTTAAAATTATACGCATTTTAAGAAAAACGCAAAAATTTCATACCCTGTGACAGTCTATTCACTCCTGTTGCCACAAATCTGCTCTAGCTTTCATAACATTATGACTTATTTCTTAGAAAAAAAATTAAAATAAAAAATTGCCTAGATTTAAATGACTGTATTGAAAAAAAATGTACTACGCGAGTTTGGCAAGTTATGTCAAAAGTTGGTGCATTTAGTAAGGATTCTAAAATAATATAATACTCGATAATTTGTAGCTGCTATCGTGGACAAAAAATACTTTTATCAGTAAAATCCCAGTTTTTTACAAATTTTTCATACTTGATTAAAAATTGTTCTAATGGGCGCAAGGTTTTCCAAAGAGTCGTAAATTGTAGCTTGAGAGGAGTCATACTAAGAAGTGTAAGCGAGATAGGTATTGACGCTAAAGAGACTGAAACGGAAAGTCATCTAACCAAGTGCGAGCGAGACAGAGAGTGACAGGAGTACAATAGCGATTACCTGAATCGTTATTGTACTCCCACGTCATATCACAAATCAGTACGTTACGCTCCTTCGTTTACTGCGCTTGTTTTCGTATTCGTTTGTGTTGATTTCGTACTGACAACTTTTGGCTTCGTTTATGGACTTTTGATTGCTTGTGATTTGGATTCGGACTGTTTATTTTCCCTAAACGACGACTTTTGCTTTCTCCTGGACTATGGTGTGACTAGTGCCAAGATGTCTGCGTATACCACTCGCGAATACGCTAATATGCACTTCATTTATGGAGAATGCAGGTGTAATGCCAGTGCTGCCGCCAGACTTTACCGTGAAAGGTACCCAAACGCTGCTCGTTACCCCGATCATCGCGTGTTCACGAACGTACATCGTTTACTCTTCTCAGAGGGCCACCTCCCAAATCATGAGCATGGTGAAGGAAGACCCGCCAACCCGATGGAAGTGCTAGAAGCTGTCGAAGAAGACCCAAGCACTTCAGTAAGAGCTATTGAAATTACCATCGGCGTGCCAAAAAGTACAGCCCATCGTATTTTAAAAAGTCATGAATTACACCCATACCACGTACAGCGAGTACAGACGTTACTACCCGGGGTCTAACAACATCGAGTAGATTTTTCCCGGACGATATTGGAGGTACAGGGATTCCCGTTTTTTTTTAACAAAAATTTTATGGTCTAATGAATCAACATTCAAAAAGGACGGCTACATGAACATGCATAATTTGCATGAATGGCATGTAGAGAACCCTCATTTAACGAGGCAAGACCGGTCCCAATACCGATTCAAAGTTAACATGTGGACTGGAATTTTGAATGGTCAAATAATTGGTCCTTTTGAGCTGCCTGATGCGTTGAATGGCGAGGTCTACCTGGACTTTCTACAGAACCATCTACCAAGTTTACTAGAAGACGTGCCGTTAAACATTTACAGAGAAATGTGGTTCCAACAAGATGGGTGCCCAGCGCACTATGTTCGCTCCGTTCGAGATTATCTCGGTGAAGAGTTTCCCGGAAGGTGGATCGGACGGTCTGTTCCATTCTCATGGCCGGCCCGTTCACCGAATTTGAATCCATTGAACTTTTTTTACTGGGGAGCAGTCAAAGAAAAAGTGTATTCAAAGGCAATTGAAAGCGAATTTGAACTACGGCAAAGAACAGCTGAAGCAGCTGAATTCGTAAATAATGGACGATTCGCCCGAAAGATAGCTCGATCTCTTTTAAAGAGATGTCGGGCTTGTATTGCCGTCGAAGGAAGGCATTTCGAACATTTGCTGTAGTAAAACTATTTTATTGTAAATTTAATAAATAAACCTTAGTATTAAAATTTTTGTTTCAGTTTAAATTAAAACATTAAGAAAAAAAAAAAAATAGTGCCTATTCCAATGCACACACAGAGTACTCTAAATTTAGTGCATAATCTGTTTATTCAGTCTGTTTATGATAGACAAGCACAGGTACAAGTGAGTTAAATTTATTCAGTGTGTGCATTGGAATCGGCTCCAATGTAAAAAGTAATAAGTTTTGCCATTTAACCAAGTAAGAAAAATTTGTAAAAAAAACTGGGATTTTACTGAAAAAAGAATTTTTTGTCCACGATAGCAGCTACAAATTACCGAGTATTATATTATTTTAGAATCCTTACTAAATGCGCCAACTTTTGACATAACTTGCCAAACTCGCGTAGTACATTTTTTTTTCAATACAGTCATTTAAATCTAGGCAATTTTTTATTTTAATTTTGACGTGACAACGTCTTATAAATTGGTTTGCCGGGTGACACTTCAAGAAACTGCGTTACGCTCCGCTCACGTTAAGCTCACAATGAGAGCGAGTGAGAGGCACGCGTCCCTTCCACTCGGCATGGTTAGCCCGCCTAAGAGCGAGAGAGACAGACATAAAAGTGAAAGGCACGCGTCCCTTCCACTCGAGCACAGCACCCGCCTAAGAGCGAGAGAGACAGAGCGAGAGAGAGAGAGTGAGAGAGATAGGCATACACACCGGTTCATGTCTTGCGCTTCTATTTCGCTTAGGCGCCTGCATACAAGTTTACACGCTGCCAGTTAATTGTAAAACGATTGTGTAGTGATAATGAAGGTAGTTATATTTGTATATAAATACGTATGTATGTGTAAAGGTAAAAATAAAATTTTGTTAATATGAAATTCAGTACGAGATTCTTGTATAAATTAATGTTTTAAATATAATTCTTTGTATAAATAAATGTTTTAAATTGTTACTATTATTTCATCTTTCTTCCTACTATACGAATGAATATTCACATTAAAATGATTTTACCACTCAAAGTCGTTGTCACGTAAAACTTTCGCCCGTATACCGACTTTACAGGCAACCAATTTTTTTTTTCTAAGAAATAAGTCATAATGTTATGAAAGCTAGAGCAGCTGGTTTCAAAATTTTAATTACAGTTTGGAGAAGCATTATTCAGGGTTACACAGCAAAAAAGAAAGTTGGAAAAAGTTATGATTTGTGGCAACAGGAGTGAATAGATTGTCGCAGGGTGTGAGGTTTTTGCGTTTTTCTTAAAATGCCTATAATTTTAAGGCCATGCAACTTAGATTTTTTTTTATATTTTTCTGACAACCAGCATGATTTGCCTTTTCACCCGGTTCCGGGTTGACGTCGAGTTTTGGGACTTCTGTATATTTGGCTAGAGGGAATGAACATATGTAGGAATTGCCAAATTTTAAGACTTTATAAGTATTTCTTGCTTCTGAGATCATGACCATCATTTATTTATATTTCTGTCGAAGTATTAAGTAAGTAACCAAATATAAAAATACACGAAATCGGCGAAATTTTATTATTTCTTTTTAATAATATATATATTTTTAATAATGTAGATACAAGTTGTGATCAAAATGTGTTAATTCCTAGTATACGGTACAACGCATGTAACGCTGCCGTTGTGAAGTTAGCCATAAAGTCGTCGCAATGGCGTAAAATAGGAACGTCGGGAAGCGTTGAACCTGCGCATTACCTCATTCACAGGTATTTAAAGCGATAGAGTTTCGTGCGTTGTGCTGTAGGTATAACGTTGATTGGATTGTATTCATATTATTGAATTACAATCTTTTGTATAATTAGATATGGATAAAAGTAATATTAAAAATTGTATAACAATTACATATAGTCTATAATGTATACAATTATATAAATATTTTAAATATACAATACAAAAATAAATATCTACCAAATGTAGAACTTAAGATTGACATTAAATGTAGATTAAAAAAAAAAAAGTAAATATGATTGTGAGATGTAATTGTACACAACTCCAAGCTAGCTGTGTCGCTAGCGTTAAGGGTTATTAAATAACTTGTCATTGTTGCCACACCGATGTTGTTCAACAGGCGTTCCTGTCGCTCATCCGTGAGATGTCGCGCGTGAAGCGGGGCATGCCGGCCGAAGAACCCAAGACTGAGTATAAAAGTAAATGCGAATGCTGCGTCATATCGTAGCTGTGCAATATTATTACAATATTTTTATCTCCACTCTCGCGGAATAAGTAATAAAATTGTGTTTAAATTACGAATTTATTTAAATATTGATAGTGCGATTCGTTTTGTTGTTATCGATCCGATGACACTGATTGAAATTAAGGAAGTTTAAAAAGGAATCGCTGCATAAACAAACATTCCATATGGAAGATGAATGTACAAATAATCTATTCAGTAGGAGGAAATGATTTATACTGGGCGTAAAATAAGATCAGGAATTAATTCTAAATTAGAGATGTATATATCTATATATACATGGAATATGTTAAAAATTATTTTAATAGAGAAAGGTAAAGCAGTTTTTAAAAATGTTTTTCCAAAAGCTCTGTAGCTTTAGCATGGGGAGGAGGCGTGTGCGTCTGGTATGCATGCGCTCCGGTGACGGACGTGCGCGTCTCCTATCAAAGATGGGTGTAACTATGATGCGCAGAGCGCGGCAGCAGCACGGACGTCGCGTCGGGTGGCCGGCTTCGCATGAAAAGACCACCTTGATTTATAAACTTGATAGATAAGATTTACCTATGACTAACTGACGAAAACATCTTGTCTATAGTGGTACTATACAATGTAATTAAAAATTAATTGACATACACTTCGTATTTAACTATTTATAGAAATACTGCTTTTCTACTTTTCACAATATATTTTGCACATACATACGATGCACACCGTTGTCATCTTACGTAACCTCGCGTGCTTGCTTTTGGCCCTCGCTTAAAATAATAAACACTCGGTATGGTATAGTTTCCTTGACTTGTAGCGGTAAAACAATATCCATCGTACGTGCGTTGTACACTGATAATTGTTGTTCGACCGTTGCCTGGCAAGTTTTCGACAACGTGCACGACGTTGTAAGAGCACTTTTATTACGTCCTGACTCTCCGAATAAATTATATTTTACATAGATACTAGTTTGCACTATAACACCTGGTATTTTGTGGATGACATCTAACCAACTAAACCCTATTTTGTTTACGTAAACAGCTTAAGTAAATAAAAACATTAATCCTTAATAAAACGTAATCAATGTAAATTAAACATACAATATATGTCAGTTATTGAAGAACCAATTCAAATGGGGTTTCCACAATTGTTTTTAGTTTTACTCCCGATATTATCTTACACCCAGTATAAAAGGAAAGACTAGGCAGCTAAATTATTCTTGCGGATATATTAGGTTTATTGATTACAATAATAGATGAATATTAGTGTCGGCCATATTTAAACTTTATTCTGCTAGGTCACAATGTTTGCAGGTGATTTTGTGACATATAATTTTGTCCAATACGAATGTTATAAATTAGTTTTATATAAGAAAAAATCATAGCAATTACATTCACAATGTTACAGAGTAAATAAGTTTTGAAAACAAATCTCTTTGGTAATATCAATTCAGTCAGTGAGACAAACTAAAGCTCATTCCGATGCGGATAATGCTTGGGCGCCGGCAAATGTGTGCGCCTAGTTAGTTTCCTACCGCCGCGGACTTACAAACGATGTAGGATGTAGGGGTGACGGCGCGCGGCCCAATGTCAAATTACTATCGCAAGTTTTTAGTTAAGTGGCTTCTTGTTTACATGATTTCTCTTGAACGAGCTATAAACATTATTAGGAGTATAAAATAAATTCGAGAAATACCAACCAAATGGCAGATTTCAAAGATATGCCGATCTATTACTTAGATGCTTATTCGATTTTGTAATTTATATATATATATATATATATATATATATATAAATTACAAAATAATATATATATATATATATATACATGAACAATATCGTCATAATTTTGTTATAAAGGTCCAACTAAATTGTATTTTGTATTTACTAGGTAAAAATAGCTGACTCTTATCTCTTCAACATTCTTGTTTATATCTAAAAAATATAGCGAATTATATTTTTAATTAAAGTCATACATATTGTATAGTAACAGATTTTAAGTGGATATTTCATTATAATTAGCTATATAGATGTAAATAAATAAAATAAGCAAAATGTATTTCATAATTGTTTTAATTTCATTCATATAAAATACAAAAATATTTCACAGTTACAGTTCAGTCATTGGATCTCTTTCACTTATTTTTATATTTACATAAAAGAATTACATTTTATTCAGTTCTCAAAACGATTAAAATGCTTAATACAGAAAAGCACGATTTTTACAACTAGATAAAAAGTATTTATTGACAAGTCTCAAAAGAAATACAAATAAACAATTATTTGGATATAGAAATAATTCCAAATACTTCACAACTAAAACTAATTGACTAATAATATTGACACTTTTTTTTTAAAGCCAATGCCATTTAAAGAAAACCATTGAGTCTAATAACAATTACTTGCTAATGTATATGAAGAAAAATAGTTTCTTTGTTTTGGTTAATATACAAAAATTGCTTTGTATAATAAAATTAAAATATTCTTTTTTTAATTGAAAATTGACACAATATTCTTATTGTGTCAATTTCATTTAATATGAATTTATAATAAAACTAATATAAGCAGTTTTCCCACAGTACTTAAGTAATACAGTCTCTGACTGTCTGATGTTTTCATTCAAAGCTCTGTTAAATAATCATTAATACTTTCATGAAAGAGTGCATTATTTTTACACATTCATATTATTTCAAGACAATGAGACTGGGAACTAATAGATGCCAATTTTCTGAATTTCAGACAACAAACTAAAAATTACACTAAAATTTAATGTAGAATGATGTGGTGTTTGTCAAAAATTAAATACAAGCTGCACAAAAATATGTAGTCCAGAAAATGTAAAAAAACAGGTTAATATATTACTGGCCCAAATATATTTATAAATGTGTTTACTGTAAATTTCTCAACTGATTCATTTTCACTTTCTAATTTTACATTAATGTAGTTATTAAAGTTGCATGTTTGTGCGCTATTACATAGTTTTGGTTTATACAGAGAAAAATCTAAAATTTGTACACTGCTAAATAATCAGAGATCGCCTCGTAGGTAGTTTTTATGTAATGTGATTTGTATGGGTTTAAAATTATGTCAAATTTTTATTGAAACCAAAAATTGAGGATTCTATGGAAATTGCAAATAAATGCGTAAAGAATGGATGTTAAAAAAAAATAAGTACAGGTACACATTTTTATTACAAACCTTGGTGTTTGAAATTGTTTTCGTTAATGCTATTTGTAAGTGTAGTTTTTAGTGTCATTAAAGTTTAACTCATGTCGCCACGCGTATGGCGACGGCGAATGACAATGAGATATATATTTAGCGATGCAACGAGCGAATGCATGAAAGACGCCAAGCAATCACGTAACGAAAAAAAGAAAATATTGTAGCAGCAGTCGTTCCACACTATCGCTCGTTGCTTGGCCATTGCAACTGAACTCGCGCCTGCGCCTATACAAATCACGAATGAACTTTTTAAACCGCGTAGTAAGAAACTTTCCTCGCATAAAATTGCTTTTGGCCGTTATTCGTGTAGTTTATGAATCGTTAGTCGCCGTCTCCAAGAGCGTTGCATACTATTAATATGTTCCCGTGCTGTGGAGATACCACGAGTCTTCAACCTAACTGACAATGGTGCCCACAGCCGGCGGGGCAGAGCGAGTGCTGTTCCATCCACTTTTGGATGTGGTGAAGGTGGCCGCCGTGCGCGCAGCCCTGACACCACGCGAACAACCCGCGGACCACCTGCTCAATAATATAATATTTTTAATGCCACTGAGATACCCAGCTTTTTATTATTAATGATTGTGCTCTTTTTCATTGAATCCAAATCACCTAAATAATTTATTTTGAAAGCCTCTACGTTGACAACTATGATTACATATTCATAAAATAAATTTCTATTTCAACTCTCTCGATTCCAATTCAAATCTCCATCCCGGTTCTGATCTCTACGGAATCACATTAAAACTCATTGACATCAGTAAGGGCAACCTGCTACTTCTTTTACATTAAACTAGGTTAATTTATTTGCGAGATCAAAAATATGAGTTACTGAAATGATTCTTATTAAGTATCTATGTCATCAAAATAATTATATAAATTTAGTTACAAAGAGTTCACTCTTAAAGGAGTATATGCAATAATAAAATAAAATTAAAATTTTATTGTAAAAAATGTATATGAAGAACTAATAGTCATCATTCACTAATAATTATTAGTCAATGATCATTTATTTTATATCCATTATAATGGGGATATAAAGTATTTTTATTAAATAGTTTAGGGCCAAATTTATGCACCCGCAACTGATGAGTTTGCATATAAAGATTGATGGACGTCAGTGAGGCAAGAGAGATATGCAAAGATCCGTACCCTGTGGAAACCTATAGTCTCTGCCTACCATTCTGGGAAATAGGCATGAGTTTATTATTAATTATGTGGCTAATATTAATGTTTGTGTGGTAGATTCTATGCATTCACTCATTGTTCTCCCCATTGAGTTAAAACATTGCACAATTATTGTCAGAACTTATACAGAATACCATCTTACAATAAGTGGCGTACAAGTTGTTTAACCAAATGAATATCTATCTACACATATAATAAAATAGTAAAAAATCTGTTTTTTTTTTAAAGTAAGTTGTATATGCTATACATAATACAGATCCCAAAACAGTTGGTTTTAAAAAAAATTGCCTGTTCAAGCATCATTGTAATGCTAATGGATCGCGATTTGAGCAAAACTTTTTGTGTCTCACAAGCAGTAATCTACTGCTAATTTAGGACACAACTTATCACCCAATTTACTATAATTTATATATAGAGGCTAGACAGAGAGAAAATTCACATTTTTCCTCTTTTTAATTTGAAGTATTTACTGAATAGATTTGGACTAATGGACAAAAAATTTGTCCAATTATCCATAATTTTCTAATTTTTTGTAATCAATAAAGTTTAAGAAATGGAAAAAATCTAAACATATCCAAGATAAATGTTTGCCCCGCAGTAAAATATCTGCAGGTTGGTGCATGTCATGGCATATTCTTTGTTCTTTTATGCAATTCTTATTTTATATAAAATTCAACTGTGAGAATGCCGAAAGTTTTTGGACCCTTTGTTGATAACAAACAGCCATTTCACGAGCAGACCTTGCGACAAGCTAGGGACGGTCGGTAACGTCATTGGTGTGAAAAATCCGACATAGTGATCGCTGACCTGCCTGAAGTCATAGCACAGAAATGATTGCATTCTGTTCGAGAACAGTCATATATCCAGCAAGGGGCCGTTGTAGGTTGTCGATAACAATTAATTAGCCGTCACCTGGTGGCAGACGGCGCACAGGCTGTGTTGTGCGGCGCAGCGGTCGCAGGGCGCATGACCGGCCCGTAGGCGGCGCCCGCAGCGCGCGCACGCTGTCTGCACCGTGGTCGACTGCTGGGAGCTCTGCCACACCGAGTACACCCATGCGCCGCGGATGATCTATGACGATACATTTAATATTTCAGTTATTTCCAATATTTCAATCTGTCTTCACAAAATTTGGGATACAGAGATGTTGTTCTGTATCCTAATGAATTTTAAATTAACAGCCCCCTGTGGTTTAGTCAGTATCAAATGTAAATTTTATTGGTTTCCTTTAGCAATTGCATACATATATTTTGAGTTGCACTTTAACCGAAGTTAGGATATTATTTTATATGTATACATTTAGATAATGCTTGTAGAATTAGTCAAAAGCATGGTTTTATAGGGACTGGCAAAGCTTTTTTCCAATATATATTTAAACTTTTTTTAGAAATATGTACTAATACAAATTAGAAGTACTTGAACGCCTGAAGGCGGTAATAGTCAAGCGCATTCAATGACATTGGACAGCAGAGCGGAACAAGAGTGACGAGTAAGACTTCAAAGTTGCAATATATCGAGTCCCTATCGCTCCCGTGTCGCGAAATAATGGTTATACATCATACAGGCTTTCAGTCAACGACAATGTAAATCAAAGTGGGAAAAAATTGTTTATCCACACAGATATAGGTTATACAGACCTCAGTAGCCAAGTTCCACAGTTTATGTCGCTGCAACAATTCTATGTATCCGAGCAGCCAGTGTTCTTGCAAAGCCTCATCAATGTATGGGAACAAGTCAACCCTGTAAACAATTAATCAATTTCTTTACAAAGCATTTTAAAACATATTACAGTACTAAATATTAATTCTTTGTGTATAAATGTGTTTTCTTTTCAGTAAGGTAACAAAGAACAGACGTGAGATTTTGTACTTTTGAAATATATTTTGATGATGTACTTTACAAAAATGTTATTAATAAAATAATGAAATTTTGAAATGAAAACTTCTTTAGACGTGTTGGGCATTTTTGGAGATGGAAAAAACCATCAAACTCGCGATACTGTTACCATTACCGTAACCGACACCTCTGTATAAAGTATGTACGTACATATATATACATGCATGTTGGCATTTTTTGAGATAGAAAAAAATCATTGAACTCGCGACATTGTTATCGTTACCGTAACGGACACTTTTGTATATAAATATATATATATTGGCATACACGACGTTTACATGAGTTTTGAGTTGAAATACATTGATAACACAGAAAAACAAAATTGACCTTTTTTTTGTTGCATGAGATTTTTCTACTGTTGCTTACTAATTTGGATGCGCTGATTTCGAATCTACCCTCCGATTTTTTGTAGCAGCTCTGGTTAGTGCGACACAGGTGCCGTCTTGAATTTGCATGAGTAATCGATAATTTCTATCAATAGTGGTGAAACCAAACTGGTTTCTGTATTTTCATTATGTTTTCCTCAAGGAGGTTGTGTTTAAACAACCCTGATTGTTTTTGTGTCATTTGCGGAGAATTCCATTTGAATGTGTCGGACTTCGTGAAAAAAGCATACTTGGACTACTTTGGGTTTATATTGCTAACGAATGTTAAGCCCTGGATACCTAGTTTGGTATGTAAAAATTGTGTTGTCTTTGCAATTATGGGCAAATAAAAAAGACCCTCTTTTAAGTATAATTCTTCAATTATCTGGCGTGAACCATCCAATCATCATTGAGTAGTGAGAAAATCAAAGCTGGTAATTTTGATGGCCCGCAAATCAGGAAGTTGATAAATAATAAAAATTTCATCAACAATATGACAGCTATCAAGAAATGTGCATGGGAAAAGTTTGTTTGGAGAGTGGGAAATTTTTTGGGAAATAGAATGTCTGATGTCTACATTCAGTATGTCGATCAGTTGCTGATACACTTCCAGAAGCTTGGATGCAACATGAGTATTAAGTTTCACTACCTTCACAGCCATCTAGACTATTTTCCTGAAAATCTCAGTGATCTAAGAGAAGAACACGGGGACCGCTTTCATTAGGATATTGGCACCATGGAGGAGAGATATCAAGGACACTGGAACGTAAATATGATGGCTGATTACTGTTGGAGCATTCAAAAATAGTACTCCTAACACATTAGTATACACCTCATGTGAGAAAACTATATAAAAGAAAATTAACTTCAGAATAAATACATTAATAATTTTTTATAACTTAAACTATGTGTATTTTTATTGAAAAATCTTGTCATTCATAGAGGCGAAACTGGAGTTGTAACATAAAAATGGCATATGTTTTTGAAATTAGCATGGTAAAATAATTTAGATTCATGTAAAAAATTTCATGTAACAGACATGCTGTTTTCTTGTATAATATAACTATTATAATATAAACACATATTGTGTATAAACCAACAACATTAGGTATATATTAATGTCGGAACTTTTTGTATTGTATTTGTAAATTTACATTTTAAGCAATAGATTGTAATTTTTGCATGTAAAATAACATGCATTATTTTTCATATACAATAGCGCACTAAATAAAAATTGTAATATCATTTTTGTAGTAGTAGTTTACAATAAAAAATATTTCATTTAAAAGTATTTCCTCCACAATAAAATATTTCCTGACGATTCAAAAAATATACACATAATTGTTCAAGTTTTCACTTCTCTTGGCACTCCCGGAGTGCCACTGTTTTTTTTATTAATGTAGTGTGCATAATTTATGAAGATATTAATGAACAGTTTTCATAAGATTTTTTGATTCTCTACCTTTGCAATTTAGGGTTTATTTCATCAATGCACTATTAAAATGTTAATAAATCTAGAGTTGATTCACTGATCAATTTATTCAAACATATGAATTAACAATTGATTCATGTAACCGAAGGATATTAACAGGGTTATTATATGAAAGCTTTTAAATCAGTAACAAACTGTACATTTTTTTTTATGTTTACAAGCGACACTTATATATGCAATGCAGCTGTAAGTTATGGTGATTGAAATTTCTTTTAAAGAAAAGAAAAATTATTTTTAAATCTAATAATAACATATTGCACATTCTTATTGAAGTTAAAATGAAATCATTATCAATTCAGAAATATAATACAATCTTGAATAATAAATGTATCTTTGTGTAGTAAAAATAATATACAGTGAAATCTCAATAATTCGAACCTCGTAAGTCGAAATCCTCAGTAACTTGAATAAAATTGCCATTCCCTTCTGATGAACCCCTAAATACGCGGTATCTCAAATTTTTAGACTTTGTAACTCGAACAAAATGTTATTTCCCTACGAAGTATTGATAATACATATTTATACTCTATAACTGGAATTTCAAAAAGGAGACTCCGTAAGTTGTAGTTGGTAAAATATAATGACATCTTACTTGGAATTCCCCGAAATAATAGCAATAAATTCCAAATTGAATGTTCAGGTTTGGGACTTCTAATCTATTGTTTTTGTCTTGCACACAAGCAATGAATGAATAAATTCATGAAATTTTCTAAGTAACACCTATGAACGTTATGTTTGTTCCTTGTCGACACAGTCATATGTATCTCGAAGTTCTTGTTAAGTTGAAAACTCGTTAACTCAATTTTTTTTGCATTTCCCTTGACATTCGAGTTATTGAGATTTCACTGTATATTTAGGAAACATTTTCGATACACAGTTATAATAGTGCATTTTTATCTGATTAGTCCATAGTAATTACTTGTGAGCAATTCCTTTTTTTATAATTACAAATGTACAACCTGTAATCGGCGAGCGCCATGAGCACGCAAACTCCGGTCTGGACGTCGCCGAGGTCCGCGTGCAATTTCAAAGCTGAGGCTAGGAGCGGTGCCGCATCTAGCTCGCCACTGTCTGCAGGGTCGCCGCGCACGCGCAACGGGCCCACCACACCATCTTCCACCTGATACGACAAAACCTTTATGGTCCAAAGTAAAAAAAAAGTAAAAGCGTTTTAGTAACAAACGCATGAGCTTTTCTTTTAACGACTTATTTAAAAACTCATCGGTGACGCAAATGTCATCTGTGATGAATTCCAACATTGATAATCAGCACCACTAATTTTTACATTCATTTTTCATGTTTCAAAACAAAAAATAACAAATCCTAAGTGTATGACTTAAATGCTTGTTTAATAGTTTTCAATATTATGTTCTATCGAAGTGAGGATTTAGAAAGAAAGCAAAGTGAACACTGAAAAAAGCAGGTATATATATTTAATTAATCTGTGACACTTTTAAAAATGCACTTTTAATTGACCTCAAAATTTGCAAAATAAGTGGTAAATACAACCACTGTGAACATCATTGATATAAACATACAAATATCTTGATTTCTCTGGAATTTTGTCAATCAAAATTCAGATAATTAATTAATGTGATAGGTAAACAATCATGTAATTTATTTCAAGATAAAGCAAATATTGTAACCACGCCGGTACTTCTACATCAAATGTTGATTGTCGCATCAGTCGACCTCAGCACGTCTCCATCTTGGCAATAGTTTTTAACTCACTTTAATTAACAAAATTATGAACGTCATCGATCCGCTTCCTAAAGAGTCCACGCAGTCAGTTATGCACTGTTGTGCAACCAAGGGAACACCAATCGAAGGTCTTTGTGATTCTTATTAATGCACAATATTCACTCGGAATCTAGAAAACAATTTTCAATACTATTGGTGTTATGTTTGGAACTGCAGAGCAGTGGCCTGTTATAGTTACCACTGATATAATGTTTGCCATATATTGTTTAGAAATCATACATGACTTATGTAACATATCTTTAGAATTTTTTGACCCACCCATGTAAAAACAACAAGAGTTTGTTAAATCCTTTCCCCCATTAAATTTTAAGTAAAATAAAGTTTTTACTAATATTATAGAGAAAAAGATGAAACAATTAAAAAAACATATTTGTGATAAGAAATTTTAATATTTTGGTAAAAACAGTTTCACTTAGATCCCTATACATTTCGATTAGTCGATGAACTTATCAGCTATTCAGCTAGCGGATCAACCACTGGAACATCTCTATTATGCGTTGGTTTCAGTGCTTCATCAATGAAAATAACATTACTGCATTGTTGATGTCCACCCATTCAACAAGATCAACATTATTCTTTATATGGCATGTAATTTCTCGACTCAGAGCCATGTTTTCTTTATAAAATTTTTAAGTTTGTCAACAAAGTATTTCGAGCATACTGAGTAAATTCTGCCGGGCGGCGCAGAAGTATTGTCATGGACACCACATAACTGTGCCGTGTCACAGAAAAAGCACGCTTTTTGAAACTACGTTCATAACTTAACTCATTTTTATAATATTACATAAGAATCATGAAGACTCACCCCGCAACCTCTTGTAAGAACAAATAAAATATATAGTATAATAACAAACTGCACTCCCCCCTCACAATAACTCTAAGTATTATCACTATAATCCCACTTATCCCTATAATAATAATGTAATTTTCGATTATGGGAATCTGCCTCATTTATTATCATCCAAAATAAGTATCCTATTTTACAAAGTAATTGCATTTTCACTATTTCAATATAATAAATCAATAAAAATCAATTATGAGTACAGTAATTGGGGTACCGTAGTGACGGAGGATTGCGGAGTGTAATTTTGTCTCGAAGGCGCATCTGAAATGACATTTTGGCCAGAGCCCGAGCTGGCTGAACTCGATCCACCGCTCAAAGCCCCGGGACTCGATGACACCACCAACGGAGCGTTGGAATTGTGGTCTGCAAAAAATACTATTCAAAAATATGTGTATTACAATATTTTCAGTATTTAAGTATAACACGATATAATCTGCATACATGCTAGAGACAAACTATTATAGTATACATTTTTACTTCTTTAATTAATGTGAATTACAGCACATTTAGTTTATTTTAAATCATATATAAAAAGAAAGTCTCCATTTAAAGCAGAATTTACATCTAGCCAATGTTGAGTGCATGAAGTTTTATTTTAGTTTGTTTCAGATTTAATTATTTGTTTCAATTATAAAGGTTATATAAGGTTGTGCAGTGAATGTAACTTATGTTTACCTATAAATATAACAAATGGATTCACTTATTGCAATTCAAATCATTCAGACTGAAGTATTATTTATTATTAACTTTTAACAAAAGTAAGGTATAATACTAGTAGATTACACACACACACACACACACACACACACATACATATGATAATTGGAATATGTGGCATCTGGACTCCATGCTCAGTCCCGCGAATATGGGTTCTATTTGCATTTGAATTGGATTATATGTAGAATGTTAGTAGACGAGAAACAAAATAGTTGGTGCATAGAAAAAGGAATTGAACAGGGCTTCTGCCCACATAGAGAGGCCATGATAGTAATAAAAAATGGATTCCTTTAGATTAACTATAGATATAATCTATAAACAGAGAAATTGAAGAACTGATCAAACAAATATAGTCGACTTCCTACCATTTTTAATTTAAGATCCCTGTTACCCTGAAGCTCACAAAGTATATACCATATATATAAGATCTAGACATGATTGCGTTAAGCCCAGTCAACGTACCATTGGCATGCGCGGCGCCGTCTGGTTCAGGGTCGTGGTGGTGCGGCGTGCGCAGAGTGAAAGCCTCTTCGGGCAGCGTCCAATCCATGGCATCGGGATCCACGTAGTGGGCCGTAGCAGCTGACACCCATCCACATACTTCACCTTGTTTTACAAGAAAAATTTGTTATGATATATTGCTTAATGCAGAAGCCATAATTAAATTTTATTTCAAATTGAAGAGTTCGGATTTTAACCAGGGGAAACCTGACTTATTCATTTTTAAATTAAATCAAAAATCACTTGCTCTGTCTATGAGTTTGCTCAGTTTTGGGTTTAGTATGCAACAAGAGATTTTCATAAAAATAATACAAGAAAGTGAAGAAATATTGAAGGTCTGATGTAAAAGTCATCGAACAGTCTCTAGAAAGGATAACAACAGATATCTTAAACCACGAAAATGCCTGAAATTTATCAGCTTTCTGTTCTAATACCTACATGACTATAAAGAAAAAATAGTTTTTTGGAAAAATGATCATTAATTAAGATACTAACAAAATCACTTTTAAAATAAACTTTTAATTGTATGTCCTCCTTTAATGGTTTATCAAGCAAAACTTGTTAAAAGAAAGATATGAAATGCAAATTTAATTTTATTTTAATTTTGTTAAATGTCAATTTAAAAGGACGTGGTGGAAAAGGCTCTTATTATCTGTGATATGAATCATCATCAAAAATATTATTGGCGTCGATATATTGCATCATGGCATAAACAAATAAAAATTGACAGTTTTGAAATAAACAAGTTTTTTGTAATGCAATTGATTATTTTAAACAATCATACCAATATCTTTAAGTAGAACATCTTGATATTTTTTACATATCAATCCAAATTTTTAGCTAGTATTTTTTCATAGAAATAATGATAAGTTTTGGGAATACAAATAATGTTACACAAACTTATCACATCATTAATCTTATTTTTAGATAAGGGAAATGGCCTTGTATAGCCATTAGTCAGTGAAATAAGATAATTTTTTGTTTTGGTTCTAGATCTTCGACAATTTCTTTCTTTTAGTATTATACTTTCTTTTAGTGCCAGTCAAAACTCGTGTTAGTTATATACTTATACTTGTTGGTAAATACTGGCATAACTGGGAAATATCAATCTTTTAGTAAATGTAACAATGTTTCTTAAAGGGATTTTAATGCCATATTGGCTTTTTGGAGTTGAGCCGTTACCCCAGCACAATAATAATAAAGCATATGAACATGGGCAAAAATAAAAATGGTATTTTGATTTATGTTGTAATTTGCTACAATATACATATAATATATATAAAATATATTTAAATATATATAAAAGGTCTTACGATCTATCTGAAAATTAATATACTTCAAAAATCATGTTTATTGTGTTGTGCCACTATTATTCTATATATGTATTATATATTTGCAGGTAACATTTCATAAGTAGGCCTATTACTATAAATGTTAATACTAATTTTAGTTCATAAATAAAGTTGGTGCATATGACTCTGTCGATTTTTTTTAATTAATTAATTTATGATGTTTTAAACAATTTTAATTATACAATATAATTTGTATCATGTTGCAATACTGTTACCGTATTGCAGTACAGATACTGTCATGGCCATGAAATGTGGGAAAAAGGTAGATAGGTATAAAAGTCATGTTTCACTCACATCTATGAGCTTTATGTGGTTATGTATGAGCTAGTGATTAGTGGTAGTGAAACTTAGTGTCACATAGACTAAATAGTTACGAGTGAAGACGCGCGAGGACAGATTTTCACGCTTTATGGTCAGGATTGTCACAAGTTTTGACATTTGCAATAAAAGAAATAATTTACCATCAGGTGTGTGATGTTTGATCCTCGGTATGTATATATCGGCAGTAGGCAGTCCCAGGACTCCACTGTATTGGAATTGATTGTCCATCGATTCTTCTGTATCGACAAGAGGCTCTTCCTCCACCACACTGGATATATTTAAAAAAAGGTATTTAAAAATGAGCTCATTATTTTGGTTTGATGCATCTATTAATAAATCAAACTATCTTTTATGCATTTGATTGCGATACATAAATGCCAATGGTGCATTTAAATAAAGTTATTACAAAAATACACTTATTTATTTGATTAAGGTCAATTGAATTCAACTATGCATTATTATACTGTTCAACATTATTTTGAAGATTGTCCAGTTGTTGTTTTGCTATTTTGTATTTAGGTATATTGTTACCGAAATGTCGATTTAGAATAGCTATTCATTATCTGAATAAGACTATTAAGTTATTTTTATTAGAACTATAGCTGAGTTTCGAAAGCGGGATGTTAACAGTAAAGATCAATTTACAGAAATAATTTTGTATTGGTGGTCATGCATAATTGCAAATATGTGTTGCATTGTCAGGAACAGCACAGTTATTACAAAAAATGGATTCTAAATTGTAAATTATGGTACTCTAAGAGCATATAGTGGCAGAAAATAGCCTCTAAATTTTTAGAATAAATAATGTCACAAAAGCGTCTGTTTATTATTAATATTACTAAAAACTTTGGCTTTATAGATATTAAATATTAATTCTTTATTTAGCCATAGACTTCTCAAGTCAAAAAACAAAGAAGAAGAGCAATCATTTTATAGCTCAAGAGAAAATACATATATTTTGTTTTGTTCCATTACTCTGAGCATTAGGGGAAAAAAATTATAATATTCAACAGAAAGACAACTATCTATGGTATATCAATTTTCTTTGTGCAGTTTTGCAACTCACTTGAGTAGCAATCATAAACATTTACAACTAAATATTTGTATTATTATTTTAACAATATGGAATATTTTTGATATTATTTTATTTATATAAAAATAAATATGTTTTTGTAGCTTTTTATATAATTATAAACCTGAAGGATGAGATTTTTTATTCACACAGTATCTACTGTGTTAATTAATGTTCAAAACATTAATAAAGATCTCTTAATTTGAGCCATATTTATCAGTTGTTGGCTTAGTTAGTGTTAACATATTTGTCTAATTTTTCATGTGAATAAAAATCAGAAAATATCAAGAATACATTTCATAATGAAAACTTTCTTTCATAGAAAGAAAAACATCTAAATAGAACAAAACCTGAAGAGCTTTTTAAAATATCTTGTGTTTTAAAAAGCTATTTAAGTGTTAGCAATTTTTAAACCAATTTAATTTTGCAGTATGTGGAACGAATTTCAATTTAAATTCATAAGATTCATTTTCAAAGGTAAATTTTTTGACTATGCTAATGGATTATAATATTACATATCAATATCAAAAGATTTATGTTGCCAAAAATAACTGCGACTTTCGGTACACTCTCATAAAATGTGGATTGCTATGGATTGATGAAGGTAATGACAGTTAGCCATTGTCAATCAGTTACTATCTTATTTTGAGTACAGGCAACACTACTACCTATTATAATGGGCGGTATCGGCAGGAGCGTGCGGTGGATGAGGCTCATGTAGGGGTGGAGGTGGCGCTCCCTCTGGTGCGGGGGGCTGAGGCGCGGGCTCCGGCACACTGCGTTTTTCATACAATACGGCTAAAACTTCCCATACGTGCGCGACCTGGTGCGTTACAGTAGCAAGTAATCATTATTTTTGTTTTACATGAACCTAAATCATTAAAACTAAAATTTAAATTTCCTGTTATTTTATAGGTTAAAAACAAATAACAAAAGAGTGAAAAAGATTATAATAAATTATGAAGTATAAAATAAATATACATAAAATATAATAGATTTATGAAAGATACAATCAACATAACCATTTACATTAAAAGTAGAAATACTTTTTATACTAGTGCTTGTACATGATGGAATTGATCAAGCATCTTTTTGTAAATGTTCATAATCTCCTTTTTAGGACAACTTTGTCAAAGTAGCTATAACGAAAATATATCACGGAAAAAACACGTAAAAAATTAAAACACAACCCTTATAAACGCTCAACCAAAATGCAAACGCGAGCGTGGTCTTTGTGATGAACTCGAATTCTGCCCCGTGTTTGGTCTCTGCGATGGATTATTTTTAATGAATTCATTTAGTCACCTAACTATTATATATCTAGACCCTTGATGTTGTCAGTGATGTAAAGGTCGCCGATGGTATCATTAAATTAGGCTCTGATTCTCTATATGTGTTCCATTCAAGTTAAAACAAACAAAGCCAAAGTAAGGTAAATTATCGCATAAACGATACACAGAATGCAATATTACTTGCGGACTTTCAGGTTGTTGTCAGATTAAGTTTCACTATAAAGTTTTAGCTGTTGCTAAGGTTGTACGATCGTGAATTTATAGTACATGCTCTAAGCTATTTTTCTCAGAAACGGCTACTTCAATGACTATGGTTTCTTTGCGAAATTGTTGTCAAAAATAACATGTTTCATTCTTACATTAAAAACATATCTGTTGAAAAGTTTATAGAGTATCATCAAACCTCTCACTCAAAAGTGTGAGTTGAGACCAAGTGTTGAACAAGATTAGACTATAGATTTGTCACTTGACTGATCTCTCACCGAACATTAGTAAAAAAACTTATCAAATCAAATCTAACATAACTAACATAATTACTACTGTTAATGTACAACTGAAAAAGAACACTAATAATAATAAACAATATACTTCGTGCATATGTAATTATACAAATTAAAACAAATAGGAGTGTAAAGCGCTCAGACTTAAAGGAAGTATTTGTCTGTTAGATCATGAACATTACATATTATTCTTTACAGTACAACGCCGCAAAAACTCTGCCGCTCTGAATTGAATTGGGAATTTGAAAAAAGAAATATATTTATTTTTTTTTATGTATTTTAAAACTTAATTATTAATTTTATTGATATGTTATTAGAAAAACGAAAAAAACAATTTTTTCAATTAATTATAAGCGATTAAAAATTGATAAAATTTAAAAAATCACGTGACTGTGAACGCGCCACGATTGGCCACCATACTTGTGACGTCATAATGTTATAGCAATTCCATAACAGTGCAGCGTTTACAGCTATTATAAGTAACTAATGGCAATATGAATATGAAATACTTACATCAAAGTGATCTTCACAACAAAAAGTTCGATTTTGTTTTAGGATTATCTCGAGCACTGCTTGAAACCATTTTTTCGACGTTTCTCGTCTTGAGGAACATTTAAAAACATTTTTCCGGTTGTCTTTGTAGTATTTGTACATAATGGTACAAAACAAGAGCGGTAACTTTTGAGATTTGACATTTTATATATTTTGAGTATTTAACAATGACAGAATAAAATAAATCAAAACTCAAAAGCACTACACTTATTATCTCCGTATACTACTACGAGTGACAACTAACATTATGACGTCACACGCACTCGGATTTGTTCGGGAGTTGTCGGCGCGTCTTCGGTACTGGATTCAAAATTAATTTTATTTTGATATAGCGTTTTAATTATTGCAGAAAAAAAAAAATTAAAATTGTTTTGTTATAAAACTTATATATGATCTTTCCATTTTCCAAAAAAAAAATTTTTTTTCAAAAACCTAATTGCCTGCAAATGATGCAATGGGTAAGTACAATGTTCCCCGACCGTTCCTTCTTCTCTCCCGCGTTCCTATTTTACACTATTGCGATGTTTTCGTCACTAATATTATAGAAGCAATCACGTGCATTGTACTGTATTTTCCTTTAAAATTCTTCTAAATTGCCTTAATTCCTTCTAAATTTTCTCTGATACCAATTAGTTTTATTGCAATCATTTTATGACATGAAAATTATATTTAATATTATATAGAAATAAATTACCGTATGCCTATCTACGTCTCTAGCGACTTGAGCGTTATGTTTGGCGAGGATGTGAGGTGGTGAACCACGTAGCTTGTATGCGCGGGCGCAAGCTATGAATGGAGCTTCTTCCCCTTTAGATGAATTTTGAGTCCAGCGCGTCAGTTGTGTAGCGGCAGCCGTCGAGAATGCACGTTCGAGAGCGCTTTGTGCATTAATGCTCAATGAACCAGCTGTGGGTTGCTTGCGACTGTAAAATGTTTATTATGAAAAGTTATGTACAATTTAAATAAAAAATAACTGTTAAAGAATTACGTACGTACATACGCACACACACACACACGCACGCACGCCCGCACAAAAGCACGCACGCTCACACATACTCTAAAAAAGAATCATTGATTAAAAAATTCTAATTGCTTATGATCAAATAGGATTTTCTGTGATTTACAAGACAAAATACTAGTTGTTTTATCAATATTTGGCAAATCATTTTTTAAAATGCGGAATATCTTTTAAACTATGGCGTTCAAGCAGAGGACTTTTGTTGTAGAAAGCTAAATTTCCTAAAAGTTTGTCATTAACAGTTTTTCCGTAGGTTTCGTTGTTTATGAGATAATGATAGAAAAATAAGAATTTTATATAAAAAAATTTAGATTTAGTGACCCATATACTACCTCGCAGCGTGAGTTACGATTACGCCGCAATGAGCAGTTTCGCAGAGCATTCACTATGAGAAAATCCCGACTTTGGGCAAGGTGAAACCATGAAACGCCGCTGAGCTATATAGATTTAAAAAATAAAAATATAACTTTAAGTATACCACAAAATTGGAAAAAAGTACATAGAAAGAAAATTAAAAGCTCCGCCTTTGACAGGATTTTCTGTTCAGTTTATAGAATTATATTTTGCTGCTAGAGCGAAAGAAAAAAAAATCATTGCTGAAAATGTATTATTCTAATATACATATATATATATATATATATATATATATATATATATATATATATATATATATATTATTAATTAACTGATTAAAACTTTATAACTATACTGAATACCACATGTACAAAATAGTTTATTGAATTTATTACAGTTTATCACAATCAGCAATGCTATATTTAACCTACACTAATATAAAGAAGAATATAAACTTGTTGATATATATATATCAATATACCTCCTACATATGTAGGAGGTACCCTCTGGAAATAGTGAAATTTTAAAAAACTTTCACTAATAAAATGCTAAATTTTTCTTCAATAATATGGGCTATATTTAATTTTGTTAGTCTTCATTTATATTGCCCCATTTAATCATAATCTATTCAGTAGTATCAGCAATCAGTGATGTATACTTTCACCTTTACAATATTAGTATTATGTGATAGAATATACAATTTTATGTTTCTAGGCCACAATATTAAGACAAGCATATCTACATATGAACAACTTATACACATACTACATAATTATTGTTTAAGAGAGAAATTTGGATTCCTTAATAGGATTAAAATCATGAGCGAAATTAGGATGAAATCAAGAGCAGGACTGGATTAGAATTGATAACGAGACCCAAATTGAAATGGACAGTCAAATTGGAAATGAAATTCGGATTGAGAAAATTAAAAATTGGGATTGGGATCATGACTGAAAAATATATCCTTAATATAAAAGATAAAGAATTCATTCTCTATCCATATAGCCAAACTGTGGGGAAAAGTAGTAGAATTTAAAAATGAGCATTCTGTGTGTTGATTTTATTATTATAAGCTCACATCTATTTTCCAGAAGGGTAGGCAGAGACTACAGACTTTTACATAGTATAATCCTTGCATACATACCTTACTTCAATGACATCCATCAATTTTTTCATGCAAGTTCGTAGTTTTCAGTTGCTCAAAATTTAGCCCTTTTTATATTTACTCTATACAATGAATTAAGTCTGCACAGGATTTTTTAGAGCGACTTGCTAACTCCTTCATGAAAAATGTTCGCTATGAATGATTTAATGCTTTAACCGATTTTCAGAAGATTTTATGTACATTTAGCCCGTACTGAAGAAATTTGAGACAATCCTTATTTCCACAAGCTAGCTTGAGCCTAGGTCCATAAAACTTATTACGTACACGTAGCCTATTCTACTTTAGAGATGGAACACACAATACTTTTTATTATGGCATCCTATAGGAAACCTTACTAATATGTAAAAATAAGTGGGTTTTTACCATTTTGCCATTGACAACAGGGTTGTGGTAGGTACTGTAAACAAGATTGATACTGGACTACAAAACCATTAGGAACACAAGCGAGATCGGCTTTGGAAATCAAGTTATAGTTATTTATCACATTGAAGTGGCTAAATTGCAAGCTAATTTTCAAATAAATAGATTAAAATGTCAGGTTTCTATAAATGTAGAACAATAAGTACTACCCGAGTGCTGCAGGCGGTCGACCGTCACTGCTGGGCGGGAGTGGGGGCAGAGGACGCATCGCGGCCGCTTGGGCAACCTCACCACGTGCGGACACACAAACTCCTTGAGGGTTGGCCCATAACACTGGGTGAGCTGCTTCACGGAATTTGTGACGGTACAATGTGCAATCCTGAAATTGAAATGGATTTCAAAATTATTGACTGTGGAAACATTGTCTGTATACATAGCATACAACTGAATGTTAATATCATGGAATGACTGTGTCATTTTAAAATCAAATTATCCTTAATTGTATATAAATGTAATACTAAAACACTAATGTAAATTTTTCATTATATATGTTTTCGAGATATTAATGGAAATAGTCAAATCAATTCTAATGAAATTTCTATATAACAACATAATTACAAATTACCAACCCTACTGGTGGAGAGGAATACATCAGGATCGCCCTGCCACGCTATCGCAGTGGTCACGTCTCGGTGCTCGGCGAATGTGGCAAACGGGATGTGTGGCCTTCTGATGTCCCATACGTTGATGGTAGAGTCGAGTACTAGAGCACAGGATGCTATGTGGTACCTGATAATTATATTTGAATACTATTTTATAAAGGTTATTCTAAATTAAAAAAACAATAAAATAACCTGTATATTATGATAAAGTTTAATTTTTTATTCATTTAACTTTATTGCCGATATATTTGTATTTTTTAAAATATTTTTTTGTATAAATGAAATTTTTAAAGTTAGCTTTTTTACAGCATAAAACTAGTCGATAACTTTAGTTAATGTACGATATTTCAATTTTTACTTCACAATCATTGCATTAATGCAAAATAGTTATATATCCAACTGTTGAATATTGGTCTTGGCTCTGATAAATGAGGTTTTATTTTATTCACTGTAAGCATAATCATATTCATAAATCTGCATATTTCAGTAACAATGAGTGTGGCCGGTTTTTAAACCAAGATGGTTTAACATGTATTTTATTTCAATACAGTTTAACATTGATTTTCATTTCAACTAAATGATCCATTCATAATAGTTCATTATTAATATGCATAATAAATATGTCTTTAACATACTCATTTAGAAAATATACTGGTATTAAATATAAACCAGGGAGACATATTATTAAGCAAATTGTATTTATTTAATTCAAATTAAAAAGGTTTTATGCATCATGTATAAACTATTTTTTCATTCATATTTTTAAAATATTGACTACTTGTAGTATCCAAAACATTATATCTATTTCTCATTAAATATAACTTCAAAATAAAATAACTAGTCAACTATATTTAAGATCTCACTTTTTCTGCGGTCTCCACTTTACATGGCCAACTGAAGCGATTGTGTAGATTGTGTATTCCAGAGTTGGTTTTGCATGTAAGTCCCATACCTGAAAAATTTAGTCATAATTAATTGCCAATATATAAAATAATATCTTTAGATGGCTCAACAACAGAAGTGATATTGGCGCATTGGTAGTATTGCCTTCGAATCAAAAGTTTCGGGTTTAGAGTTCTGTTAATTGAGCAATGAATTTTTAAATTAAGACAAATTAAACTACTCTCTACATGCTTTTCGCCTTTAAAGAAAGTGACAATACATTTTTATTATATCAACTATGGTGTAAACCATCATGGCAGATTTTAATGTCACAATTTGATAAAATAGTCACACACATTCCTGGCAACTGACAAAACATATTATTGAAAACAATTGATTATCAGCTTATTGCTGTCTATTATGAAACAGGCTATTAGGAAGCTTTCATTTTAAAACAATGTGAATAATATTTTTTCGTTTGTTAAATAAAGGTTTTGGTTAAATAACCTGTTTTGTATTTTCAATATTGACATTTAATACAATTAATTGGGGTTGTCATATTTGTGAGTTTAATTCTATGACATTCAACATCAATTGATCTATAAAGTTTGCGTTCCGTGTTGTCTTTTTAAAGGGTTTTAGCCTGAACAACAGTTAAAATGTGAAAATTTTTATTTAAAAGAACCTCTTCTTTTAAAATTTGTCAGCATAAATAGTATCCGTAAAGGTAAAAATCATTATAGTACTAAGTCATTATATTAATTAATTTATTATAGTATTAAAATAATTACTGAAAGCAATACAGAGTATTCATTCTTGTATACTTATACGTATAGTATATTAGGTATAATTATAAAACACAGTTATGTTTTATAAAAATTATAAAACAATTTTTAATAGCACAGTGGATTATTTACCATGTGCTAATAATATATTAGTGTTATCTTTCCACAACACACTTTATCGTTAAAGCTTATCAGTGTAACATAAACTCTGTTATTAATACTGGAACTACACTAGGTTATTTGATAATTAATCAATATACATTTCGTTCCAATAGTGATTTATGTTTCCTGCAATATAATAAAAATTATGATATATATTATCAACTAATAATATAAAATTAAGTAAATTAATGCTACAATATACATATTTTATAGTAATTTAGAGGTGATGTTAGTCTATAAAGAAAATATATAAATTGCTGATTTAGGAGTTATACAAATGATATTCTCATAAACAATTACAGAAAAATATCTAAATACAAAAAATCGAAAACAATAAATTTATATAAGAAGAGTACAACATATTTAATATATGATTATAAACATTTATATATAATCTCTATTATGAATACAAAACTGTATTTTGTCTGTATATTTATTATATATTCATGATTAAACTACTGAGTCAGTTCTGTTGAAAAATGGTAGAGAAGTAGATATTTATTCTTATCTTCACATCAGCCACATCAGAAATGAATTTTATCTTGAAAGTAAAGGAATGTTCATATCAGAAATCTGTAAGATTATTTGCTGTAATACACAGGATATGAAGGATATGCACTTAATACACTCATAATAGTTGTCTGTGCCACTATTATCAACAATACCTTTAAATCCATCATGCTAAAACAGAGTTAAAACCAGTATTCAGATCTGAAAGAAGAATTGAGATAGAAACCTAGAGCACAACTGGTATCGGAAACACAGATTGGAATTTAAGGCAAAATCTAGATCCAAATCGAAATTAATATGAAATCATAGGCAGTGACAGGATTGAAAATGTGTATTAGGATATTACAAAATAAAGAAGAAAGATTCATATGGACATTGTCACAGGCATTATAGTTATTAAGAATTCGAATTGGTTGTTTAAACAAAGACAATTTCCTATCTACCAATGTACTCATAGAAATATTTGAAATGACAAAGAATTCCAACCTTATTTTACTTTTATATCATACAAAATTTTAATCAAAATTAAATTGTATCATCTTTGGTGCAATACCTTAATAGTCTTATCTCTGGATGCAGTTGCAAGCCAAGTCTGTTCTGGATGCCAATCACAGGCAAACACTGGCCCCGAGTGAGCTGTAAACTGTTGAAGACATCTTTCAGCTCGGCGAACATCCCAGACCTGGACACTGCCATTTTCAGACACAGCAGCAAAAGTGTGAGCTTGATGTGGGCTAAATTGTACATCCCTCACTGATTCTGTGTTGCTGAGAAATATAGTAAGCAAATATACAACAAAATAGTTGTTAAGTAAACAAGGAAATGCACAATTTAATACTTTGTGCAGAGAATAAAGATTTGTTAATTTTATATTATTGGGAGATTAATAAATAACTATTTACATTTTTAATTGGGTGTGGCTAACTATGCAATAATTTAAAAAAAAACTAATATCATTATATGCTTGTGGGTATTTAAACATGAATTATCATATCATCCCATGATAAATTATCTTTTAGTATATTAGTATTTTATTTCATCATGTACATTACTGTATGCAAGATACATGAATGTTACAGTGGAATCTCAATAACTCAAATGTCAAGGGAAATGCAAAAGAATTCGAGTTAACGAGTTTTCGACTTAACAAGAACTTCGAGATACATATGACTGTGTTGA